>VWYP01009333.1:0-222789 GCA_013400435.1 Pycnonotus jocosus
TTTCACTTGCATCTTCTTTATTGTAGCTCTTTTATACCTGTACTTCAACTGCACATGGCAATTGTATCTTTCCTTTATTGAGGGCTGCAGCTAATCAGCTGGTTCCATAAAGCACCACATAAATTCTGTTTTATGAATTCTTTGTCACAAGAATGCAGCCAAGTGCCTCGTGTCCCAGGACTCGGCAGTAACACATCACCTTTGTACAGCCTTGCAGAACCATGTGGAAATTACAGCAGCCATGAACAGAAACTCCTCAATCACCTTTACTGTGTTAGGGATGGTGAGGAAAAAATAGAAACCAGTGATGTTTAACAGACACATCTTAAAAAAGAATGAGGAAAAGAAAGAGAGAGAAAATCAAGCGGGTCCAAGTGGATAGACATTTGCAAGGTTGACATTGCAACACAAGAACATTGGCAGTGTGAAGTGCTGCCATGAGCTCTCATTCTCCAGAATCCTTTACAAGTAGCACATGTCTTTCACCTTTCCTCAAATTCCTCATTCATTCCACACCCTAAACTATATGACTAGGAGAAAAAAAAATCTAAAAATTTATGTGCAAAAATATTCTCTTTTCCACCTAATGCATACTGTAAGAATTGACTTTAAGCTGTATTTATACCATCATTTAAATACCTATACCAGGCTTCTTTCTCCCTTTAGCTTCTCCAAAGTAGCTGTAACACATCTTTTCAGAAGTGCTGTGGAGTTAACTTTTAGAAGACAGGACTTGGTTTTTGTAGCAAGCACAAAGATGTCTGTGACAGGAATGGCTCAGCTCTAGACTAAAACAGCAAAAAACTTGCTCAGTCTCCTATTTCATCCTGGAATTCTCTCTGGTAGAGCATTGCTGATCTGAATATACANNAGTTTCTCGGGGAGGGACCTGTTGATATAAAAAAAAAAAAAAAAAAAAAAAAAAAAAAGGAAAAAAAAAAAGCCCCAAAATCTTACCATTGCCCTGTAAAGTATTGCCAGTATTTCTAGAGATGCCTCTGCTGACACCCCTGGGGTTTAAATAAGTATTTTTCACAGCTCATAGCTGCTCACAGTTATTCTGTGGCCAGCCAGCACACTGAGGCCTTTCCTCCCCTAAACATTTCTAACCAAAGAGCACTTAGAGAAAGCAGATGTTCATATGATTAGAACCCAAGTGTATAATTATGCACTTTGTGCTAATGAACTCCTTCCCATTCCTACTGCTCCAGCTCTCAAGGACATCCAGTTGAAAACACAAAAAGGAATTTATTTTTAGCAAAAGTGAAACACTGTCCAGTGTTTTTTGCAAACAACTCAACTTCTTGACATAATGTAAATGAACAGATTCAGTTCCTTCCACTTGCTTGTTTATTGAAAAATCTATTTTAATCATTTATTGTCTTCAGGGTAACAGAATTCTCAAATGCACTTACTCTATACACTATATAGCATACTCCTCATACAAATAAAAAAGAGAAATCAAAACACTTAAAAGTTATATTTGTTGGTAAAAACAATCCGTGCTTTAAAAGTTCTGATCTGTATATATTTTTTTTGCTGTTCAGAACTTCTTACTTGCTCATGGGATTTTACTAAATTGAAGAAAGTGATTAATATATAAGCTTCATGTAACAATCTCAAATGTGCAATATCAAGATTTCTATGAAAGATTTTTTTATTTATAATGTCCAGAATGTTGGTGTCAATACTTAAAATGAAAGGGCAGCATGATATAGAGTTCATAACACTGGTTAGTTTTGTGCCTTTGGCAATTTCCCTCAAACTAAGTCTCCAATGCCCAGCACTAATCTAATTTAGAGATAAGGTGCTTCATATATGAGAAGCTTTCCCAGTGCCTCTGCAGCCCATCAGATTTAGAGGAAAGAACTGCAAATGAGGGAAGGCTTTTTTTACACAGGCCAATCTCACTGCACTTTGAAACTGCGGGATCTCCCCTTCTTGGGATGGGATCAGCTGGAAACAAGCACTGGGTTTCATGCATGGGAAATTCAAGGTATGCAAACCATCCCTGCAACTTCAGTATTTTTCATAAGCTCCTCTCAGAAATGTGCTATACTGGCACTGGGACTTGTGGAGACAAAGTTGTTTCTGGTGTTTTCCTGGGTTTCATTTCAACCAAACATAACTCAGGCAGGAGCTAATTAATCCCTTTGTGAGAACAACAAAACAGAATGAGGCACCTTTCTTTACATAACTATTTTTTTTAGCCACACTTGAATGTTATTGTATAACATCAACAGAGGATGTAAAACACTTGAGAAACATGCAGGCATTGCTTTTTCACAGCGAGTTATTACAGAGATAAACAACCATGTACCAAAAGTGTTTCAAAAATCATGATAAAGACAGAGATATGAATATTTTGTTGCCACTTCAGTCCCAAATGAAGCCCAGTTTTGGTGGTCTCAACCAAGATGCCCAGGATTTTTCATAAGATGGTATATCCCTTTTGCTTTTTGTTTTGCATGTTAAACTCTCCATGAACACTTGCCACCTTTTCAAGAACTGAGAGCTTAAACCTGAATTTCAGCTGTGAATGATCAATGAGGCTTTTGTAGCAGGCAACTTGCTGTTCAAAATGACAGTGACATGATTTTATTTTACCCAGTATTCATTTTTCCTGCTGACAGGGATTGCCTGATAAACAAGTACTTGCTGCTACAGACCATACTTACAATTTGGACAAATTTTGCCTCTTGTCTGTGCTACGTAACACCTGAACCCCAATTATCTTAGTGAACAAATAGGAAAATAGGTCACAATTATAGTAAAATCACCTTCAGAAAAGCAAAATGGAGCCAAGACTATAAATTATTCAATGCAAACACATAGTGATATCATTGTATAAAGCATATTCTCATAAAGGAAAATGTTTCCCCATAAACACTATTAATTAAATGGGAACACAATATTATAGAAATGTAGTTAAGACTTAGTTTGAAAACCATCACAGAGTAAACAGATTGCTTAGACATAAGCTTAACCACTCTGAATGTTACTATTAGTTAGAAATATTATAAAGGCTTGTCTGAATGCTTGCAGCATCTAAGGATTTTTAATCCAGCTCCAAATTTGAGATTTGACTGTCCAAGCCAATCCCAAGGACTGGTCCAGAGAGGCTGCATCAGGACACCTGCAGGGAAGGTCAAACTGCAATTCTTCAGAGTTTGACCCTGCATCTGAAAAAATTACTAAATGTTAAAATATGGATATTTTAATATTTGGGGCATAAAGATGGTGGTTGCCGAGAAGCTTCTCCAATATTTATTTTTTGTGTTGCAGGATATTTCAGTGTTTTTGTGTGGATGTTGGAGTCCTGGTTGATAGAGATGGACTTGAGCCAAACCATTCAGATTTTAGTAACTTGGTGAAGATTCTCATTCTAGTCCACATCTAAGACAGCTGCTTTAGAGAAAACAGATAACAGTATTTTTTTGATTTACATGCAGTCCATTAAACTGAATTACAAAAAAATGCATTTCTTCAGAGGAAAATTAATGTAGAAAGGTCGCTGTTGGGTCAGTGGAAGCTATAAAATATGCAGGGATATATATTTGGAATGAGGTGGTGATATCACAAATGCCATCTCCCTTCTTCTGCACTAATAAGGAATTAGAAATTGAAGAAACCAAGAACTAATTTGCCCCAATGCTGCATAAAAAGTTACAACCTGTCTGGAATGATCAATTAATCTCTAGGCTATACTCATTTATACCTCTATAGACTCAGAATAACTTAACCAAAAGCAACCAGCTCAACACTGTTGATGGAACTATTCCAGATTTATACTGGATTAACTAAAGATGGAATTCTTTAAGACACCAAAGAAAAAAAACCCAAACAACCAAGAAACTGGGAAAACATGTATTTGAAACGTCAAAAGTCTTATTTTCTCCTGCATTTTACTAAAAAACCTTTGTTTTTTTCCCCCTCACACTGGGATGTTTTAGCTTAATTCTGATGCCTTAGGATTTAGGTTTTGTATTTTTCAGATCCTGTACTGCTTTAGTGTGTAACTCCAAAGCTCTGTCACCTGGCAGCTGCTGTTCTCCCTTTTTATTCAGACAAAACAGTCCAGAAAGTACAAACACAAGTCAGTTAGCGAACTGGGGGAATACAACTTCATTATCTGAAGCTGGAATTGGAGGATTAACCCCTGATGTGCAAATACACCAAAGTTATTTCTGTCTGAAAAGCTCATGACCATTGTCCAGCTTGGGTGTAACCTCTGGGAGGCTCCTGACTGCCCAAGATGTATCCATTGAAAGCCTTTAATAAATACCCACTTCATTCTCGTAACCTTGTCTAGCCTCAGTTCTAGGCAGACTCCAAGGCATCAACACCACAGCAATATGCACTCTAATTTCTTTCACTGTCAGTTTTCCAGAGATTTTACAAACCTTTTCTTGGAGTAAATGTTAGGGAAATATTCCCAAAAATGCAGAAATCAATATCCATGAGAAAAAAACAAAACAAAAACAAACTAACAAAAAACCCCCAACTATATGGAACCAGTCTTATTTATTTGATTTTGTTTATGATGAGAGAAATTTTAGTGCTCTAATTATCAGTATCAGCACACAAACACCTGCTGTTACTAGATGGTGTTTCTATTAACACAGTGTGCCACTTCAATAGTTTTCTGTTTGCAACCCAAAATCAAATTACCTCTTGTCTGAAAATTATTGTTAGTTGCTGACACAAAGTGTTTACTATGTCTGTCATTTTCCAACCTTTTATTTATGCCAAAAAAAGAAATCAATAGCCATTTTAGTGCCTTTTTTTTTTTTTTTAATACTACTGTTTATGAAACTAACAACCACTGAGCTGTCTCAATATGCTTTTACTGTTTTTGTGGGTCTATGCATGCCAGTGTCCTTTGGGATCCTGTATCCTTCACATGTCCAGGTGGGAAGTTGTCTGCAGGGTCAGTGATCCAGGTGATGCCTACACTGCCCTTGGGACCTGTGACCCATTTAGATTTGGGTTCTGCATTGAATTTAATGTGGAGCTGAACAATCCACAGCTACTGGTTACATGGATAAAACCCACCAAATCAATTTTTTCAATATTATTTCTATTTTAGCAGGTGACCACTCCTGGGACGGGGTGAAACCTGTATTTACTGCTAAGCCTGGGCAAATGCACAGCTATAAATGCTTGAGAAAACATAAAGACTTGACTCAGCCACAGAGAGCTGCCAGGGATTTAACACAGCCTTAAAAGTTCTCTTTCAAAAGATTTCAAAAGGCTTGAAAAGACTATCCTACTGTTTTTAATATAATTACACCACAACACTGTTATTTTTATGCAGTTCCTGTCTCCTGCTGCTGTCTGGGATTAGTTATTTGGAGATGATGAGGAATTATGTCTCATGTCCTGGTTCAACCTCGAAAATTATGTCAGGAATTTTGGCTCAAGGTTGTTCTCTTGCCAGGTAAGCTTCTTAAAGAGATGCATTCACCAAAAGGGCGAATCCTGCTGACAGGGATGTTGCTACCACAGTCAGCAACCTGAAAGCAGCAAAGTGAACCCCAGGCTCCCAGTGCTGCCTGCTCCTCCTCTCTGTCACTACTGCCTCTAAAGCAGATGTTGTCTGCTGTATTTTGGAGCCTGCTGTAATTTGATCAAATCCATAGAAGATGATGCCAAAAACCTGACAGCTATTCTATGGCTGGTATCGTCCCTAACTTGTTATCTGTCTGGGGCCTGCTGCAATCAATGCTTCTGTGCAGAGCTCCAAAACCTTGGAGCCAGATCAAAACACAACATTTCTACAGGGGACAATTCTGTCTCCTTTTCAAGTTCACCTCAAAGCAGGCTTCACATAGGCACCCAAGTGCTTTCTGTGCATAATTGCTGAAAGCACAAAAACTATTTCATACTCCTTGGTAAAGAAAGCATTGAGTCACCACAGCTCCAAACCTGAATTTACTCTCAGGCCTAACCAAGTTTTTTGGGCTGATATTCCTTTACAACACAATTATATTTGAAAACACAGCAACCTGAAAATTTACATTTAATTTCCACTGTATAAATACTTTGTACATATAATTCAGAACCTCAGTATGGGCATCTTGAACAGTGGTGAAAAATCCAGTAGTATTTGCTCAAGTTGAAAAGTGATTTTACACACCATATTTGAAATGTCTCTATATTCTTCCTTTGCAGAGCAGCTTTGAGACCTTAAATCATACTGCTATGACTGTTTGCACTTACATGCTAAAATATGGTGCTCATACATTGGTGAAAGAGAAATTTAGACTTGTTTATTCAATGATCAAGTTTACAATTCACATTTTGTATTGTCTATCTGTACAGTCACCGTCAGTTGTATTTGGGAACAGCAAAAACACCACATGAATTCAATAACTGGCCTTTCCCTCATCAGTTCTTGCTTTTGTCCAGAGCACAAAAGGAAGATTCATGTGAGATGAAGCAGCAGAACAAAAATCCCCCCCAGCCACCACTGCTTTGCTCTTTTTTTCTGACACTGGCAAGAGCTTCATTTTGCTGCCTCAGTCTTGGAGCTATTGGCTTTTGCTTCCCAGAGGAGTGGGTGACACCAACAGCCAAACATGGGGAGCAGAGTCCTTGCCTGCTTCCTGACTTTCTTTAATCAAATATTAAATGGGTGCAGTCACTTACTTCACTACTCACAAACACTATCTTTCAGAAGTGAAAAAAAACAGTGAATATTTCATGCTTTGGAGATGCTTTTCCATGGTGTTGGAATAAAGATTGATCTGCTTGTGTGAAAGCTTGCAGGCAAGAAAAATTGTATTGGTAACAGTAATTATTATTTACAGAAACAACATAACTCAGATTTACTTGGGTAAGTTCATTTCATTGTGTGACAAAAAAGCTGAATTGCAGTATTCATACAGAAAAATTTGGAGCAAAAGTATGAGATTCCACATAGTTTAGAGCTAACAAACCTACTATTTACTGACAAAGTCCAGAGGAATAAAACCCGCCTAGATTTCATGAGATATACTAAAGCTTTGAAACCCTGAGTAACCTTAACTTTGGAATGCTTTTGTTTTGTCATTCCCAGAGTCTGAGACCCAAGTAAGTAACTCAGAAATCTACCTGGAAATTCAGTGTCAGAAAGAGCCTTTTTTCAAAACTAAAGCCACAAAAGGAAATACTTCCTGATGAATCTGCACCAATTTCCAATCAACCATGTTCATGACTCATACTTCATCTTCATAAACTTTAAAATTATGTACTCTGCAGTTATCAAAACCTGTGAACAGCAATGTGAAGCTGAAATATTTGCTGAAAGTGGATTTCAAGGCTTTAAATTCTTTTAGTTGTCACTCATTCAAACACAAGAAGTGATACAACTCATTTGGGAAACTGGACTGATTTCTTTGAATGAACTTCATGCACTGAGTGCTCTTTTTATATAGGAAAGGAACATTAGACCTTCTCATCCATCACACCCAATAGGGCTGGGAGTTAAATGCTACAATTCATACCCTAAACAATGTAGATTCTTGATCAAGCTTGCCAAGACCTATTCCTGCAACTTAAAAATGTTCCCTTGATTCTCCTTAGAAACTTAAACAACGCTTGGCATATTTGAATATATTTCCTTCTGCCTATTGACCTTATATTCCCCTTATCAAGATAATAGAATTTCCTCAGAAGTTGCCTTGGGCATTTCTGCAAGGTCAAAAGCACACAATGCACAGACAGGGATAAACCCACTTGGAATTACTGCATCCATTCATGCTCCAGGAGTTCGCAACCCTGATGGCAACAAATGAAGTCTGGTGTGCTGGGAGTACAGCACTTGGAAAGCACGGAAAGGGTATGGTCAGAAAGAGCCCTGAGAGGCTGTTAAACATTTACCACCCTGCCTGAGCACCTCCACCACCGACACAGACCAAACAGCAGCCACAGCAAAGGGGGAAGTTGACAGAACCAAATTGTTGCAACCACGAATTCACACCTGCCCAGAGACACCCCAGGCATTGCCTTGTGTTGGGGTTTTGATAGAATGAACAGCACATTCAAGGGAAGAACCTCTCCCTTTGCCAGGAGGTTCTGAAGAACTGAAACCATTTCTTTCTTATCTGAAGTTACTTATGGTGGGTTTTTTGGAAGCTTCATTTGGTCTAAAAACAAGTTCTGCTGAATGAGGACTCCACTTACTATCGCAAAGAGGTACCTGAAAACCACCAGCAGACAAGGTTCTGTGCCTTAAACAACTTCTGTCACTTAGAGCCAGTTTCTAGTCCTTTTCTTTTGTTGAAATTATAGACTTATTCATTTTATAGTACTAAATCAAAGGGCATACACACTCTGGAAGGGCAGCTAACCTCAGGGCAGTTTACAGTTCAACCTCTGCCTCTGGGTAGCCGAGTTGCAAATCAGCAGCTGTCATGGAAGCACATTGTAAAGCTGGGATAATGCTGTGAATTATGAAGCATATCAAGTGTTTGGATAAACCAAAGGAATCTAAATGGGCCTAAAATAGCAAAGAGTAAAAGCATTAGGGCTTGTCTTGTTTACCAAAATCTTCCATTAGTACCTTCACAGAGACCTGTTTTCTACCTCTCAGACACTGATTCAAAATTCCATTTAAGAAAATGAAGAACATGATCCTGCCATCTCCTCCAAGATTTAACTTTATGGTAGAAAGATTTTACTGTTGTTATTTGCTATTAAAGGTAATAATTCTGGTGCAGTTTTCTTTTGCTTGCATTCGTGCTATATTATTAATGTCTCCATAGTAGCAGTTAGCACTGCAAAAGGAATTCCAATTTTTAACATGATTATTAGTCTTCATTTCCATCCTCAAAGCTGAGATGTTTTCGAAGGAGCTTAGGGAGGAGGAAGGAATAAGGCTCAGACACTGCAGTCCATTGTTACCTCTGAGCACACACACTTAGATTGCTTTTCTTTGATGCTGCTGCCAATTTCATTCACCAGCGTATAAAGAAAAGGTCATGACATTTAGAATTACTGTACTTTGGAAATTAAACGTTCCTTTAAATTTTTAATTCCTGAAAGTATTTTATCATGGAATAATATTTGAATACGATTGAATGAATGTGTAAAGATTAATGCAAGCTGTCTTCAGACTGGAAGTTCACAACCACATATATTTAACCTTGTTGTGTAATAGGCATAAAAACGTTGATATGTGAGCTCAGAGAGCTGCATTTCCATTTTGCTGGAAGCACTTGCACTGTTACTCTCCTTAATATTTTTCCACTGGCATGTCTGTATAAGGCATGAGGTTTAGCTCTCTATCATTTTCTACTTAACATTACACTTCACAGACCTGGCAACTAAATAAGGAGCAAAAATGAATCCCAATGGTCTGCACAGCTTTTTCATGTGAATTTTTATGTGATAAATCAAACTACCGATTTTGAGACACACACAGTTTCATCAGAGGGTTTAGGTTGGACCTTTCAGATCATTGAATCCAGCTGTGAACCCAGCACTGCTGGGTCACCTTAGCCACTGGTCAGGGCTTATTCCTCCAAAGCCAGCTGACACTCCTTGTTCAGCAGAAAAAGGAATCTTACAAAAGGCAGCAGCACACTCTGGAAATTTCTTTGTGGTCAGCACCCAGAGCTCATAATTTTCTCATACACTAAGGAAAGCTGGTTGGGCCCCAGGCTGCAAAGGGCAGACACAGACAATTCCCAATCCCTGTTCAGATGATGCTAAAATTGCACTTGCATAAATTTTATGCTGGTGTGTAGAATTTACTCATGTTTTCTCATGGAAGGTCTTGGGAGCACTTTTTTAGAAGACTGACAAACTCTGAAATACTCAGTTTGAGACTCCATTGCACCCAAGTGGGTCAACTGAAGAGACAATGTCTGAAGAAAGGAGATTGAGGAAGATAAAGAAAGTCTTTAACTGAAATGTTACAGGCACATTCAAAGATCCAAAAGAAAAGCAAGTTATAAAGCACCTTTGCTATTGATTATTTGATTCTCAATTCCAAATCCATTTGTGGATATTTCAGTATATAATTTAAAAAAATCCCAACCAACCAACCAAAAAAAAAAAACCCCAAAAAACCCCCCAAACAACAAAAAAATAAGTAATATCCTTGTCACCAGGGCAATGGCAGGAGCATTGCTAGTTCAAGTCTGGCCTCTTGAAAAAGCCTTCAGGAAAGTTGCTCTGCAGATCACCCAATTCATTAAATTAATGCTTTGTTGGCTGGAGTTAAAGTTTGAGTCAGGCAAAACAAAAGCCTGGGTTTCAGAATACATATACCCTGTCAAATTGCATTTATCAAGATAAGGGTTATTAGAATCTTTTTTTCTCTTGTGTGAATGAAATTGTAAGCTTGAAATGTCACTGAAGATTTATTAATCTGATACTCTTTCTGATAAGGGCAAAGAAATAGAAAGGGCAGAGAAAAAGAAATATTTCTTGTAGCCTGATAAGGACTACAAGAAATAGAAAATATGAATAAGGCAATTTATCAGTGGGCATTCCGTAACCAAAAGATTCAAGCCACACAAAGCGATAATACAGTTATAGATCAATTTCAGAACACTGCCATTCACAACACTTGGTCAAAGTTTGAGAGCTGTGCAGAAAAATGTCTGCAATTCTCAAAAAATGATATTAAATCTGAATTTTCAAACTGTAGGCTGGGGTAACACTTGTTCTAGAAAGTAGATGGAGGCCTAATGTGAAAACTGGTGCTGTGCTAGAGTATACAATGTGTGCATGGAGAACCATTAGCAGGATCAGGAGTGTTTCCAGCTGAGGTGATAGGGTTGAACTAACCAGAAGAAATGTTATTTTAAATATTTTTCCCCCTGTTTCTGTGCCTGCTACCTGTAGAACACATCCACAGTGGGGAGGAGAAAGAGTGAAGAGGGGTTCATTCAAACATTTGGGGTCCAACAGCCCATTGTTAAAGCTTTCTGTTTGTTATACTCCATGTGAGACACAAGACAAATAAACACATTTCACTGCTCAACATGACAGAGCAAACCCTGCCTAGTCACCAGCTTGGCTTTGTGACCTCCCAATGCAGGCAGGAGCCAGCAGCAGTCAGTGAGTTAAACTTTCTGCAGCCCTGAGAGAGGGGAGATGACAGGACTCAAAACCAGCCCTAAACCCAGGCTCATGCTCACTGTGCCAGCTCACCAGAACATCTGCACTCACACCAGGAAACCACAGCCACAGGAAACCAACTTTTTTCCTTCCAAAGGGCTTTTCTCATAGCAGGGAGAAAACTCTCAGACAGAACCTGGCTGTGACACTTCCCCCCTGCTACTAGAGTTCTGCTTTCAGCCAGTCTCTCTGACAGAACTAATTCCCTTTGGATGAGGTCAGGAGAGACAGGTTGTGCTGGCTTCCCTGGAAAAGACCTGGGGGAGTGAATGAATGAGCTCACCAGGCTTTCAGACCTGCAGACAGAGCTCACCAGACAGCTAGCAGGGAAAATTCCATTTGTGCTGAGACTCCAGCCTTCAGTTTGATACAGCATCGTCTGCAATGACTTTGTTATTGAAACAGATTTATACATGAACACACATACAGTTGTCTATTCAATATATATTTGACTTCTAATGGTAGAATTATTAACAATAAAGATGAAAATAATAATTCAGATCCCATGTAATACCTGTGTGACCTTAAATGACTTTTTAGTTAACACACTCTACTGATTTTTAACTCACAAAACAATGAAACATCAAGTAGTATATCTTCTTTCCTACTTTTTTTTACAATTCTTCAGTATTTCTATTTGAAATATTTTCATTTAAAATTGAGATTCATTAGCCAGAATTTAGTTTTCCTATGAGACTCTCTCAAATAGGAGTTCGTTTTGCAGCAATTAAGGTATTTGAAAGTACTGTCTGTTTAGAAAATGATTAGTTGTAGCTTACCTCTTTTTCAGAAAGCCTTACAGAGAAAATATGCCAGTTAAGAAAAGTCTTTCTTACATTTTTCTAAGAACACAGCAGGAGCCAAATTATCTGCCATGATTTCACTAACAGGTCAACTTACCAGTCTTCTCTGTCTTGTGTTTTAAACTTTCAGGTCCTGGCAGGCAGGGGCAGGGCCCTTCACATCGAGCTGTGATGGTTTTGCCAGAAGTACATGCATGGAACTCCATCTTGCACTAGATGCATAAAAAAAGGCAAGAATACTAATTAGGCAAAGACATAAAATAGTAGCTGTGGATTAAATGAGAAATTGTATTATCAGTGATGGTATTTGATAGATTGTGAAACTTCAGTCTCTACTGCAAATACTTTTATAAGATAACACTGACTATTCCTAGCCTTTGTTGTTTGCATTACCTATATTTTAGTTCTGACTTTGCTCCAAGAGCTTTGTGCCTGTGTAGTTGCCCTCTCTTCAGTGGCTGCCCCATGGGTATTTCCCCATTCTGTGCCCAGCAGCACCAGTGACTGGACACTGGACTAACGCAGAAATAAAATGAAGTGAAAGAAAACAGCACAGGGCAGCAGAAACACAAATGTTCTCTTTGGCTTGACACCTAATGAACCAATCCAGCTCCATTTTTTGTCTTCTTCAAGCACTGCTTTTACAAGACCAGAATCCAAGGACTTATGATACACAGGGGAACATTGCCTGTGGTGCCCAGGATGGATCTACTCCCTGAAGGGATTGCCCCATTCCCTGCCAAGGAAAATGGGAATGCAGGGCTGCAAAATCCCTTTGATCTGAATTTTATTGAGGATTAATTCTATGATTCAATTAAAATCAGGCCAAGATGTTTACACAGCAGGACATGATGTGTTTTGACACAGCTGAAGGACACGGGGCCTGAGACCACGGAGGATGCAGGGGGCAACTGGAGCTCACTGGGCAGCATCCCCTGCTGAAACCCACAGCATCATCCTCTGTAATTCTGGGACAGTGGGAGCCAAGAGAACAGAGCAGGATGTTGTTACAAGATAAATACCTCCTGCTTTGAAAGCACTGCAGATATCTGGCTCTGCCTGCATTTGTTTTTGTTAAAAGGGCTCATCGCTGCCCAAGCTTTAATCTAGCAGCAGGAGACCATTATGCCGTGCCTACATCCCATTCTGTTGACATTATCCCCCCACCATCCTCAGCTTCAATGCATCAGGGTGATTCTATGCTCTGTGTGATGTTCTGCCCTTCTCATTTAGAAAATGCACAGCCACACACCAACGTGTGCAAGCTCAGCTTGCATTTTACACCAACTTCTCGCAAGATTGAAGGGAATGTTTGTACTCATTTTTCAGCTCTTTGCTCCATAAATACACTTTGCACAGAGCACAAAGACAAGAGAGAGCACATCAGAAGGAAAGGAGAACGGGAGAAAGGACAACACCAAGTGCAGTCCTGAAGGCAATGACTTTCTGCAGCGTATTCTGATAGTCAATGTGTAATTGAGAACACAGGCATAAATCTTCTTCCTGCAGCTGGAGTTGATAATTTAATCCCTTACAGAACATCAATTACTTACACATTTTATTATGCATAATAAATGTAAATTATGTATCTAAGCATTAGCAATTATACTTCAAATACCAGCCTTTAAGATGGCACCAACCTGTTTCAAGCCTGTTATTACGTGCAGTTAAGAAAGGAAGAAATTTATACTCAGAAACATCAAGGCACGTTTTTCCTCAGCTTTCCATATGATTGATAAAGTGACAACCAAAAAGCCAAACATAAACCAAAAAAATAAACTGCTTAAATGGGTTGTGTTATCTGAGCCCAGCTTGAAGATCACAATGCTGCAGTCACAGTGAGTAAATTTACACCCACGATTAACCACATTGTGTTCCTACCCTGCTTCTTTGGGATGTTTGGTGTTGGGGGATGAAGATTAAAGAACTCCATCATTTTAAATATTAGTTTAGGATAATACTAATTACTTTTCAACACCTAATCACTGTATGTAACTCTTTATTCCTTCCCTAAAGGAAAACATGGAGATACCTTACTTTGCATGTGATGGTGTGCTCACTCACTGTAATAACCTACACGAGTAGCCCAACTTTGGATTTAATGACTTTGCCTAAGCCTTGCTAAGTGATATTCAGAGGCAGAGTGGCCACAGAGGATGTCTTGTGGAGCAATAATGACTTTTTGGATTATTCTACCACTGGATCTACAGCCTGTAAGGAGCCTGCTGGCTTTCTCCAGACCATGGACAATAAAATGATACACAGTACTTGGAAAAACTCTCAGTCTTTCACACCAAAGGGACATGACACATTTTGCAGACATGAGTCACAAAGCTCCTTGCAGTGATTGTGCACAGGACTCAGTGGGAGCAGTCCCACAGTTTGGGGCTGGTCTCTCTCATTTCAGGGGACTCATTTTGCCACTGATATGATTGGATATGCCTCAATTCTCTGCTGAGCTGCTCTAGTCGAGCTCCCTGGGTCATGCAAGCTTTCTGTTTTCCTGCAGCCTCCCTGGTGTGTGAACTGCATTTGTTTACTCTGAACCCCAAGGCCCACATAAACATCTCTAAACTATTTTACTGCAAATGGAAAAGCAGCTCTGTTATTTGTTGCTAAATGTATATGGAGATCAATAAAGTATATGAGGGGAGAAATGGTTGAACATATTCATGGAAAATTCATAAATTAATTTATTCAACTAAGATGTGGGAAATTACTGCAGAGTATGTTTTGGTTAAAGTGTTCCCCTGAGAATCCACTACTCATATAATGATTCCCTCTTTATTGTCAGTGAATCTACAGCAATGTGTTTTGCATAAGCATTCACATTTGAGGGAGAAAGAAAATAGCTACATAAAATTTATTCTTAGCTATTTTATTCCTGTCTGTTAGTCTCCAGCCTCCAGTCCCTGCTAGAGGAGAATCTAGATTTTTTTTAATGATATAATAAAACAGTGTATCTCTGCTTTTTACTCTGGCTTTCAACTTCTGGCAGCCAGGTTTTGATCTAACCTGCAAGTAAATAATCCTGTGAAATAAGTTACTGTGATCTTTTCTGCAAGGGTGTGTATTTGACTGCTGAATGTTTCATGGACAGCTTGGTACAGCCCAGTGCATTAATGCCATGAAGAGCTTTGCATCCTGACACAAACAACTCAGGGATTTGCTTAAAATGCAGCCAGGTACAGCAGCACACCCAAGCCCTGACAGCACCTTCCAGTGGCAAAGCAGAGTAATTGAGATGTAACTGCAGTGCCCTGGGATATCCTGTGTGCCCAGCACTGCCCCCGTTCATCAGGCACAGAGAGGACAGACAGAGCACTCCCAGAGTCCTGGGCAATATCACAGCATAACAATCTCTCCATAACAAACTCCAGGGAAGGGCTGAGGAGAGAACATTTCACCCAGGGATCCCTCAGGGAGGCTCTTTCAGACCCCTGTTTGGTCTTAGTGCATCAAATCAAAGTATCCTGAACTGGGAAGAACTCACAGGGATCATTAAAGACCAGCCCCTGATTGATTCATGAGCTAAAAATCTATAACTAAAAACTTCCTGTAGTGACACTAATACAGGAGAAGGTGTTATGTTTCAAACTTCTGTTGGTCCTGTCATTAATTTAGTGTAAATTAAACAGGAGGGTGTGTAGGAATTCGCAGACAATATACATGAGAAAGATAAACATGGAGTCTTGTTTGAGAAAGAGTGAACACTGAAGTAGGAGGTTAAATTTTATAGTATACTAATTAAGTGTTAAACTCCTGAGATATTACATCATGTTAACGGCAGTGTCTCTAAACCTGTTGATGAACAGTGCTCTTGCCTGCAAGACAATGTGTTTTTAGCACCCTACAGCTTTTTACATTTTCACCAAGAATGATTTCAGTGCACTGTTTGTTTTATGCTGCATCTTTTGTTCACTCACAATATGTCTCTTCGAAACTACACATACAAATAACAAAAGCTCATTATTTTCTACCTTATCTTTTACCCAGTGGCTGCCACAGGCAGAAGCTAAAATTTCCTAAAATTATAGCATGTATATATTTTTAGTCCAGAGTTTCTTGATATCAGTACTGTTTCCTACCTATCTGTCTTAGCAGATAATTAGAATCCATTGGAATTCAGACACCCCTTTGAGAGAGGTTGTTTGTTTACAAGCTTTAGAGCAGTGCTTGCCATTGCTTCCTTAGCTGGGACTCTTATCACTATTTTCTTTATAAGCCTCTACTTCCAGTTTTCATCAGATGGAAAAAAAAAATACAGTATTTGGAACACACTCAAAACAAGTGTGGATTTTTTTTTAAACTTGTCACAACAAAAAAAGGTTCAGTATCTTTTCTACAAATCCCAAAAGAAATGTCAGGTGGTGCACTCCCATTGCATCCTGCTGAACACATACATTAAGTTTTAATGGGAATTCTCCAAACTTTTCAGGCTCTGTAAAACCTGAAATCCTGCAATAAGGATTGAGAGACAGCAGCCAACCACAGGAATTCGTGCTCATTAAGAAACCAGACAGTACTGTGGAGTCTTGAGGCGAGTCTCAGATTCTGGGCTGAGGGCAGGGCTGGGTGGTCCCTCAGCACTTTGCCCTCCCTGCTGTGGGTTCTGCTGCCTTTTTGCTGCTCTGCAAAGCAGAGCTCCCTGTCCTGAGTGTTGGGGGGGAGAAGGGCTGCCCTGGGGCACAGACCCTCAGAGTGGGCACTGAAAACAGAGGCCAAGCCTGTTCCCCAGGACTGACCCCTTGGGCAGGATTCCTGGTGGCATCAGTGGCTATTCCATGGCCAGACCAACACTGCTGGGAGCTGCTGCACTCATCTCATTTCTCTGGGCACCCTCCTGCTCACAGAGCAAAGCTCCCCATGGCCAGGCCTCCTGCCCTGCACGTGCACTGCTCCAGGATGGGACTGGCTCGTGCTACTGAAATAAAAATGAAAGGCAGGCTGGGGAAAAAAAAATTATTATAATAAAAACCCACAATTTTTTTCCTATGAAAATAGCTACCAGGAGAGCACACAGCACTTAATCTTTGCCATAAAAGCTGTACAAAGATATCTTAAAATCCTGGAGCTCTAATTAGGAGCTACGTTCTCCTTACGAGAATACATAGTTGGTGTTGATATTAATGGGAGTTATGCATGCATACCAGTAGTGGAATAAACTCTAATTAACACAACCAATCTATTGTGTAAATACATAATAAAGCCTTTTTAAAATGTGTGCTAGCTCTAGCTTTGAAGCAGATGTTATAGCTGATGGGCTCAGAAATTCCCCTCTCTGCAAGGAGTGACACATGAACGACCTTATTATACCTCAGGTAAACAACAAATATTTGAGAATGTCTCTCACTGCACACTTAGCTGACAGGCTGGTGGTTCATAATCTGCTAGAAAAAGAGAACAGCTTCCAAGTGGAGGGTCAAGGAGAGAGACACCCAGGTTCCAAGCCACTGATATTAAATGGGCTGAACAGATTTATGCAGCCAAATGCAGTAACACTGAAAGGTCTCACACAGCAAAGCCCCAAGGACCAGAAATTGGTCCACCCTGCACAGCCCTGCCCTCTGCAATCCTGCAGCTCTAATGAGGGAGAGCTGCAGAACTTTGCCCTCTGAGTAAAATTACCAGGGAACAGAAGGAAAGCATGAGACCCCAGCAATCTTTAAATATCAGGATAGGTCAGGCAGTCACATCAGCACATGGCTCAGGTCCTTAAGCTTAGAATTGCCAGGTTTAAAATGTCAATATGTAACAATATTTTAAAAAAAAGTATTAAAGCTTTTAGCTGCTTTTTTTTTGTTAGATCCCAGCCATACACAACCAGAGTTACATGAAAAACCATGTTTTTCACTATTACAGCATAAGTTTAAATCACAAAGTACCATCTTCAAAGCAACAGGAAAATCAGAAGGTTCATCTTCCAAGAAGAAACAATTGACTCTTGGGCTTCAGAAAAGAACAAGCTGAGTTGCAATTGGCAGCAATCATGCAATTCAGGATGGCATTAATTGCATATTTTGTGGCTCTGCATTATAAGTAGAACTGTATACACCTCTCTAAAAATAGCCTTCAAGTTCTTAGGAGGAGGAGAACTGAAGAAGCTCCTTCTTTTCATCAGCTAAAGACAAAGAGTGAGTTTAAAAAAACACAGAGTTTGATTGCTCTGTAGAGGGTCAGCTCTGCTCCTAAGAAGAGTCCATGACAAATAGAGTCCTTAATAAATAAATAAAAATAAATAAATAATTCATAAGGTAAATATTAAAGACTTAAAAAAAAATCTGTTTTCCAACGTGCCTGGTGGCTGAAGAGTTAGTAGGATGACTGCTTGTAGGCATGTTGAACCATCTCAGTATGTGACTGGCAGGGCTGCAAACTAAGCAAATGATCGTGTACTCATGTGGCTGCAAACTGCCCTTACAGACAGAGCAGAATCAGCTCATTTGGGGACTTCTGGACAGACCACTGAAGCACAAAATTCTGTTCTAATACAAAACACATTGCCCCAAGAAACAAGTGGCAATCAGTTCAATGTGAAGTAGGAGATTTAGAAAGATGCAGTTGACTGCATGAGCTAGATGATTTGGCATTCAAGGTCACAGCATGGATGTGGAGGTGAAGGACATTCAAGGGACCATTTATTAATGCAATGTGACAATGAAAACAAATTGTTCCCCATTCTATGAACAAGCAAGAAAATAGCTCCAGGCACCAAAATCTACTGCATCATAAAGAAATTGAACTTGTTTTCACAAGTAATTTAGATGCCAGTTCTGGAAACATCTAGGTTGAGGGGTGTGTGGAGGCAGATCTCAGTTATCACCATGTAAGAAATTTGGGTCCTTATTGGAGAAGTACAGACCAAACAGAGCTGGAACTTGACACAGAAGAATCAATTCAGAAGTTGAAACATTTGTGCAGTGCTGATTTCAACTTTTCCTTCACTGGCTGATGAGACCACCATGAGTTAAACGGGAAATGAAGACAAAGCACTTCTGTCCCTTATAAAAATAAGGGCACCCATCCTCTCTTCTCACTGAGATTTAACACAAAGCACTAATCTGGCTTAAACCACCCTTCTCTTCTCCCATCCTCCTCCTGTTACACACCATGCAAAGGCCGTGGCACTTTGATTTTGGTGACCATGTTTGAGTACCAAGGTCATGCTCACACTCTGGGCTGTACCTGCTGCTTCTTGTGCACAAATGCACATCTTCTATACTCTGTATTCAGTCACAAAAGCTTTTCCTGTTGCTGCCTGTCTACTCTGCTGTGTCCCTGCAGGATCTGCATGACAGGTTCTGATGATGACCATCACTTCCTAGTTGCACATGGGAGTTTTTCCTTCCAGTACACCAACCTGCTGTATCTCAAGACATGGACTTTAAAAATAACTTTCCTATTGCATTTGGTTTCTTTTATTTCTAGATTTATATTGAATTGCTTTTGTCTCTATAAAATTATTCCCTACTCTAACTCCTTGTAATCATGAGCTGTGAGCTCACAGCTAATAGCACTATTCAAAGTGGAATGAAGCTACAATTTTTTTTCCCTTTAATAGACCAAAGCCATCTTAGATTAAAAGTAAAGAAAATCACAGAAAAACAATTGGAGATTTGGAGTGATCGATGCTGCTTGAAATGTACTTGCCATGTAATTGAGATGCATTCTCATTCTCATTCTGCAGCCATTTACTGATCACATGAGAATGATGATTTGTCATTTTTACTTGCTTCAAATTACTAAAGGCAATTTAATTTCTCTCACGGAGACAACACATCAGATAACGTGAACATAATCAAGAGGTAACGATCTGTGGCTCTGTGCACACACTGATGCTCCTGTAACCAGCTAAACAGCCACCTGCATATGGCAGAGGGAAGGCAACACCAGACATTCAGATCCCCAAGCACAGGGTCTCCACCCAGTCAATCACATTATAAACACAGCAATTTAGCTATGCCAGGTGACTACAGCAATTCAGATTTCAGATGAGGCAATGCTCCATCGACACAGTCATTCCCATACCCATCTGTCCATACCTGGACTAAAAGCAGCAGCTGGTGACCACTATAAAGGGTAGGCATGCTCCCTGAAGGCTCTCATGCAACTGGTATGATGGCAGGATCTTAGCAGCCCAAAAATCTATCAACTCGCCCTATCAATCAGTAATTGCAAAGCGTTTAGTACGACATTTGCAGTTACTTTTGGTATGTCTGATGTTCAACAGGATGTGATTGGGGATGGGGCTCTGACCACCTATGGCTGTACAGACTGAATATCAGGAAAAGTCTGGATAAGTCCTGATATAATATCAGGATAAGCTCAACCCTCCCTCTGATGTATCTAAGCTTACAAATCAAAGTCTAGGAAAAGTTGCTACTGCAGCTGCTTCCCCTCTTGCTGGTGAATGGGTCTTGAATTTGTTCTATGCTTCCTGTTTCCTCTCTAGCAACCTTGCCACAAATATTGAGTAACAGCTGGAGTGCTGTTTAGCCCATCCCTGCTCAAGGCCAGGCTGGTCACAAAGTTTTGTGCTTCCCAGGGCCTCTGTTATAAAATTATTGGGGAGAAGGAGGAAGTACCTGGAAACATCTCATAACCCATGTGGAAAAAGGTCTGGGGAGCTTCCAGGAAACACAGAGAACAAGGGTCAGACCAAGGGCTGGACTCTGGGCTTCAGAGCTCATATATCCTGCACTAGAAATGATTTCTTACAACTCACTGCACCTTTTTTCTAGAAAACTGTGGGGGGAAAAGGATGGAGATACAATAAAAGAGCACCCTTGGCTTGTTGGACAACTTGGTGGTGCAGCAAACTCAGGAGTCCACTCATGCTGCCAGTCACAGGCCAATCACACCATCAAGTCCTGAGGTTTTCCAGCATGCATGCTTGGCTTTCAAATGTGTCATTTTTTCTAACCAAACTTTGTTTTTGCATGCAAGAGGTGAAAGCCAGTCTGAGTTTTTCTGCTCCCCAGTAGCTCTTTATTCCCTGATAACAGATTTCAGGAAGCCAATCCTCTAGAATAGTTATCCCATCCTATCCATCATATCTGTTAGATGAACTAGCTCACAGTAGGTCTGCACAGATTTCACTGACCATGATGTGGCCTCAGAAGTGTTCATCCCTTGTTACAGATGTATGAAAGGTACAGTATCCAGCAAACTTGCAGGTCTCAGAGGGAGTTTTTGTCCATGGATTAGAGACAGAGCAAATCTGAAGTACAAATATAGAACACTCAGCATCCTCCAGTACCCCTACCCTGGTTGCTTTCAGACGAGCAGCAAGACTGAAGTCCTAAGAATGCCAGCCTGCTTTTTAATTGACTTCTCAGAACTTTTATTTTGTAATCAAAACAAAAGCCAAACTGAATCTCCAATGCTAAGAAGCACTGAAACAAAACATTTGACAGTTCCTAGCAAAGAAGCTTTAGGAATGTCAGCAACCAAGGGAGAGTAAGCAGGCTTAAGCTTTGAAGTTAAAGCTTTCAGCAACGTTTCTGATTTCTAAAGAACACAATAGAAACAACAAGAAATTAAAAGAAAAAAAAATTGCAAAAACTAAACCCCAGGCCTAGTTCAATGCTCACTGAATGGACTTGCTGTGAAAGACACCCATACAAAGAAAGCAGAATTAGTCTGTTTGCTCAGAAATCAAGTAATCACAGCTAATCCTTTTGCAGTATTATCCTGTTTTGGCCTTTAATAAATCTGCTTTAAATTAAAGATGTACCCAAGCCAAGAAACACCTCCTTTGATGTTTCAAATGGCTCAAATAAGCTGTTTGCTAGGAAAAGCTCAAAAATATGAATTCTGAAACTGAAAAAAATAAAGGTCCTTCTCCTATGCTGTGGCTAGCACCTCTCAAGAAGGTCAGAGACCATTTAAGGACACAACTTTGAAACACCTCAGGCATTGGTCCATCTCGAGCCCATGGATTGGGGGAAAAAATTTCTGAAATACATGTTCCTTGCAAGCCAGTCAGCCAAAAGCAGCTAATCCCCCTTTTTTTTGCAGCCATTACAACACATCACTGGAATACTGGAATGAGGAATTTTACAGGTTAACTGAATGCAGGCATAGAGCTTGGAACAAGGTAATGTATTTGTACTGAAGCTTGTATAATGAGCTGCAAGTTGGTGCAATAAACTCTAAGGTGTTCTTGTTTCCTCTTCATGTCAAGAAGACAACTTTCAGTGCTTGAACTGTATCAGATGACTCACCATGTAAATAACAGTTTTCTCCTGTTTTGACCTTGACTGCAGAAAGAAGGATCTTAAAAATAATACTGGTTTTAGACAGCAAATGTACAACAGGCAAGCAGAACTGACACCAGCAGCAATCAGGTTGTCCTTAGCACAAGAGTATCTGTAATTGATGGGTTTTTAAGCTCCAACCATCACATGCCAATTTGTTTGATTTGGCAGTCACAACTGTGATTCTAATCAAGTTAGAAGAGCAGACCTGTGATTACCATCATCAAGATTGGTAGCTTTCCCAAAAAGAACAAATCCCGTATTTGCAATCCTCACTTACTGCTTCCTTCCTTCCTCTGGGCGTGTTCTTGCCCAAAAGCTTTGGTGGCACAGGGCAGGTCGCCAGCCACAGGCAGCTCAAGGACACAGAGCCTCTCAAACTCTGGTGCTTTATGCTTCCATCAGCCCCTTCAGTGAAAATTGTTGCAGCTTTAGGGGCAGGCATGGGAACTTGTGGGAACTTGTGGGACTTTTCCATCAGCCATATAAAACCATAGGTTCTGGAGGTGTCAGAGTTGAGTGTGAGGAAGCCAAAAGCTTCCCTGCCCCGTGCCCCTTCTCAGCCCTCTGAATAACTGGGCTGGCTCAACAAGGGTAGTGATGGGAGCAAGCAGCAGCCATAAACCATCCTCTCACCACGATGTGACCATGACACCAGCCTTCATCTCCACTTTCCCTTCTGCCATTCTCAGTCATGAGACCTTGATCCTATGCAGACTCACACAGGCAGATGCAGAAATCCTTTTCCCTTCCAAGCATGCAGGCTGAACGACTCATCTCAAACATTTTTTGGCAAAATAATTCAACCAGTGGGCACTCACTTTATAGGTCTTCTGCACATATAACTGACAGAGAGTACTGTATATTGCCAGAGGAGGGAATTGCTCAACAAATTTTTAATTTCATTCACTTCAGAATAAGTATATACCACGTTTTAAGGCAAGCCAAATTACAGCTTACTCTGGTTCCATGTAGTTTTCATCTATGTATTATTTTCCTTCTTGATGCCTTCTGAATTCTCATTAACCTTTCTGTCAGAACTGCATTAAACATGTCCTGTTAATTTAACTTGTTTTTCAAGAAATCTGACATGGAGATAACAAATGCTCATGTTAAAAAAAAAAAAAAAAATCAAGTTTAATGAAGCGCATAATGAGAAACACAAAATTCTAGTTTACAACACATTTTATTTGAGCTTTGCTACTCCAGTGAGTTCAAAAGTGAGACTGTCTGGATAGCTTTGGCATCTGTCCCTAAGGGAGCAGAAGAAAAGGTCATGGACTTTGAAGAAATCTAAAGATTTGAAGAACTTCCTCCAAAGCTGATGCATTTTGGTTATTCTAATATGATGTTCTATGGCATACATATTCCTAAATAAAATCCTTCCAACTGACATACTACTCTTACCATAGGCCAGGGCAGTAAACTTTTCAAAAAAGTTTATAACTTTGTGCACGTTTCTAATGAGAAGATGTAATGCTGATGCAATACAAGGTAAGGAATAAACATTGTATTTGAGTAGATTTTGTGAGAGAAATATTGCATATTCTATAAACAAAAAAACCCCAAACTTGTTAATCCTTAAAAAAGTCCCAAAGAATTTTAATTGGCTAGAATGATTAATTGACTGATGTGCCACATCTATCCTCCTAAATATTCTTTTGAAGAATATTCAGTAAGACAATTATGCAATAAAATTACCATTTATATGACTCCTTTCATCCACAAAGGCTTCAAAATCCTATGTATGTATAAAGGTATAAATACACAGTACTGCTCAAGTGCAGCCAATCCTGCAGCAGAAAATATCAAAATGCTCTGCACCAGGAGAAAATATAATGGGATCTTTGAAGGGAGCGATGCTATTTAAATCCAGAGAGATGACAACACCCAATTAACCAGATATGAGCACTAAACCTGCACTCAAATACGGGGTTTCTTTTCAGACTTTTGTTTATTTCCCAGCTGCTGAAAATTAAGCCTCATAAAGCAGCTTTGCTTTTCTTACACACCTCTCTTGACCAAGCACAGTAATGCTCAGACCCTGTGTGAGATGCCCACAGATGCCCTGTCAGAACCCACTGCTTGCTTTTCACATAAATCAACAAGCATGTCAACATTCTCCACAAACCCATGGTTTTCAGACCACTAAATGGGTTATTGGCAAGTCTCATGCTTGTACCTGCATTAACTGAGTATGGCACTGAGTGGCACTAGGGCTGGTAATAAAACTGTTGTCTCCTAGCAAAAGGAATGTTTGGAACCAAATTATTTCAAGCTGGAAAAGCCCATGAGCCACAAATTCTGTGAAAGCAGCCCCTAAGCCTTACAGCTGAATTGCTACAGGAGTTTTAGAAAAGTAAAACAGTTTTCCCTCTCCTTTATGCTAACTGTTGCACATAATGAGCCACAAAAAATGGGTCAAAACTCCTCAGTTTTTCTCTGGTTTAGATACCAACCTAAAATCCAACAATTTTACTTTAAGAAATCCATAAAGTAGAATGACAGTGTGGGTCACAGTCTGGATATCAAAATTACTAAATATTAGAGCTAATATATTCTCAGTCTCCAGATGGCCACTGGGCAGATGAAGTTTGTGGCATAAATCTTCTTATTTGCCAGTATAAATTCATCAAGCGTGAGTGAAGCTTATTAGCAAAACTTAGATGTTATCTCCCAAAGAACTCTAAGGCTCCAGAAGATTAAAAATGTTTTCCTACCATGACAAGTACAATGACCTCATAAATATTAGTGGACCCTTTGGCACTGGAAAATGCCATCTATTGCTGCTTCTGTGTAATATTACAGGACTGAGCAATAAAGAGCACAAGGATGTTGCTGCCAAAGTTTACCCCTATACAGGGCTAAGTAAAACTGCAGTTTGAAGTCATGTTTTTGTGCTTCAGAAGTCCATGAAAAACATTTGAAGAGTGCATTTACCCTTTTGAAGGAGATTCAGCCCATTAGACTAAGATGTTTTTTTCTAAAATATAAATAGCTCAAGAACCAAAAGATCTAGCTAGATAATAAATGAGTATTTTTCACATAGTATCAAACAGCCAGTTATACACCATTGATATTTGAACTGCTTTTGTCAGCAAGAAATTTATTGAACCTCCCTTTGAAATAGCTATTTCCTAGAATAACACAGCAAAGCTCTCATGTCTAGCACTGTACATTTTGTTGACCAGTTTGTTACTCATTTATTGGTACGTGCACTTATCCCCCATTTATGTGAATGTTCCATTTGTTCCAAATGGCTGAGCTCAAAGCTGGTTGCAGCTGCTTGTGATGTTCCAGACAAAATCTTCCTTTTCCCCTCTCACAGGTCTGAAGCATTCCTGAATGTCCTTAAATAGAACTCGGAAATTACATTTCTAAATGACGATTCATCACCCCTCCTGCAGACTGTAACAGTATTTTAAATTCCTACTGAAGCCTCACCAAATTCAAAGTCAAAGATGACTGCTTTTTTTTTTTTTTTTGGAACCAGTTTCTTGAACTCTTCCATACTGAGCCTCTAAATTACTTCTTGCAGTAGAAGAAAATCTGTGTGTGGCTTCTGCCACAGTACCAGAATTGTCCAAGGATGCCACTTTTGAAATGTAAGGACTTGAGGCATCTTTGCCCAAGTCCTGCTTTTACCATTGAAACTCCAAGCTCAGCATCAGTGCCTGCTCAGAGGAGAGGCTGGGAAATTGGGTCCTAGAGGCAGCACTGGCCAAGCACTGCAAAGTGTCTTGGGCAGACACTTCAGACTTGCCTTTATCATCTGTGTTTGGAAAGGGTCCAACTCCCCAAATAACCACTGAAAGTGAGGCCAGTCCAGCTGATAACTGATTGCAGCTCAGAATTAATGCCCACAGTGACTGACAATGAGTGCCCAAATGAGGTTTGGTCTGCCCAACCTGCAGACATTTAATGCCTGAAACAGACATTAATTCTCAGGCTGAGATTCTACACGATTCCCGAACCTCAGACTCATTCTCTCATAGCACTCCTTGTCTCTGCTTTGCACTGGTGCCAGAAGAGCCAACTTCAGCATTTGAAGCTTCACCTGCCATTTTAGCAGTGATATTTTTCTCTTGAACATCATGGAGACTGAGTATTTTGATAGGTGAACATTGCTGAAGACAGAAGCATAAATTGACCTATTTTAGCTGTTCACAATCAATAGGATGCATATATACCAATAAGGAAGAATTAATTGTATTAAAATGTTGAAAATAATGTAAATATTTTGACTGACAATATTTGGTACACTGGCTGAAGGTGCTGTGAGAAGAATATCTGAAATAAAGAGTTGTATTAAATCAATCACTCAATGACTTGAGTTCATCTTTGCAGCACCCACTTGTTTGCCCTGGAGAGTCTTGTAGGGGCTCTGAGCCCTTACTTCCACAGGGAGGCATCTAACAAATCAGTGAGAATCGGCCTCCATCCTTCAGGAAAGGCATCAGCCCCTTCTCATTCTGACCACAGCTTGGACAGACAGATGGGTGGGAGCCTCATCACCCTTACACATCCTCCTGGTCTCTCGGCTGTCTCATCTCAGCAGGGAGGGCTTCCCTCATCAAGGTGCTGAGAAGGAGACATGATCAGGATCATTTGGTTTAAAAATGAGATGAGAATGGGTGAACTGTGCTGTCAGAGTGATGCTGAAGGATGACAGCAGCGTGCAGAAGGCAACTGCAGCCCTGGGCATGGGATCACCAAGGAAATCCATCCCCAAGCAATGCACAGGCTGATGGCTGGAAACTGAGGGGACGTGACGGATTTGCACAACTCCCTCAATAGAAAAAACATTTAATTTAAGAAAGATTAGATTGTCACAATTGCCCCTGACAAGAGTGCCTGTCTAGCAAGGCCTTGAGCCTGTATTTTGGGCTAGAACTGTGCTTTAGCCAAGACTTTAAAAATATTCACAATACAGGCTGTCACCAGTGCTACATTTCATTGTCACTCTTTAAGTGTGACTGATTTGCCAAGATCAAGACTAAATTCACCATCAGCGGCAAGGGCACCCAACATGAATTATAAAACTGCCTTTCCTTCCCAGCCTCCTGGATATGCTAAGGAAAATGCTTTTCCTGCATTCATTGTTGCTTTTTATATCCACGGCGTATCCTCCGTGTAATGATGCAGAACTGCTCGGCTCATCCCACAGTCTCCGCCCTGCTCCACAGAAAAGACAATGCTCAGTAAGAAGGAAGCATTTGGCTTCTAGATATAAAACCTGTATTAAAAAAATGTATTGATCTCATGGCCAAGCGTCTTATGCCCTGAGACGCAATGGAAATAGAGATGGGGGTAGAAGTGGAGACAGTTTTTTGACAATTTTTAACACCGAGGGAAGTGGTTGGTTGTTTAGTGCAGCACTGAGGAGGCTGAGGCAGTGCCTGGGCAGAATGCATTTACAGATAGAGAGCTCTGTTCAGAATAAGGAGAGAAAAGAAAACCCCAAATCAGGAGGACCAGCTGATTGGATGGAGGAAGGAAGAGGAAAGGACCTTTCCCTTCTCTTCACCTTCCCAAAATCATGCAAGCAGAGCTGAAACTAAAGTCACTAAACAGACAAACTTAAACCATGCATCCAGAAGAGCCTGTGAAGTCAAAGGATTAGCTTTTTAAATTTCCAAAAGTGGCATCCCGGAGCTGAGCAGAGGCAGGGAAATTACTGTTGATACAGAGGAAACAGATAGGCTTGGAGCATATCGGACTTTGGGTGGCAACAGATGCTCTCCCAAACCCAGGATACAGCCCAAAGCTAAAGTCTTAAAATAAGAGAGCCAGAGAAGAACAATGAACAGAAAACCCCAGACAGTGCTCCCAGCTCCTCTAGTGACAGATAATGTCTTGAGCATATTAACAAAGCAATAAATCCCACAGAGTGATCTGCCACCCTTAAAGCACAGTGTATGCTTAGTCTTGAGGATTTTTGCCCAAGGGAAGAAAATCCTGGAGTTCCAGTGTCAGCTTACATCTGAGATTCTCTTCCAAAGGTAGCTGTAAGTGGGTCACTCAATTTACTGGCAGGCTGTGAGAGATAATGCTGAAGTTGCAGAGTGTCTTCTCTGAAGAAGAATTAGATGGTGACAATTTAGATACTGATGAACTGGGTTTCACTAATCACATCACTGTGGAGATGACTGTGGGTTATGAAGAAAGCTTTCTTCTAAGTCACTTTACAGAACTTTGTAAGCTTCAATCCTTTGAAAGTCACAAGACTTAACTTACTCCAACCTTTCACCTTCTGTGCTGTGGGCTCACTCACACAGATGACATGGAAAAGTTTATGATAGTATATCAAAAGAAAAATTCTAATTAAAAAGGCTTCTCATTAAAGAAAATGGAAACAATGAGAAAAACTAGATTTAGAGTTAATTTTTATATTAGTTATAAGAAGAATAAAAATCCCACAACTTTACAGTAACTATCTATTTACAGAAAAGAAATGCTCTAAGTTAAACTAACAGAAAACCAGAATGAATGAGATTTAAGGTTGAAATACCAGGAAACTGTTGCCGACCATCATTCAAATACTGTGCTGCATCAGCCTGTGGGGTTGTTCCACACAGACATAAATGAAGAATTCTCCTCACATGACTTTTCCAACCCATACAATTACTATTCTTTAGTCACAGATCAGCCTGAATGTTGCTCAAAATGACCTCCTACTATTTTGCATTTGTGATTTAGGTCTGAAAACTCTTCTAGTGGAAGCAACAAACAGAAAGAGCTAAAATTTAGATAATAATGCCTAATTTATCACCACAGTAGAAACACAATTCACACTCACCTATAAATCCACAAGTTTTTCACCCTTCACTCCTGAATTACAGCTGTTCCCTCATCTAAACCCCTGTATTATTCACACTTTATCATTGCAGTGATCTGACAAAGCTGACTAAAAACCTAACTTCTTATCAACCTATATTTCCCCATCAATCAGCAAATCTATGGCAAATACCCCATGGATCACAGAACTACCTTCAGAATGGTGCATTGGGCACTTTTGGGGTCTCAGTTTATGGCTCCAAACAATGGCCTTTGTGGCCCAAAAACCTGACTGCCTTTCCTGCTAATTGCACAGAGCTAATTGCATAATGGCAAGAGAACATCTCCTGTTACTGTATTTTTTGATGCTGTGCTCTTAGCCAGATGGAAGCTGTTTACTGCAGATTATATTCAGATCTTAATCCTAACCTCTCATTGCAGCCATCAATTTATATATTATTCATTTTACCAATCTAAAATTTATCAAATATTTCATTGTATTCAACAACAAAAGCTATCTCCGTGTATGACATGAGCTCACAAAATTCTTGGTCCATAAACACCCTCTGAATTAATCTTTACCTGCCTTATTTCCTATTTTCATTTCCCAAGGAACAGCTTCTTTTTATTTTTATAGGCACTATATGGTCCAGAGAAACAGCTAAGTGAAAACATAACAGTTAACTGCCCTCAGCCTGCAGCCCATATCTTTTGGCATCACCAGGAACACTTAGAGCTGCAAGACTGGATTCAGTAGCTCCTATAAGTAAAATTACAGCTGAAAGGAAAATACACAAACATCTCTGAAGAGTGAAGTGTCCCCACCTGACCCCTTTGTTAAGCACCAGCATCTACACAACAGCTTTAGCAAAAGCACTGCTATCCCATCAAAACCAAACAAAATGTGCAGGTCAAAACCCAAAAAAGGATGTTTGTGCCTTCCCTTGTGGATGGGTGCAGAGTCCCACTCCAGCTCTGATAGTGGGAATTCCAGGGCCTGGCAAGAGCCACTGGTTAAAATCTGTTGGATTGATCACACTGACAGCTTCCAACAGGTTAAAATGTGAATGTGCTCTGCCTGAAGGGGTAAAGGCTGACACACCCCTGGCCACCCCACATGGTGGTGTCTCCTGCAGGAGCCCAAATCTTCACTCTGTTTCTGTTTACCCCATTTCACGTCTGCCTTGTGACATTCTTTGCCTCCCAGTGCCATCATCTGGGAGGAGAGTTGCCTCACAGAAGGCAAAATGTGTGTCTGAAAATGCAAGTCTGAGTGCCTGCAGGTGATGTCACTCAGTCTGGAAATATGGGATCAGGCCTATCAGACAAATGCTCAAACTAAATACAACAGGATTTAGAACATGCTTTTAGATTTACGGAAAAGTGCGGTCTTTAAATTACTGCTCTAGAATTTACTGGCTTAAAAAGAAAGACCTTAAGGCATCCCATCAAAGAGTTATATAACTCAAAAGGGTTTTCCTTGCTCAGTGTTGCTTGTGCAAGATATATTTAAGTAATAAAACATGCTTCTGGCACTAACCAGGCTTTATGATGACAGGTTTCAGATTTGAAAATAGAGGTCTCCATACAGGCCAGCATTCCTCTTCTATCCCCTTACAGAAGCTTTGAGTGGTCACTTTCTACTGTTAATTTATTTTTTTGAACTGAAACACTCTTGATACCAGCTTCAGCAGGAGTTGGTCATGATGTGCATGAGCTGGTCCCAGGTTTGGTGCCCAGCTCAAACCAGTCCCCAGCCCAGAGAGGCACAGCAGCTGAGAGAGCCTTTCATTTCAGCCTCCCTGCAATTCAAATTGGCTACATCTGATCTGTAAATATCTTCAAACTTCACACAGTTTGTTGCAGCAATCACCCCCTGGGTGGCAGATGCCTCTGACATATCTCTCTTGAGAATGTTAAACACAGAGACTTCAGAACTGGAATTTCTAGCAAGCAGCTTTTCACTGGTGTGAAAGGCAAGAGAGTCTTGAAGATATTTGAAATTCAGAAGTTAAGAGGAAAAAAGTCCATTAACAAGTTGAAGACTTTATCTATAGGAGGCTTTTAAATTTTTATCTAATCTAATTGGTATTTAATAAGGGAGGTTTTTTCAAACAGTGCATCTACAGTCCCCAGTAAGAACCCCTGTGAATGAAATTAATTATTGTGTACTTTCTGCAGATTTCAATTTTGCATCTTTAGATATTCTGTTTGAAACGTGTACCCAGTCCTGGTGTTGCTTTTGCCTGGTAATGATGTCATTTCCGCAGATAATTAATCCCATTGATTAACTGGATTTGTTACTTTTAGAGAGGCAGCTAAAAGAAGTAGTAACAATTCATGACAGTTTTATTTGTGAACTTTCATTTACAAGTCTATTAGAGTTAGGTCAAAATCAAAAAATGGCCCATAAAACCCAAGAACTGTCTCTTGAGTATGACCTGTGTCAAGAAATCTTGCAAATCATTTATGCTCTGAATCTTACCCAAAAGGTGGAAGCACAGTACACACATCAAAACATGACTACAGGTGTGAGGACACCATTGGTTTGAGAAGTTAATTTGTGATTATACACTTATTTGAGGTTTAAAATCTGTTGGGACACAAACAGTTTTAACTTTTTCTCTTGATATTCTATTTATTTCACTGGAGGGTCCTCTCACTCCCATGTGCTACTGTTGGCTATAAAAAGATAAAGATCTCCTTCATCCTTGGATACTCTCTACCAGCAAAGCACTTGGCACCTGCACCTGCCCAAATTCAAGGTGCTGAGCACTGCCCCAGCCTCCAAAGGGAGCTGCAATGTGAGGGGAGAGCATCCCACACTCCACAGGGCTCTGCTTCAAGGATGTCATTTTGTTTGGATCTGCTACTGGAAATCCAACTATGGGCTTCAATCTTCCAATCTGATCTCTACCTTAAGCATGGTGGAGAGATGGAGAGCTACTCCAGCACATTTACAGCCAAACCAGGATTTTACAGACATTATGCTGTGTCACTCTAAGCCAGGCAGGTGTGAGAAAGATGTGCTTTACCACATGTGGGAGAAGGGCAGCTACTGACTCACTAAAATCAGCCAGATTCCACCTCTACAGTCAGCTGGGACTGACCTAACACTTCAGTTAGCCCGTGCATAATAGAGAAAAATAAACCCCAAAAGATTCACTTAAAGCCAAACACTCTATGGTGGCAGACAAGATGTATTACATGGTGTGATTACATGTCTGCAGGAAAAGGAATTCTGTGTCTCGACACAAAATATTAAGACTGCAGGCCAATTTTCAAGAGCCATGTGGTGCACAGCTGCAGACAGACATGCAAGAATAGGACAAAAATATTTCCCTGCTGATTGAGCCCCATCAACAGCTTCAGCTTACCCCCAAGAGCTCAGGCAGGGGTGGAGATAATTTGCAGGAGAGACAATCCAGCAGGGAGGATTTGTGTGCTGCTGCCATGAAGTGCCCCAGGACATGAGAACTGTTTGCAGAGGTCCTGCAGGGTTAACTCTGCCAGGCTGGGCAGAAACACAGATTGGAGCTGCATCCAACCAGGGTTTCCTATCTTTTCTCTCCTACACAGGAATTGGAGGAGACAGCTTGAATACCATTGCCATCTCCCCTCTGAAAGCCTCTGCTATTCCATTAATAATGTCTTACATTTTAAAGCTCATTCTTGTCATGCAAAGCAGGAGAATACAGGCCTGTGGCTACGTCACTCACTGAAGAAAGCCACCACTATCCCCATTCTGCTGCTGAACTTTCTAAAGGCTCCTCACTCTGCCTGTGCAACCTAAAGAAACTTTTCTTCAGAAGAAGTTCTGGTCCTCTCTTTCCAGCACGTCACTCATTTTTAAAAAGTTGGGTTTTTTTTACCTGACAATGCAGGTTACCATAACTCTTTTGATATATCTGCTCTATCCAGCTGCAGAAATTCATACTGAGATCTCACAACAAGCACTGCTGAAATCTAAGCTCAGAAATTTCCATCTCTCCTTTATTTCCCTACTTTTTCATCAAGATCTCCTGCAAGAAAAAGTGAGTACAGCCAGCTAGACCCAAAATGACCCACTTCATGTTCTTTTCTCAGTTTGAACAGGTAAAATAATGAAGGCATAACTTGCATTGATAAGAAAATATCTGCCACTCTCAAACACATGTAACAAAACATACACCATTTTCTCCTAGGAAAAATTATAAAAGTATATTTGCAGCAGAAACTGCTTATACTAGGATTACAATACAGCAAACGAGAAGGATCACATTAAAATATACATACAAATTCTTTCTCCTTACATACTTATTTCTACCTGTAACACATTAAAATGGGTAAAATAAAAACACAGATCATTGGAGAACAATCCAAAGCATGTGGAAACAAAAAATTAAAAAGTATGACTACATGTATTTTAAATTTGCTTCTCTGTCCTGCTCCATTTATGATAAAAAATATCCTGGATGAAGGGAATGGATCTAGTTGAGCTCTCTGTTTCTGTTTCGTGTAGTATTATCTCTGGGAAGAAAATCCTCAGTGAGTCAAAAAATTCCACTTGTATCATCAAATTGCCAGTGACTGGGCACAGGCCCAGTTTATTCAAGTTTTTCTGCAAACAGTGAAATGGTGTCCAATTTTTCTATGAATTCATGTTCCCTTTGTCTTTCCCTTTCACTATAATATTCTCAGCATTGTCTTTTCTCCTTCCCACAGACCCTCTCCTAAGACCATCAGTCCAAACCCACCTTCAACATCCTCTGCACTGCTCCCAGGTCCCCTCCACAATCAAAACTCCCTCCAGCCATTTCCTTTTCTTGGAAGGAGTAAACACTTTAAAACAGAGTACATGGAGGTATAGGGAGGGGAAAATGGAGAAGAGGATTTGGATTTGAATAGCCCCTGAAGGGAAAAGACAAAGCCCTCTAGAAATGGTCCATCCTTACAGTACTACCAAAAGGTGGCCGGGAGGACTCCACGTTCTGATGATTTGAAGCACTCTGTCCCACCTCCACCACTTCACTTTAACCAAAACTCCACCAAACCAAACCAAATTAAACCTACAGCCCACGATCCCCCAACCTCCCCAAATCCACTCCCTATCTCCTCAGGAAGAACTTGTCAACATGCAAGTTATCATTGGGCAGGTTCTCAGATGATTTCCAGCCCAGGGTACAAATGTTTTGAAGGTGAAGGGACATTTCTCTCTGAATTTCACCTTAGATTCAGTGAAGGTTCAGAATACTGATTTTGATGGAAACTCTGGGAGCTCAGACTGACATTGTGCTATAAAATGCTTTCACTGGAAAATATGCACATCATTCCACTTGCAACAACTATCACAATATCTCCTCAATATTATGTGTATAATATCAATGTGATCTCTTTCTAACACCAACTGAACATATTTAATATGATAGAATTACTTTGTGCTCAGCTATTTAAAACCCACTTTAGTTGTGCATTTACACTGCACAGATTTTCTCAGCTATGAGAAATGTGTTCACTTAAGCACTTCATGCCACACTGACAAATCACTGAGTAATGTCAACCCCAAGAAATGTTTTCCAGTCCTGTTATACTACAGGGGCACATTTGAGCATGATGTAGAATATAAAGAAGATAATGATGAGATTTATGTGTGTAATGGAAACTATGTGCATTGCACCTCCCACACACTGTTTAAGAATTATGCCCCACAAAATCATTTAAAATAACTCATATTCTACACACTGTGAACATCTCATCTGAAAACTACTCCTCTGCCTGCTCTATTATACAGGGACAACAGGCAGCTTACAAAGAACAAGCCTTATGACTTCAGTCCCCTTGAGTTTCTAGTCTTTTCTTTTGAATACTAAAAATGCAAACCAGCCTGTATCATTCAAATAATCTACTTTTCCAAACCACTAACATTAACATAGTGGCTGAAGCCAAATATAAATGCCTTAAGGCTTCTACCCTCAGAAGCATAACCTGACAGGTCAAATTTTATTGTTTGCTCCATCCATTGTTACTGGCACAGTAACTCAAAGTTCACAAGTCACAGTGGAGTCACTGCTGCTTCTTTTCCCCTGTGTTCCTGCTTTAATTTTAATGTAGAAGCTTATTAATAAGGACATTGTTTTCTGTCACTCAGTGCTGGCTCCTTCCACATATGTGAAAAGAAAAAGCCCCAAGTTCTGCTTTTATTTTAACAACATCCAGTGCTCCCTCCTTTGGGGTAACATGCCCAAGCAAGTCATTGCTGGTGATATGTTTCATCAACAAATACTTTTTTATAAATCTAAGAAAATGTTGTAATGAGAATTAAAAATACACCCTCCTCCAAAAAAAAAAAAAAAAAAAAGAAAAAGAAAAAAAAAAAACAGCCACAAAATAACCATCTCCAGAAAAAACCATAAACTTTTGGACAATCAGAGAACTGATATTCTAAAGAAGATGTTCATTCACTGTGTAAAATACAGCTGACAGGCCTACATCTTCCAGCCTAAAACAGGCACAGAACTGCATTTTTCAAGATGCTAATAAGATTCAGTCTTATTTAATTCAGTAAGACTTCAGCACATATATTTAAACACATCCTCTAGAAAAACACTGTTTTTCTGAGTTTTTTTGAATAATGAGCAGCCAGCAGCAGGAGTGTTACATATTCAGACTTCTAATTATTGGCAGCACTTACCTGGGTGCCTAAATAAAAACACTGTCTTCAACACTGCAGAAATTCGTAAACAGGAAAGGGAAAAATCAGTGACATCCTAAACATTATTTCATCCTTCTGAATAAAGCATATGTGAACCAAACTCTCTACAAGAAGCTGCACTTCTTCAGCATTAACCCTTGCTATGGAAAGAAAGTGAATGTGCCATTTCCCCTCCCTTAAAAAACAAAACCCCCACAAAACACCAAAATCAGAATGAAACATAAATTATATTAAAGTTATTTTAGTATGCTAGAAATTGCCATAACAAAATCCCAAAATATTGTTGTTTGTGGATACCTTGGCTGAGATATTTTAGATATGTGTGACTCACCTCCACACACATCCTCCCAGTCCCCCCCTAGGTCTTTTTTTGGGTGTTTTTGACATGGTTTTGGTGTTTTTGATAACTGACATGAAAATATGAGGACCTGCATTATCATGCAGCAGGTCTAATTAGGTTCTAGAGATGGTGTGTAAATATAAATCTAATCTATTTAAGGAAGACACATTTAAATGAATCCTATCAATGAAGTCTTGTCAATTTAAATGACCACAATAGAAAAAAGCATAAAACTGTCAAAAGAGTAGACTTCTTCTTTTAAAATTTATTTAAGGTTTATTCTGCTGTGTGAGCGCTGGTGAAACTCAAGACAACCAGGCCAAAATCCTGCAGCACTAAAAGAGGAGCACGTTCAGTTGCTTTGGAGAGCTCTGAGTATTATCAGAGCCATTAGGGAAAATGGGCTTGTACAGAATTTAGGGGAGCTGGATGTGAAAGAAGCAGCCTTGTGCTCTCCCCATCTCTCAGAGATGGGAGCTGTGGGTTGGAAATCTGAAGGTTCTTTTATTCTGCACAGGACCTCACACTGCCTTTCCAGCATGGTATTTATACATCACTACTGCAGGTATGTATTGAGAAGGAGTTTTTTAAGGAGTTTAAAGCAGTTTTTTCTCTATAGTCAAGTCACCAAAATAATATGAAGCAAGAATTACCACTTGCAGAAATCCACCTAACAGAGATGTTTAATTGTAATCTCCTCCAGAATCTTTAGGCACGACTTGATAATTAAAACATTCAACTCTGACAAGCCTTAATATGGCAAAATAACAGACTCAGGAATTAAAGAGAAAATATGGATTTAGAAACTGACACAGTATGTTAATCACAAAGAGCCCGGTCTGGGCAAGGATAAATTGTTCTGGACTGAGAAACGTTAGAATATGGAAAAACAAACTAAAAATATCTTCTCCCTGCTAGGCAAGGTTAGAGAAAGGAGATAAACATCAGCATACCCCAATTAGACCAGCTTGCTTAACTCATAGTTGCAAAAACTTGGACACACAACTTTGGATAAATTTTGGGTCCTGTCAGGGCCTTTTTTGCTCACTGACCCCAGCATAAATTAAAGCAGTGAAAATTTTAAGTAATGTCTCTTAAAAAATATTATAGCAAGGAAAAACAAAACCAGGTTGTGATGCATTTTAATGTGTTCAGCAGAATGCCTCCAATGTTTCTGTGTCTTGTGCAGGAGCAGAGATCACCAGGCTACAGCAGGACCAAAGAATCCCCATTTCCTTCCAACCCTGGCCAGTGGCTTTACCAGAGGTTTAACTAGCCAGTTTCCAACAAAAAGAATCAGTATCTTCTTTGTAAGAGATTTATTTAAGGAGTTTAAAACCCCTTTTGCATTGTTTTTCCTTTCTTTGTTAATTTTTCATTGTCTTTCCCAATCCATGTTTGAAGAACTGTGTTCATGGAGACTCTCCCTCCAAAGACCAAAGGGATCGCAACAAGCATTCTCTGAAAGAACATCACGTCCTGGACCACAGCAATTTCTCATTAATGCACAGACTCTCAAGCCTGGCAATATGACCAAGCAGCCCTTACTCTGTAAAAATTACCCAGAGCTCTTCCCTTTCCCCCTCTTATCTGTTGAGTCACTGCAGAAGCCTCTGTTTTGGCTGCTCTCCCAATTGATATCATGGCAGGTAAAGATCCTTGCACACATGTATATATTCATGGGCTTTAGCTGGGGAGCTGTCACAGGAGCAGCTGCAGTGCACAGATGAGTGGTTATGCAGGGCTATTTTTTTCCTGGTTAGGATGGAAAATTGGTAGAGCATTGTTTGGGATTTTGAATTTACTATCTGACACTGCTGAAAAGCAAAAGCTTCTTCACTTCAGCACAGAGCTAAATGGGTTTTGAAAGGAAGCTCAGGAATTTGCAGGATTGAATGATTATGTGAGCAGGGTTCAAAAGTGGTATTTCCCAGCTCCCTCAGAACTTAACAAAGGTTACCCCAGTCAGGGGAAAGCATGGATCTTTCTCCTGGATTGTTAATTTGTGGCCAAGACACCCTTAAGATGAATCACTGGAAAGATTGTAGGAGGCAGAAAGTCATTTTCAAAGTATATTAATTGACCAAAAGAGAAATACCATTCTTCAAGCATATGCAAAAATGCCCTTTTACACTTAACTATTCTAAGACACTGACGTGGATTACAAAGTACAGAAGAATACAGATCTATTTTATTCCCAAATTTCTGCTCATTCCTAGAGACCATGCAGAGAAAAACACCACATAAACAACAGGATGTCTTTAGGAAACAGAGCACTTGATCAAAAATATTGCTCACCTCATGCTTCAAGCCAAATAAACAGTGCGGCCCTGGATGCACAGCACAGAACTCTGCCTGTTTTGCCTTCTGAGAGACAAAATTTATAATTTAGGAGTTGATTATGCAATAACAGCTTCACACAGCTTCTGGATTACACAACTTGAGTCTCACTGGCCCAGAGCACAGGCTGAGGGAACATCTGGCTCATGGGAAGGCAGGAGCCAGATGTGCCAGAGTCAAAGGTGGGGATATACAAAGGTACTGAACATCAGGCCAGCTCTAGTTCTCCCACAGTCCTCTGGAGTTTCCTGGTGGTTGTTTGGGAGAATAGAGTCAGTAGTGCTAAAAGCCTTGTGCCAGATGTATTGCTGCAGTTAGGAACCCCCCTGCAACCCATGGAGTCAAATAATGACAGAGAGATGAATATTGAAAATCTGCTACTAGAATAAGGAAGTAGTTACAATGCTGCAAAATCCTTTTCCTGTAGAAAGTTCATTCAGAATGGTCACATCCCATAAAACCTCTCAATTTCCACAAAGAGATACAGGAAAGAATAATTTATTCTTATACCTCCCACCAACAATCTTTAAAATGTATACAGGGAGCAGATGCCTAAGGATGACTTAATTTTCTTCCCCATGGAATTCTTTAATCATATCCTATGATGTCTCACTTTCCCCCACCTCCTCCCTTATTTCTGTAATTTTCCCTTACAAAACCAGACCAAAGCTAAAAGCTAGCAAAGATTTTAAGATTTTAGGAAAAAGTTTTTCACTGAAAGAATAATAAAGTACTGGAACTGTCTGTCCAGGGAGGTGCTGGAGTCACCATCCCTGGATGTGTTTATAAAAAGACTGAATGTGGCACTCGGTGATCTAGCTGAGGTGTTAGGGCATGGGTTGGACTTGATGATCTTGGAGGTCTCTTTCAGCCTGGTGATTCTGTGATTCTCAACAGTTAGACACTTTAACGAGTATTTGCTAATTGTGCTTCTGCACGCAGACTGCATATTTCCTAATTAAATGCAGCAGCCTTCACATTGCACACATTTAACTAATAGTGCCTCATTATTTTGGTCGTTATATTTTTTCTTCTGTTTCAAGATTGTTGGAAATTTTTTCTTTTTCTTGTATATCCCTTAATATCAAATTTATTACCTAATGTTATGACAATAGGACGTGATTTTGACATTTTCAAACAGAAAGAGACATGATCATGGACTTAATTAGTTCACAATGATTTAATTAAAATTCGCAGAACAACAATGTACCTAATTAGAAACATAATAATTATGCCAATGTACCTTTCCATCTTTGAAGGAACCATTAGTCATTGAGGTGGTATGTTTTGTAATTTAAGATCATCCTAATTTTCATTTTCTGACTAGTTAAGTACAGTCATCGTCATGTTCAGGTAATTGCTTTATTAACAAGCTTAATTAAAGTTCCTGTAAAACTGACATCTACAAAGTTATTCTTCTTAATGTGTTGTTCACAAAAACATTAACTAATTACATCGAGCTCTTCATAGGGCTTACGTACCTCATAAGCTTAATTCATTAGTACTTTAAAGAGCTTTGAAAACTCTGCCTGTAATAACCTATGGAAGTGCTTTGTGTTGTCACAATATTAAATAGAGCTGTTATACCCAGGAAACTTCTTTGTGGAAAGTTATTATGTGAGAGGTGGTGTACATTGTAAATCACCTGCATTTCAAGAACTAACTAGAAAAAAACCAAAAAACAACTCAGTGAAATCTTTGAAAAACTTATGCCTCTTGGAGTTCAAAGCTCACAGGAAAGGGTGATAATTTATAAAGCTTTCAGAAATACAAGCAATACCTGCAGGTTCAAAAACCTAATTTTTCAGTTGCTGAAAACAGGGTAGAGGGACTGAGCACATCCAGGCCACATATGTGTTCAAATTTTGTCATGCAGAAGTGCTGAATTATTGGTGTAACTGAAGAATTCCATTGCTCTAGAAGAATTAATTTGTCATCTAGAAATCAAAACTAGAACAATAAAAGCCCCACCACACACTACAGCCTTATCAATTTTCAACAGGCTTATCAATTTTCACTTTAGCACCTTGTGCATAGCAGATGAAATAATCCAGATCAAGTTTTCAAGAAAAAGAACCAGAAAGTTTTAATGCCTAAAGAGTGGTGAGATTTTTTTAAAGCAGTACAACTCCCACACATGAAGCTAAATCAGCTTTAGAGCCATCAAAGTTCTCATTACCTTGTGTCTCCTTTAGTTCAGGTGACACTTAAATCATTGTAGCACAAGATGTAGGCATGATGACATTTTCATAATTTTTAGCATTTTACCATTTGTCTTTGTGGTGGAAATCAACACCACTGAGTATTTTCCAATGGAAGATTAAAAAGATGAAAGATTCCTTTGACTAGCTCTCAATAAATTAGTTGTGAGGCTGAAGGGTTCCACACCTTTGGTGGATCTGCAAGGCTGAGTTAAACATCCTGAACTTCTGTCTACATCAACCACTAAGCTCAAAAAATGAACTTTTGGTTATATTTTGTTATTTTTTTTCCCCCTATAACCCTTGCATTATTGATTTGGTTGACTTTCCCCGATTTTGTCAAGATATTCTTGCCTCTGGGTCTACAATGTTTCCTGAGAAACAGCCAGAATTATTCCAGGATCAAATGGCTGAATGAGAGCCTGTGAGATGTATATTTAGCACGTGTGTATTTTCTTAATGTGAATTCCCGGGCATTTATTGACACCCAAGTTTCATCTGCATTTGATCAGTCAGCCACACTGCTGTTGTGTCTTTTCCTTTCCATCCTTTTTTTTTTTTACCCTCAGATATAACAGTTCAAAGTATGGGAAGGGCCAGGCCTGGCACAAACACTGCTGCTGCAGGATGGCAGCCCCAGGTCATCACTGAAACCCTTTGATGCTGCTCTGCCAGGCCAGGGGAGCCCCAAGCTCATCTCCCAGCCCAGCCCCTGCTGTGCCTGCAGGAGGGACCAAACTCCTCTGAAGCCAGGATGGACCCACTGCTGCCGTGTCTGTGTGTCCCACCTGGCTGCCAGCAGCAGGGGAACCACAATATACAATTTCAGATTTTTTTCCCCCTGAAACTTAGTGATCTCTTTCAATTTTTTGCTTACAAGCTTAGCAGATTCTTACAAGAATCTGCCTGCTTGCCCAGCTCATCACTGCACGTTCCCAGCGCAGCAGATGCAGAGCCAGGGACCAACAACCACAGCCCTGCACAAAGCAGAGCCCACACTTGAGTCCACCCTGTTGCATTTTCACAGTCACTACCAGAAAATCACAGCACTGCAGGGCCAGAAATAGTACTTGCCAACAGCACTGGCATGTGAAAGAAAATTACTGAGAAAACTTTGATTTTAGTGACTTGAAGGCAAGAGAAAGGGAGCAAATTGTCTGGTGAATTCTAACAGTGACTTTGAGGGAAGCAGTATGTTCTTTTTGTAAAATATACCAGACAGCCATGATCATTCCTTATCATAAAAATGTTGTTTGTTAGGACACTAACATATACTATTTTATTTTAATGCTCTTCCTAACATGTTATCAGCTCATTTAACAAAATTTGTCTTCTAAAAAAAAAAAGAAATTGAATTTTGCTAGGACAAGAGCAATTGATAGTAAAACATACAATAATTCAAGAGGAGACAAAGTTGTTTTGGAATAAATCTTAAAAAAAATCTCCTCTGAAAAATCCTCCAAAACCCAAACAAGCCACTTCTGGGAGGTGTCTCTTTGACAGTCAAACATGTCAGCACCAGGAAATGTTTCATGTCTTCACTGTAGCTGTCAGGTTTGTATCATAATCACAATAGCTTGGTGAATTTATAACATTGGCAGTACATCTGAAGAAAACCAGTTAGATCTTATGGCAAGAAATAGGAAAGGCCAAAAGCCCATTTGGAGCTAACAGAGAGGCAGGTAAGATGCACAGAAATGAGTTAATAGCATGACAGAACATGAAATAAAATCTATTTACTACAGAACAGCTTATGAACTCAAGAGTCCAGACAGAAAAAGTTGTTTCTAAAATGAGCCCATCTTAACTATAAAAACAAAGCTAAATTACTGCAATGCACACTCCTGGAGAGTATTAAAGAGTAACTTGTTTAACAGGCAACATGTGGCCATTTCTCCTGCAGTCTGTGTGCACAGATGAGAGTTTCTGCTCTGATTTGCTCCTTCTGGCCATGTAAATCCTTCAGCTAGAACAGGAGAGAAGCTGAAATTACCAAGGCATGGCAGCATTTTAATATGTGTCCATTAATAAGTGGAGAATTCGAGATGCCCAGCTGAGAAAATAATGTAGCTGTTACAACACAGCAGAGAATTTTTTTGCCTGACAGCTTTATTTTCCTGTTTGTTTGTTGGAGGGTTTTTTGCTTGCTTTGTTTTTTGTGGTTTTTGGTGGTTTGTTTTTTGTTTTTGTGGGGTTTTTTTTGGTGAAGGCTATTTTTGGATTTTAAATGGTAGTTTTACCGGCTGTCAAACATTACTTTGCATGCATGAGGACAAGAGAACCTTAAGGGTATTCCCCAAAACATGCTTTCCAGTGCCTGAAGTGCTGTTTTTGGGACATGTATCCAAGGCATGGAAGGCTTTATTTGCTAATGGGAGATCTGGAATGCTGAATGGCTGTGAAGACATTTTCTTTTATTGAGTCAAGCCCTAAGGTGATCGTATTTTCAGTATAACAATGAGTCAATTTATCCCCACTGGGTTATGGGAGTTTTTTTATGGTACCGTATATGCTGCATCTGCCACACAAGCCTATTAAAACCACGGGCTAAATGAATTGTAATATGTTACCCATGTAGTCTAGGAAAAAAAGAGACAATTAAAAATAAATCCATCACTGGAGAACGATTATGCTAAGTTTCATGATTTGGAGACCAAGTTCAAAAAAAAAAAACAACAACAACAAAAAAAAAAACAAACCCAAACTATCCTCAAATCCTCTTTTCTAAACAAGCCAACCACATAAAATAATTTTTTTTTTCAGTTGCATCATCAATATGAAAAGTGTTCTTAAGAGAACAGGCTATTTAGAGAAACATGGAACAGGAAAGTCACAAGATTGTGATTTGGCATTCTGATTTGCTGTTTGTCCAATACGGAAAAGACTAATTTTATCAGCATCTTTTGCAGGAAAAAATATTCCTAGGTTAACGGAGAGTGTAATTGAATCCTGACTAACAACAGGAGGTATTTGATGTCACCCCATGCCCCTGTTGAGCCCTGGGATGCTGCTGGGGCTGGGGCTGCAGGCAGGGCTTACCTTGCTGCTGTAGGTGTGCCCGTCGGAGCCGCAGACAGCGCTGGGGTGTGCCCCGGGGCACGGCTTGCACTTGGCCACGTTGGCTGCTCCAGCCCAGTGCTTCTGGGCCAAGTTGCCTTTCTTTTGTCGAAGGCTGTAAAATAAAGACACACCACGGTTTTGGAGAAGTTTGTGTAAAACAGAAGAATTAGAGCTTCTCTGGATGAAGCTGGATTTTCAGCGCAGCGTTAATTTAGAGTCATTTCGGTTGGAAAAGACCTTTAAGATCGTCGAGTCCAACCGTTAACCCAGCACTGCCAAATCTACTAAAGCATAATTTAAAGCAAGTAAATTAAATACAGCTCCTAACAATGCTTTTATAATAAGGCACATTACAGCAGGCAATCTAAAAAGTCATAAATTGGCAGGCAGCCCTAGATTTACAACACTTGGTGGTTTCATTTAGATTTATAACCACAAATGATTTCACTTCAGAATACAGCATTTCTTGAGCTACACAGCATTTCTGGTCATGCAGGCAGCATTCCATCAGGTTGTATTTAGAGACATTTTCACCAGGCCTTCTCAGAGCTGCCAAACTAGTGCTAAGGTAGCAATGATTTTAAAACAAAATCCTTGAAAAAACACTGGAATTTATACCGTGCTTATAACAATGTATAGAATCACTAAACACTCTTGTCACTGCAGGGGCAGGAGCCCTTTTGACACACCAGCTACTGAACAATCAGCTGAGATTCTCAGATCAATCACAGCCCCCCAGGAATGCCATAAAATCACAGAGAGCATCTCCAAATCCACTAAGGTGTGCCCCTGGGGAGTGACTGCAGTTGTGTTCAAGTCATAGAATAGTCAATTATAGCATTAAAAATGTCTATGAAGAAAGACATCTGCTCCAAAAATTTATTGCAAAACGTGCCATTGATTCTGACTAACAGCTTCTTTTTCCTACCATAATGAACTACTTGACTGATAGGACATTGAGTAATTATCACCAGCCTAATGCTGAAAGCTGATTAAAAGTTTGCTTTAGAAATCCCAATCCAGCGTTACAATGCAGATTCATTTTGGTCGTGTGTACTTGTCTTTCACTTAAAAGCTTTTACAAGGGAAGGCAAAGCATCACAGCAGAGGCTGGTAAGAAAAATAACTGCCATCTGTTCTTGTACCACAGGAAAAAAAAAGATATAACAGTTCAGCTAGAAATGCATTTCAATGTGCTGCTGAATGACTTTATCGCAGTTTTAGAAAAATATATACAGATATTTTTTAAAGCAATTTCTCTACAGCTTGCAATTTGCTATATAATACCAACTCTGATGTAATGACACATTCAGCTGCTAAATAATATAAATTCTATTCTTTCATCTCAGGCTTAGTTTTCCTCAAGTCTAACCTTTGCCAGAGATGAATAGTACTATTAAGAAGATTGGGTCCACAGAAGGAATCCAATCATAATATAATAAACTATGAAAATAGAAGCCAAGTATTTAAGACTAAATTCCCTTGTTATTTTGAAGAAGTCTTAATGCAGAGAGCAGCATTCCCTGTTTCAGATGCATTTTGCCTCACAAGGGTATGGCTACAGCAGGTGCTAAATGCTGTGCATGGGTGGTAACTCAGCTCTGAACCCCCTAAAGCAGCTCTGTGCATCTGATCTCTTCTGTTGAGGCTGCACAAACTGTTTATTTAAGTTTTCCACAATAACTGATTTCTCTGCAGCACTCAGCCATGCTTTGTTATCAAAATGTAACTATTATCTTATTTTCTTGAGCTCTTTGGATTACAGGCATGACTTTTGTTTTTTTCAGTTTGACAGGAAAATTTCCTCATTTACTTTACTCACAACCCTACACTTCTGGAAATGCACAAACTCAGAGTCAAAACTATGTTTGAATGTCATATCACACTGTAGCTACTGATGAGCAGAGTCTGGAGACAAATCTGAAAGGAGCTGTGCTTTTCCTCTGGAGACTGCAGAAGGTCATAGCATAAAGCAGACTTTTCACAACTTTAATCTCCACAATCTCAAAAGATAGATCCTTTGCTATACATAAAACTGTTAAGAAGAACATTTTAGGATTAGTTATAGAAAAACAGCCAAGGAATGCTAAACTTGAAGTGTGATTTAGTGCCATCATCATGAAAGCCATTAGCCACGAAGCGTGGAGGATGGAGAGGAGTGAGTGAACTAACAAGCACCTCATCAAAATTAAATATATTGCAGTTCTTAGCTAGACTGATGCCTAAAAAAAAATCACAGGATCTGAGTGGCAAGTATAAAATACATTGTACAGCTTTTGTGGACCACACTACATCAGATATTCTACACTATAACATTAAAAGAAAAGTCCACTCAGGACAGGGCTGTTTCTCCATCTCTGCACAGCCTTACACCCCTTTGCTCTTAATTTATTTAATCCTCCTTTGATCCCTTCAAGATTCATATTGCAAAGCCAATTCCTACTGGAAAATTCTTCTGGAGCTTATGATGTTTTTCTCTCTCCCATCATCACTTAAAAAAAAAAAAAGAAAAAAGAAAAACATAACTAAATTTGATTGTTTCAAGCCATTCCAGCAGCTCATCGAGCCTGGTGGCCCTTTCCATCACTTTACTGAGAGTATAAAGAACATGCAGAGCCTCAGGCCTGAGCTGTGTTCTCAGAGCAGCTGCCTGGAGCACAACACCAAGCCTGGAGTGTCCCCTCAGCTGGGGACCAGAACGGTTTCAACCTGAGCCCAATTTGATGTGTTTCACCTACAGACAATGATGGAAACATTTACTCTTCCTAACCCCTAAATTCATCTTCAGGATCTTCTTTTGATAATAAAAGGAAGGTTATTATCTGAAAGAGTCATGTTTAATAACGAGAATTTACGGTGGAGTAGATCTCCAAGCATTTCATTAATTTGAAACAAAAATGAAACAATTTTAGTAGCACTTCATATAATGTGTGTAATGGTGCAAGAAATGTGCAGCTCCCTCATTCCTGCAGGTGCATGGAACTGGTAGCACAGCAGCCATTTTTATTGCAAGAAACAGTGTGGCTTTCTAAAATTAATATATTGTTTTCAAGCTGCATGTTTTTCCAAAATGATAAGTGCAAAGTGCCACTGTATTTGAAGCAAGTCAAAAGTAATTTTTGTCAGCTTGGCCAAGTGGGCAACAGCTGAAAGTTTTAACTGGATACCCAGGTTTTACAGCCCCACCAAACCCACAGCTGAGCTGATCTTGTAAAAGGAACATCTATTTCCCAAAAACAAACATGTATTTTTCTGCAGTCGTGTTTTCAGAGGCTGGACATGACTTTTGGAAGCTTTTCAATCCTGTAACTCCTAACAGCACATCAAACATACAAACGAACAAATTAAAGCCTAGACAAGAACATTGGCTGCCATAAGCAGCCAGCCAGCAAATCCCCTCTCAATGGAAGTGCACATTCACATACTCTGGGAATGCTCTGCTATGCTAATCATCTTGGTTTAGAATGAATGTGTCAGGAGCAAGCCAGGCCAAAGCAAATTAGGCCTTTTTCTTTTTTTTTCCTTTTTTTTCTTTTCTGACAACCAAATTTAATCCTGCATTAAGACTCAGAGTTGAAAGGATCTACTACTATTTTCATTATTCCAGAAGCTGGAACATATGAATGTTTTGGTCAAGTATTAAGACTTATAGGCAAACTCTGCCTGCTTTTGCTTTGCAGATCGGTGAACAAATGCACTAAAAGGCAGAAGAATTAAGGTGTTGGTAAGTTTTACAGAATCCAGCCTCTTGGTATTTGAACACATAAAGAAACCTCAGCGGTTTGAAGCATTCACAGTTCACACAGGGAGAACGCAGAGTGACTCAAGCTCATTGCTGTTCACACTGCTCACCACACAGTGCAGGGAGCTGACAGCTGCTGGCTTGCACAGGGGCAGGAGAGTGCCTGAGGCTTTGCAGATGCCAGCAGGCAGATGCCAGGATGGCAGCTCGGGGCAGCCAGAGCCCCCACACCTGCACGTCAGCGCTCGGCTTCCAGGCACAAAGCCTCAGCCATGCAAAAAGAACCTCAGAAGCTCGAGGAAAAGTGGCTCCACTCAAGATTTTATGGATTCCAGGTGCACTTTGGGCAGCCACTGGTGCAGCTGGCAGCCCCAAGGATGAGAATCACCCAGCCCTGTCCCAGCCTGGCTGGGAGCATCAGTTCTGGGCACTGAGAGCTTGCTGGGGAGTTTGAGATGTGCCTCTGATTCGGCAAAAGTTTGTCAAACGAAACACCTTAAATTGAATCAGATTAAAAAAACCAAAGAAAACCCAAAACAACCACCAACCAAACTCCAAAATGAAAAGCCTTAATTCCTGACCAACCCTTGACTGGATGACCCAGGCTGAGCTATTCAGGGAATCTCTATATATTTCTGATAACGCTTTTCTCAGGAACAGTACAAAGGAGCATATATGGGAATAAGCTCTGGCAAAGTCAGGGGTCAAAATAAAGGTACTTGCACAAAAAAAAGATGTTTTGTTTCTTAACATTTACAGTTTTATTTATTTACTTTTAATTTTATATTTGATATTTCATTACAAAAAAAAAAAAAGGTACAATATCAAGAGTATGTTACTCTGCTTCAAGACCAGTTATTCCAAATGCACCTACAGTAAATTAGCAGATTAAGCATTGATGGGTTTAATGCAATCACAAATCAGGTTCCTTTGGCAGGCTCTTGTTTTCAAAGTTCTGACAAACTTTTAGGATGAAGCAGACAGTAAGTAGAAGTTTCTGCTTAGGACTTTAGAATGTATTCAGTAATTTTATTGGACAAGAAAAAGACATTTTACTCAAAGGAGATTTCGTTAGGTGAGTTTTCAAAGGTCTGCTGCAAATAACAGCAGAAAGTTTCTCAAAAACCCCAACAAATAAGTTACACAATGCCTTCTGACAGAAAGTATCAGGTAAACAAATAGTGAGATTGGTACTGTCTCTTCTTGTTCTTTAACTTGGTGTTCCAGTGATGTTACACAGCCATAGAATTTGGTTCAATTCATGTTGTAAATTACTTACACCTATCATGTTTTCTGGGCTTAAATCATACAAATACTTATTTCAGGTCCTATTTGAACAGTATTGATCTGGTTGGGATTTTTCTTTTTTTCTATTTTTTTTTTTTTTTTGATAGAACAGGCCTTATATACAAAATACTGACTTGACAAAACCAGATTATTTCATGGAGATAAACTGGTGTCATTGAACTTTTACTGACATTGCCACTCCTAGCTGGGCTGATGGCAGCAAGGGTATCTCTTCCCAACAGTCTCTTCCAGAGACTTCTTCCATGAAGCAACAGCCACATCACCATTCTTGGGGTTTGCTGGCTCCCTGGAAGGCAGGTTTGAGTTAGGCACCCACAGGGCTCACCCACTGCAAGGATTCTCCAGGTAAACCTGTCTTTGGGGATCTGTGAGTTGTGTACTGGAGTTTTCAGTTATGACTGTCACAGAGATACTCCTCAAGATTAGGATTAACTTCATCCATCCCTCTTTCTCTCTGGACCTTAAATCAAACCAAACTTCCTAAGTCACATGAAACTATTTTAAGCTCTATTAAAACACAATTGAAAAGTTCAGTGCATCAGAGCTGGTACCAGAAGCTGGAAGGAGCTCTGACAGCAAACTTGAATGGTTTCCTGAAGCTGGAACGATTCACAGTGGGAACAGTTTAAAATGTACTGTCTGTACCATCTCCATGCCTTATGCATAGTTTGTTCATGTCCCCCTGAAGGAAGCTTATCACAATGAAGATAAAGCCAGCAGTGCCTGCCTGTTTTTATCTTTCCTTTGCATAAGTTGTTTCTCTTGTTCTCGAGGAAAAGAATGACAGAGCTGAAATTTGCCAGTATAAATGGCAATGTCCTCTTCTCTCTTTGTATCATTTTGGTATTCTGTTCGAGTTAAGAGCTTGGCCTCATTTCCAGAACCTTTCATATTTTTCACAAGAGCTGTGTATACCTTGAGCCACTACCAGTCAAGATTTGTGAAGAAAATAGTCTACAGATATTACCTTGAAAAAAGGTACAATGCTATTGAATCTGATACAGACTCTTTATTTAATATAAACACTGTAAAATGAGAACAGACATATGATTACAGCAATTTCTCCACCTGTTTTCCACTTTTAGGTACAAAGAATAATAACGTGCAGCCTTGCATTTCAGCATCATTCCACTGTAATAAGTACCATTTCCCCTGATTTCAATATTCAAAGAAATAATTTCACCTAACTGATTTTGCTTTCTCTTGCTGCCTTTATATCTTCTCTCTAGCAGATCTGGCTCAAAAGAGCCATAAGAAATAAAAATCAAAATAAAAACTGCTCACTGGGAGATGTGCAAAGGATTTAATGGGGCTTGGTGGTGGCTGGGGACCCTTCTGGCAGAATGGAACTCGTTCAAGACTGGTCCCCACAGCAAATGGATACTCTCCTTACTTGCTATTCTTTCAAACAATGACATGGATGAGATTATACTGGGAATTAAGTCTGTACAGAGAGAACCAGTAGCCACAGGATTGTTCCCAGACAGCAGTTGGTACTCAGAAGACAGAGTTAGAGATGAGAATTTAGGGAAGAGTTACAGCAAAAATCTCAAGTGTTGAGGTGAAAGTGTACCAGGTGTCATTCCAGTGAAATGAAAAACATGTATTTCCAAGGGAAGGGGAAGAGCTGAGCCTCTATTTCTTACCAACAATAAGAAGGCATTATAAAATAAGCATAGGGAAAACAACATTCCAGAAGGAACTTCTCAGCTGGATGTAAGGAAGGCTGAAAGATGTTGTACAGTGTAGGTTTTGCAAGAACATCCCCTGACACATCTTGCAGGGAAAATGCCCTGAAGATTCTTGCATGGATCCCACCAGGTCCAGCTGGCAACCAGCTCTGGAAAGAGAACAAAGGGCCCCCAGGCCCAGGGTCCTCAGGGTTATTGGTTCTGCAAGATGAAGGAATCTTTTTATTTTTCAACTTTCTCTGTGTTTTAAAGGAAGAAACGACTTGGAAAAGCTGACACAGATTCTGAGGGCCTCCAAGGCCAGAAAAGCTCTAGTGAGTTTGATTGAGGTGATGCAGCTGCTGCAGGTGACCTTTGAGATCCAGCAACACCAGTCAGAGAAGCCCAATGCAACTCCCTGAGCAAGGCTACTCAGAAAGCAGCAAGGTCTGTGTCTAAACAGATATAATAATCATTTAAATATGGATACTCTTAAACTGCCAGGACAACCCACACTATCAGGGTCTCAGTACAAGTACCTGTCTGAGATGTTAGTTCTGGCTTTACTTATTCCTGGACTAAAAATGATAAGGTTGTTTATTAAGGCCATTAGAGAAGCACAGGGATTTCTGCCTTTGAGCACTTCAATACATAAAAATGGTGTTTGAAAGTCCCACTTACAGCCTTAGCTAGCAGATTATTGTGCTTATAGGCAATATTTTTTTTTAAATCTAAATTCTAAATGATTTTCATCTTTTAGACCTAATACATATGCTCAACAGCTGCACAGGTATGAAAACAGGCAAAGTACACAAAGGAAAAGAACCAAACCAAAAAATCCACACAAACATAAAATCCCAGTGTTCTTAAAAGTCATTGTGCTCTCCTGAATAAATAACACAGCTTCTAAACGCTGCCTGCTCTCATGAATTTTCATAAGAGAATTATTTTCCTTTTCATCGTTATTTTCCCACTAACATAAAAAGGAATCTCAGACACCAAACTATGTAAAAATAAAATGAAGTGCCTTGAATTTCAAAGAAGGAGGGGAGATAGCAGGAAGTTTGTAATTAAAGCTGAAATCTTATTTACCACTCCTCAGTTTGCAGGAATCTCCAGCAGTCCTGGATTTGACATGCTGGAAGAGATGCAAGAACTTGGCACCAAGCACTTAAGGTGAAATGTGCCCTAAATGTACTACCTTTTCTTTGGCCCTGGCCCTCTTTCCTTCTAGGACAGCTTATTGGCTTTTTCCCCCATTACCAAAGAAGAATATATTTTAAAAGGATAAAGAATCTCTTTTCTGCCCAAGATCTGATTACCTTGATATTAAAATAATGCATTGATCAGATCTGCCTTCTCCTGCTGGCAGAACTTGCCAAGATCTCCAAGGAAGCTGAATTGCTGATGGGGTGTGAGATTAATTTGAACTGTCAAGTTGTTTGGGGAGGAAAGCTGATCTTCCCTCACTATGCCCTGTTTCATGCAATTAGACAGGTTCAAAATTGTTTTCACCAAACCTGGCAGAGCAGTCATTTGCCACCATTTCCCAGCTCCAGCTCATATTTATATCTCCAGTGCTGAACCCTGCACAGCTGTGCATAACCATAACCATAACCATAACCATAGCTGTGCACACATGGGTGCAGGTTACTTGGTAGGGCTAAAATTCAAGGCAGATCTCTTGGCAGCATTTAAAAACACTTTAAAGCTCCAACATGGCTGATGGATCTTGCAGAAGCTGAGGACAGAACAGCTTTCAAACCATCCTCAGTCTTGGCCAAATGGAGAGGTCTGTGAGGTTTAGCACCATCAAAGCTCTGATGTCTCATGTCTCCTCAGACATTCAGCAGTTTGGCAGAATGGAACAAAGGAATGGGCTGAAAGAGGTGACAGACCCACCCTGGGGTCTTGCTCAGCTCCATGGCCTTTGCTTCCCTTCACAACCCAGCCTTATTTATTCTGTCATGTGCAACACAACCCTTAATTCTACATTCCAAAAGGCCCTGCTGCTCAAAATGTGAGAGTTTGGCTGGTTGGTTTGGGGTTTTTTTATTTTCTGAAGCAAAAAAAGTTCAGAAATCTTACTGTCAGTTTGCAACTGCAAGGGAGAAAATCAACGCTGCCCCCCCAAAGCATCCTCAGACAGCTCAGCTGTGTTCTGCTTCATTATGTTGCTTTTCCTTATCCTAAGGCAAATAGCATGCAATCCTCAGAAAAAAAAAAAAAATGACATTTTGCTGGTAGGGATGAGAAAGTAAATGAATTTTAAAAATATTGTAAAAATTCTTGCCCTTAAGGCACTAAATCAAATGTTTCTGTTTAAAACTGACTGCACAGTACTCCTATTCTGTGAATACTTGGTGCCATGGTTCAAACAATCACTTGCAAGCTGTGCTAGCAAAATATTTGCCCCTTCTGACACATTTTATTATGAGATAGGCTTATTAAACTCTCAAGAAAGCTACAGCAGATTAAGCTGCTGAGGATTTTTACAATTAGCATCGATTACCTAAGAATTCATGTGTGATTTCTGAACAGAATTGGCTTGTCAAACAACAGATAATTAAAAAAAATAATCAATTCCAAAGCCACCTCCAGAGTGTAGTCAAAATTCACTATTCAAGGTAGGTTTGGGGAAATAATCAGAATGCAGTTTCCTATGTCAGGATAAAATGAATGTTAGTGAAGTGCATGCAAACTAAACCAGTTATAAATACTATAAGGAGCTGAGTAATTTTAAAATCCCATCCTTTTTAGCATCTAAATAGGCTAATGCCCCTGTTGCTTATTCAGCACTGCTGATTTATAGAGCTCAGTACTATGAATGTCTAAACATTCTGCTGAATTTCTCACCGTATTCAGCGCTGTCAGTCTGGTTATTGGATGCTGGAGATGGAGTTCATCACATCTACATCATTGCCAGCTTCTCAAATGAGGCCATCAGAAACATTAACCCATCTTTTCTCAGGCTGTGTCTTAATGAAAGGTGACTGCAGCTTCAGGAAGGTCCCAACTGATGGACAGGATTTACATAATCACATTAATTTAGGATACAAACCGAATGCACATGATCCAGTGTAGGGACAACACACAGTGAAACACACCTTTGGGTAAAATTTGAAGATGAATTCAGTTGACATACTTGCAGAAACTGCAAGATATCCATTTCATGAGGTACTTCCACTGAGTGTTTAAGGTCTCACTTTGCTGTGACCTTGAATCATGAAGCCCAGCACCTGTACATTACAAACCATCCCTTCTTCCCATATTCTTTGGCCATGTAGCTCCACAGGCCCCTCTGCCATGGAGGTTAAGACAGTGTTAAAAGGCAAAGTAGCTACTCATTTTTAATTTTGATAGTTTCAGCATTTTATAGCTGCTTCCTCAAAAGCTGATTTTACTGTGTGAAATAGTAAGACTCAATCAGTGGCATATTTAGATAGAAACAGTTTTGGGTGTTGTTGGCTTAAGATGTGCCACCTTAAGTAATTCTTGCCACCCAAATTTCACTTCAGCTACTCACTATTGATTCCTTGGACTCCATTCTTATTCTTTCCACAGTTTCTCTGCTGTTAGGGAAATCTAGCTAGGGAAATCTAGGGACTGAACTAATTCTTTATCACTGTAAATTAATGCTATTCTTTTTCCCAAAATGTTGTTGCATTTCTTCAAAAAACACTTCTCAAGTCCTACAGACTGTGGTCTACCTTCTGCCTGCCTGGCTTAGTTGACTTTCTCCTCCAGCCCTATTCTCCCAAGAACTGGTCAGCTGTTTTAAGGAAAAATTTATCGTGAAAAATGGTGAAAAAATTGCTGTGTCCTTCCTTACTCACTGTTGTATTTAACCATTTTGATTCCAGTCTTTCAGCCTGACTGCTTTGCCTTGACCTCCTCCCCCTCAATCTCCTTTTCCTCATACTTTTTCCCTCCTATTCCTGAAACTTTCTTCTGCTTCATTCAACCGCAGAAGTGAGGCCTCTTGGAGAAGCAGTTATTTCTCCATCTACTCCTGCCTGTTCTTTTCCTCTCTGCTAGGATGTATCATATTAAGTATTATATTCTCTCTAAATGGTATCTCAGTGTCATTTTGGTGCTTTACCTGTAATAGTTTAGTCTTCTTACCCTTCTACACTTGAGTCCTTGGAAACTTTATGGTTGTCCTCTCTAGTTTATCCTTCTATCTCTTTGCACTATTACTGCCATTTCCTCTCAGGAACATCTTGTCCACATTAGAAGCTCAACATGTCAAGACCAAATATCCTGTATTTCTTCTCACATCATCTTCTTCCTTTTTCTGCTGCTCTTTCCCTGTCATTTGTTATTTGGATTTGTTCTTTAACCATATCCTCCCTTTTCCAGCTGCAAACCAGAGCACATTATCTTTCTGCTTTCCACAATGCCCAAGAGGCAATCATGAATTTAGCTGTATCCTATATCTTCCTAAAATTCTTTCAGATTATCTAAGCAATCATTCCCCATTTTATTTCTTTAGAATCTATTCTTCTCTTATTTTCAGTCTGTACACTAATTAGGGTACAAATGTACTTTTCCATTTAGGACTAATTAGTAAATAATACTTTTGGTGAGAGCAGGACATATTTACAAAGGTAAAATACAAAATATGAGCTCGTTTCTTTCCAGAGCTGGAAATGAATTTACATGCTCTGAGACACCTCCTTCATCAGCCCATTTCCCTCCATCTAAAGGAAGCCAGAGTCTGGTTAAATCTTCCTCTGAGGGTTGCATGATAGCAGCTGTAAGGCTGTTTTTTGTATTGATAACTGCGCTTCAGATTCACACTCTGCTGATCCTCATTTTTTCTCCACCTTTCGGAATTTAGCAGAGGGCCCTCTCAACACTGAATGTCAGCAGCAGTGAAACTTCAGCTTGCATTTCCTGACAAGCATCTGCAGCCAGTTTCTGTCATGCTGCTGGGGATGCTGAGGTATCAGTGTCAGAGCAGCTCTCTCCTGGGCTCTGAGGAGGGCAGGGTTCCCATTTCTGTGCTCACATTTCTGCTGGGCTGCACAGGGCTGGCTGAAACTCATCAGGAAACGAAAAAGCTCCCATTGTGTTTCATCCATCTGAGTTTCTAAAAGGACTGTGAACCTGTTACACAGGCAGCTGGTTCAAAATGAAGCAAAAAATTCTGAACTAACGAAGGAACTAATTAACAAACCCCTCAGACTTCTGAGCTAAGATAAAGTGTTGTTGCAAATGAAAAATTTATACACAGATAAAACATAGAGGCTCAAGGAATTAACTATGGATGAGGTGCTAAGCAGGAATGACCGTGGTGTAATTCAGCTTGGCAGCTTGGGCTCTGGGTAAACTGGGGTAGCTGAGGCTACAAAAATCTGTCAAAGGACTTGAAAGAGATTTAAAGCTGTCCAGAATAATGGCACACACATTACAACATAGGGCAATGAATAATGGACAGAAGGGGAAACGCAACAAAACTATAAAGTGTCCTTTTTGTTCAACATGAACCATCTATTTAAATGCCAATAAGTTACAAATTCAGAATTTATGAAAAAGAGGAAAGAAGAAGCAGAGGATGTGAAAGTTTCCTGTATTTCTCTCTGCTGAATTGCAAGGCAAGGAACTGAATGCAAGACTAGAGGAGCAGGTTTGGGTCTCCATTAATGTTTTCATCTCTTTTTAACCAACTCTGCTCACCTGACTTCTTAACTCATTAAACAAATGAACAAAAACCTCACATCATGTTTTACTACTAAGGTTAATTAGTTTTCCACAGTAGAGGATCACTGATTGTAACAACCAACTAATCAGAATGGTGTGTTTTGTTTCATGAAAGAAGATGGATTATATGGTGATCAAAGCCAGAGGCCAGATAAATCAGTCAAGCAAAATTCCCAACTCTCACTCCCCATACATATTAAAGAACATTTTCCTAGATATTATCATAATAAAGCTTACAGTAGCAGTTGCAATAACAAAACAAGCAGACTCTATTGCTTCTTACTAATATTAGTAAGCAAAAAAAAATGGAAAGGCTCAAAATTTTTTTGCCAGTGAAAGGAGAAAAAAAAAGGGGAAACAGAAGAAAAATTGACAAAATTACGAGAAAATCTGAAGTCATAAGGCTGCAATCTGCATTGGTGACAGGCTGAATGTTAATTCTGAACAAAATATGTTAAATACGAATGCAAATTATATTAATAAAAAGTTTGTAAAACTTTACTTGCAGAAATGACATAACTTCAATACTTGAAATATGTTCAGCAAGACCTCTACAAAACTGTTCTTTTCTAGTAGAGTTGCTGCTTGAGGAATTTACAGATTATTGACTCAGTCTGGGTCAGAACTGTGGCTGTAGTAGAAAACACTTCTAATCCAAATCAAAACTGTTGTGATTGTACTTCCATGACCCCCTCAAAAAAATCAGCTGCACAATAGTTTAGGTTTGAAGGACAATTAAAATACTGTGAAAATAATTGAGATTTCAAGGAAATGCACAGCATGTTTTAGCCCTTGGATGTATTTTCCTTTTATGGAAAATTAACACAGTTCCAAAATTTGACATGGTTGTAAAAGAACCTCTAGGTACAAGACTGTTCTTTATTTTAAAACTGCATGATGTTGTATAGGAGTGTTCAATCAGATGTGTGAGATAACATAAGCCCTCACTAAGGGACAAAATAATTTCTTTTCAAAGTGAAGACCTCGATGGGAGAAAAGCACAGTGGCTGTCAGAGAAGGTTTATTTCATGACAAGTTTTGCTGCTGGAGTTAAAGTAAAACGTAAGCAAAACACTGCAGTAATTAGAGTAATCACACTGCTAAGTGTTCACAAGATTTGTGAGCTTTTTCTCTTCCTGAATCCTGCAGGTGTAATAGCAACTCCTCAGAACACTCTGAAGCGTCACCTTTCCCTGGAAAAGTATGCAGAGAGATAATGACAGAAATTGCCTATTCTTCATATGCACAGAAAGAAAGATAAGTTGAGGGCTGTTGGGAAAGTCTACTCTGCAATATTATTACTTATTAAAGATGCTGTCCCAGGAAATGGAAAAGAAAGGAGACCAGGGATGTTTTTTAGTAGTTGGCATTCATCAGAAACCAGTGAGGACCCCAGCAAAGGATTTCATCTTTCACAAAACACAATCCAGTGTGTTTAATAGCTATAATTTTAGAAATAAAATATGAAAGCAGCAATGCTGGATCCCTTCCAAATAATGAAAAGAGGAGGAAAAAATCTCTCAACACTTTTCCAGGAGCAAATTCATATTCTATCTCCAGAGATAATAATGAAAGATAATTTTTTATTTTCTCTAGGTGCAATGGTAATTGAATACTCGAGCCAGTTGGAGCTGTCTATACGTTACTGACTCTCTTCACAAGCTTAACATGAAATAAATTTGTCATTCCATGAAGATGGGAGGTGATGACAGCACCATTCTGATTTGACTGACTTCTCAAAGGTGTGCTGGAAAGTCGTGGGAGTGGATTTTATTTACAACAGCAGTAGAGACTCAGTAAATCCTGAGTGCCAGCTGAGTGCCATAACCATCAGACTGCTGGGTGAATTTGGAATAATTAATGAAGAGATCAAATCTATTCTTCAATTAACACCAAAGGAAAGGAACAAAACCTCCAGACTTTCAGGGAAAGAAAAGTCAATACCCACTCACCAGAAGATGCAGAAGATCACTCCACCTGAGTGACAAGGCTTGAACCTCTCTTTTTCACATTCTACATTCAAGGTCTCTTTATCATCCTACTCACATTTCTGAGGTGAGAGACTTTCTTGTCAAGAACTATTCTTTACATTGCTAGAAAATGTTTTGTTGAATTGACAGGAAAACCATTTTGTCAGAAGACTCCAGAACACATCTACTCCATGCTTAAAGCTGAAAGCTTGTTTTCATTTTGAGCTTATTTCTATCCCCACTTTCTCCAAATGTTCAATGTTAAAAAAATCTCAGTAGGGAGTCGAGTGCAAACTGAGCAAAAGCTACACAGATAATTCTACAAAGTTAAGAGCTAATCCAAGAACAATAAGACTCCTACAGTTTTAAGTACTTTATCTAATTGTAATATTTGATTTCATAGAGGTGGTAATTTTACACTGACTGCAGTGCAAGATTTTTTTTTTTCCCCCACTAGTTGGAATAGGAAATAACTCTATGGAATGTGCCAGAAATCTTGATTTTTTTTTTAAATCGCAGTTGCTCAACATTCTGTATTTACTTGCAATGAATCTTTTAGGATTTCATTGTGAAAGTAGAGAACATAAATGCAATAACTGATAAAAAAATGAAGCCTTGATAATTCTCTCTTAACTAATTTGAAAACTTGTTAATCTTCCTGCCCCTGCTATTTCCCAAAGATTTAATAACACAAATTTGTAGAAATGTTTCCTGGTAATTATGCTCCATTTGTGTAATGGAATCTATCATAATATACTTCCCATTTATTTATTTATTTTAGGCAGCTCTATGCTGTAGCTGGTTGAGCAGCTTACAATGAACATACAGATCAAAGATATCATGGAATGGTTTCAGTTGGAAGGGATCTTTAAAACATCATCAAGTCCAACACCTTGCAATGAGCAGGAATGCCTCATGTCCATGATTTTTTCTTCCCCACCTCTCAAGACATAGAAGATGCTCATGGAAATTAAATTATCATATATTACAAGACTGCTTTAAACCTTGAGATAGAAGCAATATTCTTTCCAAAGTGTGCTAAAGTATTTGTCTTTGTGCCTAAAAGGTGAATGGCTCAGCATCACCCCTCTATACATAATTTGGGAATAGAACAGTGGTGCCTGAGCAAACACATTTAAAGAGGCAAAATATTCTGGACTGATTTGTAATCATGTTTATTACTACCTACACACAGAGCTTTGAACAAACTGTACTTTGGTGGTTCATGTCCATAAATAATGTCATCTGTGGTTCATTGGTTGAAGTAATCAGACACAAAATGACTAAATTGAAAATCTGTAGGTAGAGCTCTGGATGAGCTCTGGCAGAGCACTAAGGGGCAATCATAAGCTTGCTAATGAAAAGAGAATGATAGAAATTGAAATATTAAAGAAGCAGGAAGTAATAGATTAAAAGTTATTTTTGATAACTTAACATGCACTTAATAAGAAAATGGTTGATGCAAGAAACTCGTTTTTATTGTTTTCACTTGTTGTTTTTTTCAAAAGAGTGCCATTGGATGGAACTGCATGGCTCAGAAAGGGATGAAACACCAAAGACTCTCTTTTTCAATTTCATATTTCAGCTGACATTCATGTCTTTGTAGTTAATCTAGTTTGGAACTGGCAAACCTCTGTGGAAATGTCTTCACAGTGTAAGTTTTTTGCAAGCTTTAACTCAAAAATGAAAGCTTGTTGATCAATTCCTTAGGGTGGTCTTGGATGTGGTTTCATCATTTTTCCTAGTGAAGTTTTGTGCCTGAAATGATGTTGAAGATGTGAAATTTAGCAGAACTGTGCTGGAAACCACTCTCAGCTCTGGAGGAGCCAGAGCTTTCCCCCAGCAGAGCCCTGCACGTGGGTAGGGAGCTGCGAATACTCAGGGCAAGGGGTGTAGAAGGGTCTGACCCAACTGATCAGAATTTCAGCCTCATGTTATTGGTGCCAGGGAAAGGCTCCAGAAGCAATAACTGGCAAATCTCAGCAGCGCAAAGGTAAAATAAAGAACTGTTTTGCAAACAATAAAGATCAGTTTTCAGTTGGTTTAAATGCTGTGTGTGTTGAGTCTGCATCACATGGTTGGAAAAAGCAGCAAACTGGCCAGCATCAAATGAACTGCAATATTTTTAAGGCCTAACTTGCAAATTTCTTACAAAGTGCAGTGTTTGTAATATTGACTGCCATTGGAATGTATAATGCCATTTACCAAAAGGCAGATTTTAAATGCTGCATGTGTAACATTTTTCCAATGTAACAGGATGCTGAAGAAATTGAAGAAAAACTTTAATAAAATTCCTTTACTGTAAACATCAGTCCCAATCTCACAAAAGCATGGCTTTTATTAGCACTAAAAAGACTTCCACTCAACACATTCATGTCCTGAGGCTTCTACAGCAAAAACCAGCAATAAATTTAGAATTTCCAGTAAACAGATTATTGTATAAACATGGAATAATTTTTGGTGCATTGGAGGTCATTTGTGAACATTAAATAGTAATTTATGACTGACTGGATTACTCAACAGATTTAAGATAAGGATAAAAAGCAAAAATGCAGGCACATATTAAATATTAATTAAATATTGCTTCCAGCAATTCTATGGTTAAGATTTCTATAAAAAATACAAAGAAGGTGAATCAGGAAATATATCCTTAACTTACTAGGCTGTGGTAAACCTGAAAATATTCAAGTTCCAAGTCATGTGAGGATTAATGTAGTCACAGAAAAAGTCAGACAAGAGCTCAAGCAAAAATACACCCATGCGACCACCAGGGCCAATGGTCAAAGGAATCCAGAATCCTCTTACACCAACCTGTTGATATTTTATTTATATTGATGATGATGATGGATGAAGATTGATTGAAAAAGCATTGAAAATCCAAGAATTATGAGGCTACTCCATATGCAAAGCCTAACAGCTTCTTAGAGAATGAGGATTCAGAGGCAGTGAATTGATTCCAATTTTATTCATTTGTTCATTATTCATTTGTTGGCAAATCTCGAGACATTTGCCAAGCAGATGACATTTATACCAATTACTGTTTTCATTTCTTGTTCACTTTAAAGTGAGCAAGAGGAGCTTTACAAACAACAAAAAAAGCCAACATCCCTTATGCCACCAAGAGCTCACACTCCAGAAGCCAGAAACAGAGAAATGCCATGGAGGAGGTGACTGAACTTTTAACTCTGCCTTCTTCCAGATATCCCAAGGGAAACAGGAACTTTTGGATGCTAACTTAGCTTTGGCTGGTGGCTTTTAAAAAGCTGATAAGAGCTATCTCAAGAGGTTTATATATGACCAGTTCTGCAGTCTCCAAGAGAACCTACTGAGGCAGTGAAACCCTTGAAGAACAAACATGATGTTGCCCTTATTTTACCTTTCATATATTTAGGTTTTCCTGCTGGCTTGTGTTGCCCATGAATCTGCTGCACAAACTTACATTCACACATTGACTTTCAGACATGCATTTGCCATCCTTACACATTAGTTTACATATTAGTCAGAGCTCAGAGCTCTAAACATTGCATTTTATATATAGTTTACATGTAATTCTGAACTAGGTATGGCATGTAATTTAAACTCTCCCCCCGGTCCCCTTTGTTAATAAAGAAATGTTTTACATTATAGAGAAAAGTAATTAGTGTGTGTTTCTATTAAGGATGAAACAAATACAGAATGTTATGCAGGAGTGCTTAAAGCAGCAAACTGCACATGTATTTACAATATATATCAATTTAGAGATCACAAAGCATCAATGCCAGAACCGGTCTCCAGAAAGGTCAGGTGAAACCCCACCTGGAATAAGGACTTCCACATTCCACCAGGGCTGATGGAAGAATCATCAGAGGTTTAAAGCAGGCATGGATAGAACAGCCATTTTAAAAAGGGGGATTCATTTAAGAAATAAAGATGAAAATCTTAACATCTTTTTTGATGACTCAGAGTCACTGCAAAACCAAAGATCTAAAAAGAGTTTAAACAGCCAGAAGATAAAGTGATAATTTTGGGTTTCTTTCTTTACTGATCTCAGCAGCCAAACCCAATGATCTCTGCTACAAAGGAAAACTGAAACAGACAAGAGGAATGTCTTTTTAAGAGTGTTTAATTGATAAGAAAAGACTATGAACATTTGCAAAATGTAGCAAAACCATAGAAGGTCATTATTTTAAAATAAATACTGAGAAACCATTGAGGAAAACTCCAGAAGTTTTAGCTGGATTTAAATAACCTTAGGCCAGATATTAGCAGGTTTCCAACAAGAAAGGTTTAGATGTTCAGGATTCATCCAAATGGTGTAAAGGAGGCAGAAAACCTTATTATCCTTAAGACAGAACTTGATAGGCTTATGAAAAAAGTTTATTTTATACTTTTGCAGAAGGATTAGACTTAATGATCCAAGAAGTCAGTTCTAGTCCATTTTTATATACTGCTAAAAGCATACAACTAGAAATATTAAAGTAGGAATATTAGAAAGAGGTATTCAACCCATTCAATAACAGTATCTTTAAATGCAAAAACTATTTATAAATGTTAATTAAAGTGCAGGAAAAAAAGAAGTTATTTTCTCATTCTGTTCAATATAAAAATGTTCTGATGATAGCAGAGGTACCCAGAAGTATTGAGCTGGTTTCAGTGAGTGCTCTGAAACTGGTCTAAAAGGAGCAAGCAGCAGGAGATTGTCTCCATAGCCATTGTGTTTCCTTTGTGCTTGCAGCAGCCTCGGGGTAAAGCAGAGCACAGTGGGACAGGAGCTGCAGGGTAAAAGCCAACGACCTCAGCAGTGAGATGTTCACCCAGCAGCCTGCTGCTTGATGGCTGTGAGTAAAATCCCCTAAATCCGCTGCTGACAGCAAGAACAAGTTCATCTGCTGGCATGGCCAGTGCAGACAGGGATGAGGACACACTCTAAAATCTGTTATAAAAGAGCTGTGCATTACCATATATTCCAAAAATTACTCATGTCCATGAAGAGCCCATCACCTTGCACTACTCTAATGAGGTCTAAAGCTGATGGAGCATGAAGCAGTTCTGTGGAGAGACAAGCAGAGGGGCTAACTGGCCTCGGGATCCAAAAACTCCAGGCTATCAGTGACAATCTTGCAATTCCCATGGGAGATGTCTGTGCTCTGCCTGATCATGGTTTTTCATGTGTACATTTTTCTGCAGAAGTTTGGAAATTCATGGAAATACCAAAATGTACGATGTAAGATTCAGGCTCTTTTTGCTTTTAGTCAGTAATCCAATCTGAATTCAGCTTTGAAAATGACTGCAGTACTTAAAGTCAAGGAAGGATCTTTCATAAGTTTGTGAATTGTTCAGGGGTCTTTTAACTCTGAGTTTTCAAATACACCAAAGTCAACACCATACCTAGAGCTTGGGAAAGCTTTAAAGCCTAAAAGGAACGTGAATTCTCATCTGTTGAGAGGACAGACCATAGCCAGCTTCCTCTAGAAAGGAATCAACTGGAGGATTTCTGTGCTGAAACCCTTGCTAGCAAGCAGGTCACTCAAGGCTCGGAACTGAATGAGCTCATATCACCACTTCGGATGAAAGCCAGTCCTTCCATAGCCTCTCCACATGGTCTCTTTAGTTAAAAGCAATTTAATGTAGACAGAGCTGAAATGGACCCCTTTGAGGGGGAGATCTACAGTTTACAAATGATCCTGTTCAGTAGAGTAATATCTGCATTTAAAACCAGTGAGTGCTGTTCCAATATTCAAGCATCTTTGGACTGAATCCCGGGCAGTTACTGATGGAGACTGTCTTGGAAGAAAAGCTATTAACCTTTGGGAGTTCATGCTTAGATCATAATTTTCATAATCAAAATTTCAGAAATAACTGTAATGGGGAATAAAGGATAATGCAAACAGCAAAACTCTGATGCTGTTCTCTCTTAATAGCCAGTGGCCCTCTTGAGCACTTATGGATGGCACACCACAACATGTGCTGTCTGTCTCATTAAAAGGCAACTTGGACTCCATAACAAAACAAACATTCCTGAATTCTGTGTGTCTGTTACTTGTCTGTTGCATAATCCCAAAGCTCTTGTGCTGTAGTAGAGGTATCTTTGTTGTCAGGCAATCTGGAGATGAGATACTTTTAAAAGCTTTCAAGTTTCCTCCAAGGACTTGCACACATCACTTGCACACCCCTTTCACATCACATTTTCTACTGCACTTGGCTGTGACCTCAAAGGCCCCTCTCTCCTTGATTTTCCTGCTTCTCTTTCTGGACAAACAGCATGAGCCACAGTTAAACTGTGCAATGTACCGTGAGGGATTGGGTATTAGTAAGAATAACAGTCTTTACAGAGTAATGCACTAGAGTTAACAACTTAGGAAAAAACACCCCAAACAACAAACATTTACTTCATCCTGTTCATGTCTAGAACTTTCATCCACTGAGGATTAAAGTAACTCTCCAAGATTCTATCACAGCTACCCTTGGGAATAAGAAGCCTAAATTCTGGTAATTTCCCCAGTAGAACAGCTTCATTTGAAAGAAACTTAATGCAATCTGTTTGGTCTTGTGATTGTGTGTTTAATCAAATATTTCAATGCTCTTTCTTCTGAAGCAAAAATCAATGCCAGTAGATTAATCAATACTCAGCACTAGAGGTGGGTGAAGAGTTTTTCATAAAAGCATTCTTTTCCTTTTTTTTTTTTTTAACTCCCGAGGAAAAGTCAGATTTAGAGAGTTCAAATCAGTTTGCAGATATGTGTAAATATTGTTGTATTGTTACTTGGGAAAAAATCCAACCTATTAAAATGGCTTTCTTTTATAATAAAACAATGGTCAAAAGATTTTATTTTAACTCTGAACTGTGCAGTTTTCTTCCCTTAATTACAGAAACCTTAATCAGCAAAAGAATTCATCTGATGCTTATAAACAAATCTACAGTAAAAATGAGCTCATAACTGAATTCTTCTCAGAATTTACCGGAGATGAGAAAAATAATTATGGTATTTATGAGGTTTAAGATGGCATCAGGAAATGTTTGGACACTGAACAGGCTCCCCAGGGAAGTGGTCACAGCATCAAGCTTGACAGAATTAAAGAAGTATTTGGACAATTCTCTCAGGCACATGGTGGGATTCTTGGGGTGTCCTGTGCAGGGCTGGGAAGTGAACTCGATGCTCCTGATGGGTCCCTTCCAACTCAGCAGATTCTGTGATTCTGTGATTCTATGATTCATGTAAAGTACCCTTTGGGTTATGCTTTTTTCTCCCTGAACTGTACATAATAATGAACAACAATTATTTTCTGAGTCAGAGTTAAATGGAACAAGAGAACAGAAAAGAGCTATGAACACAGCAAGGTTAACTGGGGAACCAACTGATGGTATTAGTTAATCCAGAGATAATTAATCATCGCCCAAGTTTGGTTCTCCTACAGATTTCTCACCTACTCAGGCTTTGATAAACATTAGCACATAAATCAGGCAGAATTAAATGAGCTTAGCACCAAGCCCTCCATGCCATCAGTCAGGGCACTGGGAATGTGGGAGTCAGGTTTTCAGTGCAGGAAGCTGTAACCCCCAGAGGAGCCCCTGGTGTTGTGCCAACCCTTCATCAGCATTTAGCAGTGAGGCAAACAAGAGAAAACACAGGCAGACACAAGTCAGAGAGAACAGCAAAACAACAGGGTTGGGTTTATAGGCCCCATTTTAGCACCTTTTAGCAGGTGCTTGTTGATGTAATCATAGACATTGAGGAATAGCACTGTGTCAAATCCTTGCTTATGTGCACAACTTTTCGGTAAATCCCTAAAAGTGCATTTGCTGTGGTCAGAGATTTTTCTGTAATGCTCCCAGCAGTTCTCCAAAGCAGGTGGGTCACTGACGTGCTGGCAGTGATTGCTTTGACTCCTCTTTGGGATACAACTTCAAGCACTGGCTGGCAAACCAGAGCAATGCTAGAAAAATGCTCTGATTTACAATTGGGGATGTTTTACTTGACTTGTTTTGAACAGGGTCCTTCCTAACCAGAAATGGTGTATCAGCTGCAGGATTTGTAAAGAAAGAGAGGGAGATTTGTCTGCTCCTTGTGGGTAAGTGTAATTGCCAACACTGCAATGCTGGTCAGAGCGAGGTTTTGACGTGTAATTTAGAAGAACAGATGTTTTATCTGGGAACTTGTCCAGATCTTAGGGAAAAAAAAAGTGAGAAACTCAGTAGCAGACTCTTTTGTCAGCAGCATTATCCTTAAAAGTACTGAGGAAATAGTGAGTAAATGGCTGGATTTCTCAGACACAGCAGAGAAGCAGAGAAGATCTCTGATTATCTTTGTGAGTGACTTACATGGCAGTGATGAACTAATTGGTCATTGCTGGTCAAATGGACTGAGCAAAGCTGTAAACCCTGGACATGTTAATATGCCCATTATTTTCACATCAATCCTCTCTTCTCAGTCTGTGCTTTTGAAAAGAGCCCAAGAGTGACATCTTTCCTTCCCATCCACTGCACCAGCAGAGACAAATGGCTTAAAGTATTACAGGACTGAGAATGCATGAGATAACTTTGAGAGATGTTAACTAGTGCATTTCATGCAAAACTGAACTAATAAAGACTTTTCCTCATAGATGTCCAAATTGAAAGAGGGTTTAATCCACCTAAAAGATTTCATAAGACTCTACCATTAGTACAAGGACTATTAAGCATATGAGAAGGTACCTCCAAATTTATCTTTTTCACACTCTTCAATTACAGCTCAGTCTTGCCTTTTCTCTAAACGTACTGTCTGGTTTGTACTGTAAACGCCTTGGAGGATGTGCTCACAAAACTCTATTATCTGTCTGAAATACCTCTCAGAAATCTTATGCCTTAATATCTTCAGTACTAACAGCTTACTAGAAAAATGAGTTGGTTAATGTCCATGGAGAAAGAGAAGAAAATGAATACCCAGTGGTTTTCCCCTGTTATTGTCTGGGTTCTCCCATCTTTGATAGACCCTTCAAGAAAATACATACAAATAAAACACAAACAGTTAACATGGATAAATATATCAGCAGGAACCCAAATGATGCCATTTTGCAAAGCTCCCTTTGGGCTATGCCCTTTTCCCTGAATTGTACATAATAACCAAATGAAAAGCAATTATTTTCAGAATCAGTATGAAAAGGAGCAAGAGAATGGAAAAAAATCTATAAACACAGCAAGGTTAATTGAGGAACCAACTGATTGTATCAGTAGATCCAAAGGGCAGAGGGTTGGAATTAGATGATCCTTAAGGTCCCTTCCATCCCAAACCATTCCATAATTCAAGACCCAGGGCTGCTCAGGAGGTGAGTGTGGAGGGGAGGAGGAGCAGAGTAGGAGGAGGTTGCAGATGCTGAACAGGAGAGTCCAGACTGCCCCAGGGGCAGGGTCTGAGTAGATTAAAATAACACATTTCCATGCAACTCAATTTTCTACACTGCTACTGAGCTCCTGTAGTGGTTTAAAAAGCAGGCATTCCAGCAGAAAGGAAATGAAATGGGAATGGCATCGTGCTGGCACTGGTGATTTCAGAGTTTGCAACACACTATGCCTGGAAAACCACAGCTCTCCAGGCAGCCAGGCACTGGGTGACACAAACCAGCACAGCCCTGTCTGGGAGGCTCAGTAACAATAAAGGTGTTGCTCTTGATTACTTTTTGCTGAGCCTACATACTGTGTAAAGCCACTGCAGCAAGCTGATAATGCTGCATGAAATGGAAAATCCTCCTGAGCACACCCAACAGCACCGTGGATGTGCAAAACAATCACACCAGCACCGTGTTATTTGGTAATTGTTACTACATGTGCTCACACCACTATGTTCAGATTTTCGCTGGTTTTAAATAGCTGCAACTCCACCCCTTTAAATGTGTTTACTCCCGATTAACACAGCATTTAATATGACTGGAGTCAGACATACAGCAGTATTGAGGTCAGGCACAGAAAAAAGGGAAATCTGTGGGACTAAAGATGAAAACCTTCAGGGGGTGTCACTCCACTGATTCAAATCAACAGACAATTTGCCCTGGTTCCTCCCCTCCTTGACCTACCTACTCCCTGAGCCCAGGGTAGCTGGGTACCTGGAGAATAAAAGCACTGTGAGGCCGTGTGTGCCACTGTCACACATCAGCAGTGGTTCTTTCAGCATTGCAAAACTTGCTGGAAATTGTTTGGAGAATTTTCAAAGTAAGTTTTCAATACTTTTCAATTCATCTCCATAGTCACAGTGCTACTCAAAGGTTTGCTGAAACAGCTGCAGGCAGTGGAGGAATCATAGAGAGATCACATGAAATGCAGCCTGGTTTCTGCAAAGAAAGGATATTCAGTTCCTCTGCACCATTCCTCTGAACATTTTGACTACTTTGGAGACATTAAACACTGGAAATAGCTCAGAAAGCATTTGGCTCAACACCTATGTCTATATATCACAAGGACTACTGTAAAATGCAAAGATTTAAACCAGGTTTCAATCCATCCTAACTAGAAAATATAAGGTACATAATGCCAGAAATATCATTAGAATGTCAGCACTGCACATAGCAGACTCCTAATTTCCTTCCAGGTATCATTCCATGCTGAAAACCAAATACTGAACACATTGCCTCACGCACATTACACCATTAACTTTGTATTATCAATCAAAGACAAATTTTTCTTACAGGATTAGCTTTCTCAATCAGGTGACAGTGAGATAAGATGAGATGTAGTACATGGGAATCAGGTCATCCTGAATTTAGTTTTGTTTAAACAGTTGTTGAACTACAACACTGGCTGACAGCGGGGACCTGAGCTATGTTACAGGGAAATTTTTTCTTCCATTCTAGAGAGAGAAACTGAAGAGCAGTCCCCAGATTTATCACTCAAACATAATGAAAGCAAGACAATGCATTTTCATTAAAGTGCAGACCAATCATTCAGAGTTGCTCATTACAGCAGTACACAATTTATTCTGTTATATATTTGTTGGCTGATTCCTCCAGTTTAATTCTGGGTCTTGACTCATGCTCTGGAGACACTCAATTCTAGTTTCCCTACTGGTTCTTCTTCCAAAACAGGGCAAAGGTAGGGTTTTTTCTCAACATTTGTTTAAAAATTTCTCAATTCTAGGTTGTAACATATCTCAACCCATGATCAGCAGGCTTTTCTTCCTTTATTTGTAGCTTCTGTCTGTGAAGTTCTGTGGTCTAACTTGAATATCCTGGCCTTGCAACATGTTAGCTAATTCATTTGCTCTTAATTCAGTCATTCAGCAATCTGATCTGGAGATTTCTCTACTTATGCAACTTCTCAAGGAGTTGCTCTATAAAATTCCCCCAACACGATCCAGCTCTTTAGCAGATTTAAGCAGAGGTTTGATACATTTTTTTAAAGTATCTTTATCAATCTCCTGTTAATTACTTCCAATTAAGTTACCAGAGCTGTAGATATCTCTGGCACAGTGTTTTCATATTTCATGTTTTCAGTTTTTTAAATATGCATAATTACTGCTCTCAGAGGGGGAGAAAATCCCTCCCAGAACTGGGAGAGAATTCTGCAATCCACACCACAGGACGCAGCATATTCTGGGTCATCTCTTTTCAACAGCCTAAGTTTTAAATATAAAATTTCCGTTTGTCTCTTTTTTTAAAAAAAAATCCCAGAAATTAAACTTTAAAGGATTGTTGTAAAATTATGGGGTTTTTCACATTAATTTTGGAGTTTTCCCATTTTACTTCTCCTCCCACACTGGATGTGCGTGGCAGACAGAGAAGGCTCAAGCAGGGGGAGTTTCCTCACCTGTGCACCAGCTGCTTGCGGCTCACGCAAATCGCCGTCTCGTAGTCGTGAGTGACGCACACCTTGTGTGGGCTGCACTTCACCTTCAGACAGGGATCTTTGGATGGATCAAGGGCTATAGAAAAACAAACACATTGAAAAAAGAAAGTGAGAAATGCGTGCAGAGGTCTCTCTTGGCAGGCAGAGGACAACTGGTTAGAACAAACACATGTGAGTGAACAAATACTTTGATATTTTATAGTATGTGCTGCCGTTTTCAGACTGCAGGTGAAGTAGAGAAGTTTACACAGAAAGATAGATGGAGAGCTTAAAGATTGATTACTGAACATTCTGGCATTCAAATTAATATTAGACATAAGGCTTGGGGATGAAGTTTTAGTTTAACCATCTATATCACGCTATTTATTTCACAGAAAAGCCATGTTTGGATAAAATGTACTCAAATAACAAAATGACTGGTATTTTAGAAGCTAACTAACAACTGATATAATGCAGAGTGCTAATAAATTTAATTTCACAGATGCTGCAGAACAGGCATCATACTTTTAGAGATTATTTTTAACTTTTATGGCTAAGCATCCCCTGTATTTAAAATGCTTGAGTAGAAGAGCAGTAAAAACAACAAAATAATCCTGGCTTTCATACAACAACCTACAGCACCAGCAGGGCTGTCAGAATTGGGATTGAATAGCATGATGATTTGCCATCTCAGAACAAATATGTCCAGGCTCTTGTTCCATTTGAAAGGTATCTGCCTAAATTTATTCTTCTATAAAAGAAGGTTTCTAAAAATCAGCAATAAGACATTTTCTGTCAAGATGAATTACAAGTATTCAAAATATGGTTATGTGAACATATCAGAAAGAAAGTCTCTGCCTTATCAGTCAGACAGAAATTTCAGTCTTGTTTGAGAAGTGTTTTTCAGAGAAGCTCTTTTTGGACATTCTGTTGTCATGGATTTGACTTCCTGTTCCTCTTCAACGTCCTTAAATCCCATTTTCCGGCTCCTATCTCTCCTCATATTCCTGGAAATGGGCAACTCTTGGTTTCATTTTGGGGATGGTATAAAGCTCTTACTTGCCCTTTCTGGTAACTATTTCCCATTTCTAGTGAATAATAAGAGAAACTTTCAAAGGAGACTATTTGAAGCAGAAGAAGTTTCAGTTTGCTATGTACCACATTTCTCTGAGAGCAAATATGTTTCCAACAAGCAGAGGATTCTTCCATTTTCCTTCGGGTCTGAAGTGTTGCAGCTGTTCTGTGCTGGGTTAAACAGCCACAGCTACAAGCTCCTGCCACATTAACACCCATTACACATTTGTGATGGGCAATTAAGCTTCACTAGTGCATATGTATTTACTGGAATGCCTTTGGTGCAAGACGGGAGAAATCGTAAAAACAAAGCAAAAGTGTTAAAAGCTTTTTCTTTTAAACCATTAAAACTGATAGAAGAGGTGAAGTGAACAAGGAAGGAGAAAAGACCATCTGTTTCCTACACCATAAACAGTAAGGCAGCAACATTCAATGTGCTAACATTAGGAAAATACATAGGCGGTGTTTGAGGAGCCAGGGTCTGTCCCACTGGAAAGACCAAAGGCTGTCAAGGCTCTTCAGGGATGTTTTGCTGTTGCCTTTTGGTGTCTTTTTAAAGCCAGACAGATGAGAAGTATCTGACTCCCTGCCCTTTACGTTCTCAGAACACAAAGAGTGAGAGACACCTTCTTAATCCTCTTACTCCACTCTCACTGGAGACTGAGTTAAGGACGGAGGCAGATCTTTGACAGGCATTTAAATGGCCAGCCACATTTTCCTGAGCTGGCTGTCTACCTGGATATTCTTAAACTGCAAACCAGTGAAACAGCCTCCTTCTGCAAAGCCTTTAATGAGTGAGCACCACTTGGAGTGCGCAGGGTCACCACCTCATCGTTGCAGAGGCTGAGGTAATTCAAAGGTCATTTCCACACACAAATTTAAGGACCAGAACTTTAGTTTGCTTGCAGCTGGCCTTGCTCTGTTGCTGGAGCCCATGCACATTGTTTGCTTTTGCTGGTGACACATCCTTGGTGCAAAATGCTGCATCAACAAAAATCACTGTGCAAACTGGCTGGGAGCCCAGGGCTGAGAGCTGCCAGGAGCACTGGGCTGCTGCTGAGCACAGCCTGGCCCTGTGCTCAGTGTGCTGTCAGCCAAAACCTGAGGAGTGGGGATGGAGGTTTAGCCTGGGAACTCAGTAATAGTTTGGCATGAATAAGGAGCAAAATTGAGGCCCACATGGTCCATGTGACATCATGCACAGCTACAATACTTAGCATTTTTTCCCCATAAAATTTACTCCAATGGAGTATTCAGTTCCAATTCAGGAACTATTTAGGTCTTCTAAGGCAATAAAAATGCATGCAGTTCTGAAACAGCATCACAATATACATTACTAGTAAAAGTAACACAACTTTCAAATATTTTGCAGTTTAAAAACTGTCTATCCAAAAAGAAAAAACACTGTTGAATAATCATCAGTTTGAAGGAAAGCAATGGGAAAAGATGTGGTTGGAAATCCTAGCCACCATTGCCTTTCAAATTAGGCCTCAAGTTTCTATACTTTGGTGACTTGCTTCTACCACCTGAAAACAATACTAATGTTGACAATAATACATAAAGCAACGGATGTGTTGGGTGAATTATTTCATTTATGGTGGAAAATCTCAGGAAAATCCTTAAATGGAACACATCATAGAAGCACATCATTTATTATTCATTACAAACAGTCTTTACATGCAGTTCAAAACAGTAGCTTATTAAATACAAGCCAAACTGTGGACTTTGTCAGAAAACAGAAAAACTCCCACAATAAGGATTGTTATTTCTTGAGACTTTTTTTCCCCACTTATGCAGAATGCAAGATCCATATGAACAAAAAAGTTCAAAGTAGGGATTTTGTCTGCAAAGTTCCTCAACATGTTAAATACATTTAGAAGGTTGTTCTACTGCTAAGCAACACAAGCCCTAAGGAGAGCTTGTAATAAGAAACAATTTCTGAAATATGCTAATCAAAGATCATGCTTTGTTAATCAGATTTCTACATGACTAGGAGCAGATGCTCATCATTGGAAGAAGAACACACCCCTGGGAATAAGATGAAACATAACAACCATATTTGTTAGTACAGTTTTCTTTGTCCTAAAGCAATGAGTTTGAACTCTTTGAAAATTAAGAGCTAAAAGTACAAATATATAAATAAAGTGGAAGAAGATGTTACTTTATCAACTTGAAAGGCAAACTACAGCCATCCCTCCTCTACGTCAGGGAGGCTGCACTCAGCTCTGTCTGCACAGTAATAACAAAAATACCTGAAGGCTGGCTTTGAGATGTGAACATTTTTCCACTTTTTCCTTAGGTTGAGTCTGAAGGTGAAACTGATGTGATTAATTACTTTAGAGTAGCTGAGCATTCATTCAACATTTATGTAGGGAGATATGTGTTACAGTGTGTAGTAATNCAATTAAACGTTTCACTTGGACAAAAATACTTTGATGAAAACCCATTCAGTCATCCCACCTATCATTTTTTGAACCCAGGCTCCATGGTTCCCTCTTCTGAGTATTTCCCATGGATGTTGTGTCTCCAAGGGGAGGATCCATCATAGGGGGAAGCTGATTGAAATACAATACTGGACATCTCAGTATAATCATTTTCAGAAAATTCTTATCTTGGAAAAATGTAGAAAATTAAAAAATTTCATCTTGGCTCATGAATCTCACTCTTCACACCCGATGTTTCTGCTGCTGACATTTGCTTTCTGGGAAGCCATCCTGATCCTCAGGGCTGAGAAGTCTCTGAATTGACAGTGCAAGGGAAGAAGTGAAAAGAGGTGCAGAATTCCTGCCCTTTAGCATTCCTGGTTTTTTGGGGTTTTTTTTGGGTTTTTTGTTTGTTTTGTTTTTGTTTTTGTTTTTTTTTGTTTGTTTGGTTTGGTTTGGTTTTTTGTCTAGCTTTTATTATGCAGGGTGACCTAAACTCTCTCTTAAAACTCTAAATCTTCTAGGATAATCTCAGAGAGAGACCAAAATAATTGTTAGATGATAAACACCAGGGGTTGCAGGATTGCATCAGCCTCCTAAAACCCTCCTAATGCTATGGTGACATTGCTTTCCAATACCAAAACCTCTACAAACAACAAGTGCATCCCAAACCTTTCTGTCCCAGCTCCACACAGCAGACCAGAGAACTTTCCCTCATGGACTGAACACACTTTCCCTCTCCTCTCCTTGCACCATTCACCAGAGCTGTGGATTTGCAATATAAATCAGTGTTGGACAAAGACCTACCAACAGTGTTCCAGATATTTTCTATTACATTTCACGTTTTTATTTATTACCACAATAAAAAAAGACTTATGACTTGCAGGAAAATCTTAGTTCAGTCACTGGCAGTACAGGGGGAAGTTGCTCTGTAAGGATGTAGCTCCATATGTTGTGCCAGTGGGTCACCATGTTAATCACAACAGAGAGAATTTGCTTTTCACACATTTGACTTTAAAAGGGTGATAACAAATAAACACTTTCAGTGTCTCACAGCAATGGATGTGTAATCCTGCAGAAACTGTACAACTAGTTCACAAAAAGATTTATGAGCTTGATTCTGTTTTTATGACCATTCCTCAGGGGGAAGAGAGCATTTTCAAAACGTGGCTGTTCAGTGAAGCTGAAATGAACTGCACAATCAAAAAGGGATGGTGTTATGTAAATATTGGGGGAGTTTGTTTTTAAAATTACCTGCCAATAAGTACGATGATCACTCAATGACAAAATACTCCTGCATAATGCAATGGCAAGAGCAGTTGCTTTTATGCAATCCCCTTGGAACTGTTCTATGTAAGAAAAGAACACCTGCTGGGAGAGGTATGAGGGAAAATGAGACCCACTGTCCTCAATGCAAAGATCTGAGTGTGTATTTTAATACAAAAGAGATTGATAATAAAATGAAGTCTCTCAATTAAATGATGCATTACATTATATGTGTGCATTTCAATATTTCAATGAGTTACTTGTTTCCAGCTATACTCCACAAGCAGGCAGAAAAGGAAGAAGGAAAGCAGAGCTCCTGGCTGTAGAGGCCAGGAAATGGGTAGGGAAGGGAAAGGCAGGAATGGGAAAGCTGTGGACACGAGCAGATCTGGGCAGGCAGTGGACAGAAGGCTCTGACTCTTCCTCCCCACTCAGCATGAAGCTGAAACGTCAACCTTCAGATCTAGGAGGGAAGGTTTCAAATCAGCACCATGTGTCCACTTCCAGAACAGTGAGGACCAAAGAGGAAGTGACTGAGGCAGCTGAGTAGTGCCTTGGTGGAATTTTACTCTATACCTCCATGAAAGCCATCATAGAGCAAATGTGAAGGAGCCATTTAGCCAGCTAAAACCTGTTAATAAGAATTCCTACAAGCTGCTCTTGGTTTTTGCTGGGGAAGGACATGTTTTCAACACATGCTGGCTAAGACCAGCTTTGGCTTTAACATTCTGGTTATTTGAAGGACACCACAGCCTTCCCATCAGAGCTTCATCAGCTTTATGATGAATTTATGCTCTTTTTTTCCAAGGTGAGCATGGTAATGCATATTAACTTCAAGAGCACTTCTCTGTGAAGGCATGGTAAGTTTCCAGTGCTCTAGTGGTGAACTTGAACCACTCTGTGTGCTGGAGTTAGACTGCCACTGGGGCTCCATCCAAGTGCAATGGGACTCCTCCATCCTCCTGGAATGGACAGGATATCCCAGGAAGCCCTTGATGGAATTCCAGGCTTTTACAGCCATTCAGAACACTTTGTTCTTTGTTGGAGCTGAGTGTAACATTTATTCTCAGAGTTGCTGCTGTTAATAATCCTGGTTTTACAAAGTGTTATTTAACAACAGATTACATGACCCACCCACCATATAAATGTAAATAACACCAACGGCTTTATTCTGCTTCTGCAAATCCTGGCATAAATCATTCAGCTTCATTAGGGAGAAAATTTGTGTTAGCCCAGCCCCAAGTTTAGGAGAGAACACATCCTCCAAACACCAGCTCTGATATTTAAATCTCTCTCTCTCTCTCCTTATAGCAGTTTGGATAGAGAAATCAATTCAGCTGAAAATTAATTACTGAATGTTTCAAACATGTATGTGAATTATTTTCAATAAATGGAATTTCCCAAGGCACTTAGGCAATAACATCTCAAACTGTCAGCATTTGCTCCATCTCTGTATGGTATTTTTGTACAGCTTTGTTTTGGAGCACTCTAACATCTGAGTGGCTGAAGATGCTGATACAGTGCACAGAAACATCTATTTTAATTTTTACAGGCACTTTAAAAATCACTTTTTATAACTGACATATAATTGCTTTTGACATTGCTGAGGGCCATCCAAAGCAGAAGATGCTTCAAAGGACTCTGCAGATTTCCTTTCTGAAGCAAAGGATAAGAACCCTTGGTATTTAAATTAAATTTTTTGACGAATACACAGAAATCCAATGCAGTGAAAAAAAAAAAAGGGCAAAGAAAAGAGAAATAGGACAGGACTGGAAGTTAGGAATTGTGGTGGGGTGATAATCAGTCACAACCCTCAGTGCAGGTGCCCTTTTAACAAAGAACCCTCCTGCCCTGAAGGCCAAGGTTTCCCCAGGAGGCAAGGATGGATCCTGCGGTGTGATCCTGCAGCAGCACCACCCTGCTCCCCTCGGCTCCAAACACTTCCACTATGGGATAATTTGTGCTTGCACATCATACCCAAGGGTGTGTTTTCATATCCCAGTGAGCTGAGGGCAAAACAGGCTTGAAAAAGGCCCCTGACAGAAAAATATTGGTCGGATGTTACATTTGATTATTAACTCCTGGAAGTAGTGGGGTATAAAAATCACCCCATTCTTTGGGAGTCAGAGGGCGTTGGCAAATGTTTAATGACAGCACCCCTACAGCTTCTGGTTTAGAGTCCCCAGAACCCCCAGAGGGTCCAGCTTCAAACTTCCTGGGATGGAAGTGAACGCTTCAAAACACTGCTCTGATCTTTAGCTGGAGGAACAGAGGGAAATGCTGAAACCTTCACGTCTGCCTGGCAGGCAGAGCCCAGCTGTGCAGGATGTGCTGTGAGGGATCCTGGGGACAGGAGCAGAGCTAAATCCGACCATTTCCTTCCAGTGCTCAGCTCCGTGCCCCCTCCCCAGCCCCGGAGGACACAGCCTCTGTCCCCAGGCTCTCCAGGGATCTCCAGGCAGGATGGCAGAGGCGCTGCTGGCCCCGTGCCCCTGGTGCCCTGCCAGCCTCCTTTGGGAATGGAACACTCTGACTGCCACCTGCAATTCCTGAAAGGAGTGTGAGGGAAAGACACACAGCCTGAGAGCTCTACACTGCTAGACAGGGCTGGCTGATAACCCCCTGCCAAAGGATTCTCAGTCAGATTTAAGTTTTGTAAGAAGCTGAGGCTGTGTTTTGCATGTCTGGCATTGAACTGGGTCCTGTGACACTGCCTGATCCCCTTAAACCTCCAGATCCCAGGGCCAGAACAGAACTCTGTGCTTCTTTCCAAATGCCTGAAAGATTTTATTCTCTTTGCTGCTAGGAAAATACTGAAAATAAGAACTAGAAAGGTTTAATAATGTCAAAGCCATACAAAAGACTCTATAGCATTATAAATAAATGAAAAAGGAGAAAGTATATTTAATTTAACATTGAGATTTCTGAATGCTTGGACTTAGCAATCCCATGGTAAAGTTTGAAATGCTGATATAATTTTTCCTGTGAACCAACGCAGATTATTTCTACTTTCTGTTACACTGGAGTGAATTATAATTTATTTAGTGGGATTTCATTTAATACAAATTATTTAACTCCAAAGCCAATGAAAACAAACCAGGTTATACCTTCTTCCAAAAATAATATTTGAAATTATTCATGCATAATTAAAGATATACCATTCCCATTTCAGATGTATTTTAATGTGCTCAGAGAGAAGTTACATTGTACATTGTGAAACACTTCTGTAATGCTTCTGAAGTTGTTGGAATTTACACTTTAACTGAGTTAGTAATAAAATGGGTAAAAAATTGCTGTGATTTAATTCAGATAGCTAACTTGTAACTGAACCTTTTCCCAACTCTGATTAAAAGTTATAATGAAGTTTAATACTGTGAACTATGACTAGGAAAAAAATTTGAAACAATGTAGAGCTCCTCTATATTTTTCACAGCTGAAAATATTTAACCAATAAAATTTTATTATTCAATAGAGGGTTTTGTCATTAAATCTCATTTCAAAACATGAACAACATGTATATCCTTTAATGTTTATTTTTAGAGGTAATGCAGAAGGTAAGGCATCACTGTTAATACTGATTCCATCAGCAAATAGTAAAAAATAAGGACCAAACTGGTTTTACAAATCAGTATTTCAGTATGTATAATTACAACTCTTTTCTAACGCAGCAGTGTAGAGAGCTAAGCAAGCAATAAAAATTCTGGGTCTGAATTCTGTGAAAGGCTGACGAGGTTGCTCTGTTTGTCGACAGACTGAATGTCAATGTTGTTACAGTTCCAGCAATCCCCAGCCAGGCTGCTGCCTATCTCCACATGCCTGTATTTAAATGTGAAATGAGATAAGACATTCTGCTCTGGAAATGAGAAAAACTCCGCTTTTTCCCTTAAGTTCCTGTGCTTATTTTCTAGGATAAATGAAACAGAACTTGGCTCCAAACATTATCAGCTATTGCATATAAAGTTTATAAGCTTGTCCCAGGAAGTGTTCAAGGCCAGGCTGGATGGGGCTTGGAGCAAGCTGGTGTATAGGGAGGTGGAACTGGATGAGGTCCCTTCCTTCCCAAAACATTCTATGCTTCTGTGATTTCTGTGATTTACTTAAAGACTTCTGTTCTACTTAAAGAATAAGCTAGAACACTTCTTTGAAGCAATATGTCATGGAATAATTCCCAAATTTGCAATTTTTCTTGGTGTTCTTAGCACCTCAGTGCACAGGCAGTGTCTGTTCTAGTCAGTGGGCCATCAAGGAAACAACAAAACATTGTCTGCTTGTTCTATCACTGTCTTTTTTACCCCTAGGGATAAATGAGTTGGTCACTCTGTGCCTCAGTGTCTTTTCCAGCATTTAAAATGGAGATAGCAAAGCTCAGTGTCTAGGAATCAGCCTGGGACTCCTGGAAGGGAGCACAGGACACAAGTGAAGGAACCTGAGAATGACTTGTAAGGGAATGATTTCAGAACAGCCAAACTGCAGAACTAAGAGCCATTTCCTGTTCATTTATGGCAGCCTGATTGTCTCCATGGAAACCTGGGGAAAACACTTCATCTTCTCCATCAACAGAAGATTTGTTTCCATATTACATTAGTTTCAGTGTGCACTGAGCAGAACAAATACCAAAATAAAAGGCACTTGAAAGAGTGATTTCATTATAAAAAGAGCAGTTTCAGTCCTGTCATGTGGAAGCACCTCCTGCCAAGGTGATGCTGCTGTGGAAAACCTTGCAAGATGGGCAGTGCTCTGTGGAACCCCTCTGGATTAGGGGTGCACAGATTTGTGATCACAGATTGTATGTTTACAAGTAAAGAATTTATTGTCAGAAGAAACCACTAGAATTATTAAGTTATAGGGATTTTAGCCATGAGGCAGAATCAAAAATACCCTGAATGAATGAGTGCTGCTTCTGCTGCTGCTGCACATGGCTTGTACTTAATCTAGAAACAGGAAACACATCAGAAGTCTAAATTGGCTGGGGCTGACTGGTGTAATAGATTGTTCTCTAATGGAATTTTCATTGCTTCTGAGAGGAATTACCTAAGCAGGAAAAGATGAAGCTTCTGTATAGATAATCAATTAGTCATATAATTGATATCTAGAAGAGGTTTAAATGGGAAAGAAATGAAAGGACAAACACCCAGCATGTCTGGTTCTAAAGTACAGTGAATATAAATACAGCAAAGAGAATTCCTTCATCAAGCATGAGTTTAACAGAAGCAAGTTCTGGGAAAACCACTATCTGATACCATTCCTCACTCCAAAGTGCAAGAGAGAAGCTCTAGTGTGAAACAAATAATGATGAAAATTCTTAAATTACAAAATCATTTTGTAAAGATTAACTCCACTCTGCTGGAATTGATCAGTAATTGCTGGAATAGTGTTAAAAGTGGACATTTTGAGACTGGGAGTCTCTAAACAGTGGGAGATCAGTGACTTTTCTGCCCAGAATGAGATGAAAGGGTAAAATTAGCAGGTGACCTCAGGAGTGGAAAAAGCAGATTGTCAAATGGGCTGGAAGACAGAAAGTGGTCACAGGGAAGAGCATTAGCATTGCAGGTGAGAGGTGTCAAGTGGAATGACAGCAACAAAAAGATGAAGTCACAGGACTTGTACCACCCTGCAAAATTTATGTACAGTAGGAAAAAAACCCCAAGATTGGGTTATTTCTACAGTTTGGTTTTTTTTTTTCCTTGCTACAATTTAGATGCTGGCATCTCGTAATCCAATATTTAATTCACACAACCTGAAGTTCCTATCTTGGTTTTGAGAGCTCAAAATTAATTTTTAACAACAAAAGATCACCTCCAGAGAGCTGCTGCTAATCAAAGTTGTCTTTATATAGTTCTCTGACAAATGCTACAATTCTTGTCTTATTCATGCATTGCAGGGCATTGTGATATGTCTTTTGATAAGTGATAATAATTTTTAAGCACAAAACTCCACTGTTTAGAAGGTTTTAAAGGAACTCACAGCTTAATTAAAATGCTTTACATTTCTCAAAAAATTTTGCATTGATGAAGATATCATCTGACAGAGGGGAAATGCTTTTTCTCTTGCCAATATTTAGCCAAAATAATTCTGAAAGAAGATCCTTTATGAAGAATTAAAGTTTGAACAGTTCCTTTCTCGAGTAACTGTGTGGAATAACTAAAATGTTGTTTTGTCCTTTTCCTACAGAGAAAAAGCTGAAGCTGCCTCAGGCAATACAACAGCAAACTCTGTAACCTTGCACTCAGCATGGTAGCTAAAATTGACTCCTACAACAGAGGAACAACTGTTCATAAGAGAATTGCTTGATTTCTGCAACACCTAGGCAAGAACTGCCTTGCAAAAGAGTAAGCTCCCTGAGTTATGAAGTCGGACTGAATTATTCAGGGTTCCTGATGTACATGCTCTTTTTTATTAGAACAAAGATAAAACGGAGTTCTAATAAAAAGGAACCATATGTATCAGTAAAGCTGAATAATTCAAACACAAAGTAACAATGGAATTGGAAACTGGGGCTTACTGTCTTTCAGGGAATAGATATATTATATTGTATTTTCAGAGTCAACTTGTCTGACCCATCTCTAGACGTATCTGGAGGCATTGCCCCAAATATTTTTTCTGACTCCAAACAAGATCCTTGTGCAAAAATGACAATCAAAACCAGAAACAGCACAATTGTGACCTTAATATTAAGGAGATAAAAAATTCCATTTATATAAATTTGCGATGATGTTGAGAAAACAAAAATTTTATTGCAGCACAAGTTAACTATTCCACTGCTTCTCTTGCAGAATATATTTCTATTTACTTTTAATCAGTAAATTGCCATTTTAATCCATCACTACAAAGAGGTCTTCTGTACTTCCAGAAGAGGTTGGAGCAAGATGTTCAGTAAGAAAGACTCTCAGTGAGGGCATATCTCATATCTCTGCTCCTTTCTGATTCCTCCTCCCTACTCCATAGGGTTTGCAATAAGCCCTGTGATATTTGGGCTGACACTGAACTGGAAAATGAGTTTAGCTTGATTTTGCCATAGTCAAACATTAAAATCTGTTCAGAGAAAATGTGTTTGTCTGACATGAGTACTGAATTTGCATTTATAATTTGGGCAAGATCATTTCCCAGCTGATTTTTTTTTTCCAGCACTTTCCAGGATATAGATGCTGACAGCCTAACTCAAAATTTTTATCGACTCAAAGTCACATCAAAGCAAAGGCTGAAGACAATCTGAGCATGCCAAGAGTGCAGAAGGGAAAAAGATAACTGAGAGCTTCATGCTCTGTGCTCTGACCCTTTTTCAGCACTTGAGATACTAAAGAAACTTTCCTGAGATCCAGAGGTGGGGAACAGCTGTACAAACTAATAAGCCTGAGCAGCATTTAAGTTCCAGTCCCATCCACCCCATCACCAGAAACCCTGGCACATCAGCTTCAGAGGCAGCCTCAGTGTTGGGTAATCGTAAAGTTCATCAACAACAGAGTAAAAATGTAATTCTGCCCTTGTAACTCTCTTGAGAGCTTTTATGTTATGCATCACAATTTGGAGGCAGGGACTCAGCATTTCAGTTCAGAGTGTTTAATTCAGCTACTCACTTTAACCACCCCTTGCTTAGACAGTACATATGGATAAAAAAAGTAAAGACATTGAGAAGGTGTAATTAAAAAAAGTATCAGTATTTTAGTGTATTATTCCATGTGCATGCCTGCTACAAATGAGTTATGAGGAAATATCATGAAAACTCAGATTAAGCTACAGTAACAGCCTTTGTACTAATGTGCAAGACCTAATGAGGGAATTCCTTTCTCTCTTTCTCACACAGTATCAATTTCATGCCCTATGGATTTTTAAATGGCCCACAAATCTTCGTGATTTTTTTTTTCCCCTCTAAAGGAAGACTACTGTAGGAGGCTTTTTTAATGTGAGTTGAACAGTCAATAACAATCAAGATATTTATTAGGCATAATGGGCTCCTGGAACATGGGACATGAATTAGTGAGTGTGTGTAGCCCTTACTATGGGTCCCAGTCTGCTGAACTGGATGGTGCCACGTGGACATTAATATATAGACATTAATATATAGATTGATTTTTTGGGGGGGGCTTGGCAAACACTCCAGAACAGCAGGTGTCAAACTGCCAGTGTCATTGTTTCCAAAGAAACATCCTTCTTTCCTCCTTCCAGTGGATTGTCTCAGTGGCTCCTCCTTAAAGTTTCCTATCAAGCTAATTAATTTAGCAGTCTCCCAGGCTGCAGGATGATTTGAAACTCAGCATGTTCTCCTACGGATAATTTGCTAGCATGGCTAAATTTCACATCACTTAACTATGTTTTCAGGTTGATTTCTGGATCATTTGGCTTTAGAATGAAGCAGGACAAAGCCAAAAGGCTGCAGCTAAAAGGCTTTACTGACCCTTCTTATTTCTTTGAAGCCTGAGAAATCAAACAGATGAAGAGGAAGCTTGGCAGATTCATGATACAAATACAGAGAAGTGAAGTGTATTTTTACAGACAGTGGACTGTCAGGTTCTTGTAGTGAAATAAAATGAACATGCTTCTTTCTGTGAGTAATCTGAAATAAGGTATTCCTCCTGCTTAAAAATCCCACAGTGTTACAGCTGGAGTGCTGATCCTTTAAAATGCTGTTTATCCACAACTTCCTCTGCTGGCATTCACTGGAAATTAAAAATTGCTACAGAAATGTCATCATCCATGAAGAGCCATTACCTGCACGGGAAGTGCTAAGTGCCTCCATCAGAGAATGTGCAAATTTGCAAATGGCCATGTTTTTGCAGATACTCATCTTTTAATGATGAAACACCAGGCGTTATCATAGACTGGTGGAAGCTTTGACTTCTTTGGGATGAGGATTTCACTTTCTGCTTTCAAATGGGCTTTGCTAAATGACTCATAAGATAGAACCAAGCGGAAAGTAGGGAAATGCTTATCTACACAGCAGCGTGGTCACTTAGAGGATTAAAATACTTTATTGTGCTGATGACACATTTGAGGAAAAAAAATTGCACATCAGAAAGTAACAAATGGAAATACAACAACAGTAGACACAAACATTCTTGCTACCATGAAAAAGCTGATAGCTGAGCAATACATATCACTGCTCCCACTATGTTTTAAAAGAAAAAAACCCAAACCAAACAGTAGGGACAGGTTGGGTCAATGACCCCATCTCTGCATGCTGTTATGGTGCCAATATCTCTGTCTCTCATGCTTGATAGAGCTGTCAAAAAGAGGAGACTGGAACAGCTAGAATCTTTCATTCTCCTGTAATGAATAATTCACATTTCTGTTATTTGCTTGAACTGCTGGATGCTGGGCCTTACAACCAGATAATTAAGTAATAAAGAATAGGGGATTTTTTGCATGCTTCACTTACCAGTTTCCCCAAATTCCTGTAAAGATGACAACGTGCATTCATAAATGTGCATATACACAAGCAATGTAGGAAGGAGAAATCATAAAAACATCACATAGCTGCTAACATCCAGATAATGCACACAGCTTCCAAATGATGTTCACGTTTGTCCAACACCAGAGCTGAGGATTTGCCATGCAATATACCATTATACTGTCTGAAATTATTCCACATGGGGATGAAGAAACACACAACTGATCACGCTGTCTATCAGAACAGAAGCTTTGGGTCCTTCTGAAGAAGATCAGCTGGAAGCCAGGCACTTTATTACGTTAGATTACGCATTTAATTAGAGTTATATTATCCATCAACACCTAAGAGCTTCTAGATTCCTTTTACTATTTCCTTGAGATTAATTGTGCCTATTATCAACTACCCTAGGTCAGATTGTGAGAATATGCAAATGCACAACACAGCCTCAGATTTAGTGGGGAAAGATAGAAAGTCCTTAAGAGAGTATTGCTGTCCATTAATGGCATCTCAAGCTGTGTCCACACTCCCATGTCAAGTTTCTTCCTCTGTAGCACCAAGAATTTTCTGAATCCAGCATAGAACTAAGTCGTAATGCCTGTCGTTTTAGCAGAAAGGAAAGAGTGCATTCAGTATTTTGGGAACATTTGAAAGAAATTATCCTAGATAAAATTTGTACATCATAGAGAGAGGGAACAGGGCATGAGGCCATCTGTCTTCTGCCTGAAACTGGTAAAGGCTTTCATGGGGGTACACTGGGGATCTGGCTTAAGTGGACTGGCAAGAGAAGGAAACAAATGAGAAACAGTTAATGAAGCAGAATGTGAGCAGCATCAACCAGTGTGATGACTCTGAAATAAAGATATGTGCTTTTCTTGTAGGAATTACAGACTCCTGAGGCAAATCTTTAGCGGAGAACTCCTACATGAACAGCCCCCAGGGAGCACTTAATGTTATGTGAAGAACAGAAGGCTTCATGTACTGATAACTGTGCATTTTCCAGTGGAAAAAAAAAGCCCAGACCTAAAAAATATCCATCAGCTAATGCTCTTGGAAATGCATAAAAGAGAGAGAGAAGTAATAAGAGACAGAAATACCAGAAATTCTTTTTGACTGTTACATCTTCTGTGGACTCTCTGACCCCACTCCTATCTCTAGCACACACATTACTTGAGAGCTTGCAAAGGCAACTGAAGTACCCCATAAATGCTGTTTCTCAGCATGCCAGTGTGTTTTGGTACTTGAACCACAGGTTGTCTCCTTGATGACATAAAATAATCCTAATTTTCCCCTCTACAGTTTTGCCCAGATCCCATTTGCTAATTCAGCTCGCAGCCAGCACTTAATTCAACTCCAGGCTGTATCCTCTGATTTGAGGAAAGGCTTGCTCATCTTACTTCAAACAGCTCAGAGGGTTCAATATCCAATTAACTTTCTGAAAATCTAGTTGTTCCCCCATTTTGCCAGTTGGAGCGAATAAGTGCTAAATTTACTTACCAACACAATCTTTTATTATAACTTGACATCTCATCTCATCAGCACTGCCTTGAAGTATTGACCTGGGAAACTATGCTGATGTTTAATTGGGGTGGGTGTGGTGGGAATGTGTGTGAGCAGAATTTCATTAATTAGCACCTACCAAGTTACTTTTCCAAAAGGGAACAAATATAAATGATATTACACTTCCTAGTTGGCCCTGCAAACTGCTGAGGGCTGGGAAGTTCATCTACAGACAGTAACTAAAACTGAATTAACCAGGTATCTGAAGATCACATGAACATATCCAGAGATTTCTATTCAGTTCAAATGGGATCTTGAACCTACAGAATTTACAGAATAATCAGAGTTTTATCTTGGTGCAGTATGTATAAAACAGCACCAACAGTGCCTTTCTCTTAGTCTTGAATTTACTGTTCTGAAAGTTGTACCAAAACCAGTTGGTCAGCTGAATATACCACTGAAAATCCATGTGATCAACAGGTTGCCTAGAAATCTAGGGGGAAATGAGAGGAATGAGCAGCATTTACTGAAGGGATTCCTATTGCAGTATGTGAAGAGGCACTGATGCAGGAGAAGGGAGAACTCCAGTTAGAGGATGTGGCCACACCAGCTCTTGGGAGAGGAATGTGGGCTTGGGGAGATGTTACAAAACTGGGTTTGCAGAGCAGGCATCAAACATAGGTACCTTGGCATGGATGTGAGGTGTGGCAGGTAAAGCCAGATCATTGTTTTGAGAGCCCTTGAAATTAATATGATCCTACCTGTACTCTGGTCCATAAATACACATTCTGTCATCTTGGTGTACAAGAGAAACAATGATGTCCCTCATTAATACAAATTGAACTTTCAGGTCCCAGCAACTCAGATTAGAAGAGGCTCTAAGGATGTGTGGCCAGTCTTGAACAATTACTCAGGTTATGGCCCTAATTCATATTCTTGAGATCAGTTTTCTAATTGTGTAAGTTTCAGAAATTTTCATTTCCAATGCAGCAGGGCATTTAGACTGTTTAGAATATTCTCTAGCTAAAAAAACCCTGGAAAAATATATAGATTGGATATTCCTAAGTCTTATCCTGTAAGCAAAGTTCTATTGCTGTAAGGTACTGGTGAAACACACAGATTACAACAACTATGAATACATCTTGTTGTACAGCTGAGGTTATGTTTAAGAAAAAGGGGCAAGCTTGTATTCTATGTCACTCATTAGCATGTGATAGGGATACAAGATGAGTATCTGCTCGTATCTCAGCAGATTTCCTTGCCCACAGTCTCCAGTTTTTAGCCCTCCAGGACATATGAGCCCTGTACATGAAAATAGGGTAACAGGCAGCAATTAGAAGATGCCAGAATTTGGCTTTCAAGGTTCTAAGCTATTGCAATGATTACACTTCATGAAAAGGTAATAATTACCAAGGACAGCTGACTACATGTCCAATTCAAGCTCTTACCCAAAGCATTTGGCTGAACCCTGCTTTGAGAAATCAGTGCTGTGGAGAGGCATGACACAGCTTCTCTGTGCAGGGGCTGCTTGTGGTGAGGGGAATTGCCATTTCAATAACACACTTTCAAACTAAAACATTCTTTCCAGTAGCTGAAGCAATCTTAAAGCACTTGGTGTCCATTTCATGCACGGGAGTGCAATCCCTTAATACATTCTGTTCCACATTTCCTTGCAGTCTGGATAATTCAAAGGGACAAAAGCGTAAGTTGCTCCATTTGAGACTAAAACAAGAAATGAAAACATTTATATCACTTAAATCTGACTCACTCACACTTCTATTTAAATCTAAAAAAAAATCAATAGTTCTCCAGTGTTTGACAACTACCAGCTGGGAAATTATATTGATGTGGAAATGTCAAGACATAAACATACCAGGTGGGAAGCCATCTCATTTAACATTAGAGTCCCACACTGTAGGCATCCAAAACCCAACCACTCTTCTGACTTGTTTTTTGATAGCAATCTGAATATGAGCTGAATTACACCCTGGAGTATCTATTTGCCTGTACCAATGAGAAACAGAATCCAGACAATCAGATCCATAGTAACAGACACCAAAATGTGTCACAGATGAGTCTCTGCTGCTGTGATGATACACCCTAAGGATATTGCAACAATCCATACAGGAAAAAAGAGACATGACTTTGGCAAGCTCCTATGTTACTGAGGTATTGCTATTAAAAATATTTAATTACTAACAACACTACCATGAAAAAAACCCCAACTCAACTAGAGGGAGTCTCATACGATTTACTTGTGAAGAATTCACAAAATCTGTCCTTTGGCTATTTCATACAGGCAATTTTTAAAGTGCTTTCCTTAGATAAGAAGAAAGAGAGGGGTATCTTATCTTCCATTATTCATCAAAAAAAATTTGAAAAGCACTCATGCTTTGAATTTAGTCAGCAAATATATCAACAGGTACCATAGCTACTGATTAAAGAAGCAGCATGTTCAGCCCTGTACCTGAAATCAAGGACCTGTCTTTGCATATCTCTTTTGAGTGTTGATGTTTATAAGCCTGGTAAGCAGGATTATGGATTCCCTGTTTAGACTATATTAGTTACAGTGACTTTGCTAACCTGAGCTTTTATACTCCTGTTATCTATCAGAACTGGTAGCTTGTTTCTGGTAGATACAGCCTAACACTATTAGCACCTTAGGAAGATTTTAAATTTCTTTAGTAATCCTTCAAGAACCTTATAAAATTGCTGCAGCTGCACTTTAGCCTGTGGGGGAAAATGAAAGCAAGAAGTTTATCAGCCTTAGGCAAGGAAATATGGAGAAAAAAAGGCAGAGCTAGACAGAGAATTCTAGTATCCCTGGCTGCCAGTTCTGTGCCAGTTCACTGAAATGTGCTTCCCTGTCATCATGAATTAGCCAAATTGTGGGCTGCACTCTGCATTTGCAAAAGCTGGAAATTTCTGGATGCAACTGCAGATGAGAAAGATCTCAGTTACCAGGAGTGGCCTGTCCTGGCTGGCTGAAGGACTAGCAGTCAGGATTAAAGAGAGGATTATTTTATTTGTGCTGTAGACAAGAAAAATCCCTGTATATTCACAGAAATGTGAACAGAGGCCTGAATATGACACAGTAAACCTTGGAGGAGGTGCAGGCTCTGCTCCTCACCCCAGAGCTCCCTGCTGGTGTGTTGCAGAGATGGACTGGGCAGGGGGACAGGCAGCCAGGAGAGGGGTGTGTGTGCCTGTCACACTGCACAGGGCTGGGGGGAAAGACAGAAGGACAGGAACATCTCCTGCTGGATTTGGGGAGAACTCCCCACCCCTACACAGAACTCATAAAAAGAACTGACAACACTAACACACATAGTGCACCACCTACACGGAAAAAAGTGAAAGAACCAGTACCAGTGCGAGAAGGAAACAGGATTAATGGGTAAACTACAATTCACATGGCATTAATAAATCATGGCCAGATTTGAATACAATTAACTTAATGGACATCAAGTACAGAAAGCAATAGAAAGCGAATTGCATTCATGATGCAATTAAAAAACCCATTTGTGCTCTTGGAAGTACTGTGACTCGTCATGTATCTCATATTTAGGATGACTGGCACGCTTCAAAAAGAAGTTTCAAACTTGAGAAAAAATATTTTCCATATCTCCAACTAAAATCAAATTCCAAACTTTGTTCTCTGTTATGAAATGCTGAATTTTTAAATAATGATCCCTTCGAAGTTGTGTTAGACAGAGAAATATGCCTTCTGACAGCTTCTCATGAGGCCAAAATTGGATCAGAAGATTTTAGGATTAGCAGAAGCATCCCCATATCCCCATGCCTAGTGGGAGGCTTTATCTCTAAGAGTATCTTCTCAGTAAGAAAGTTCATTATTTGTTGGTTATTTCAATTATAGATAGAAAAAAATAAATAAAGATCCATTAATGCCGTGAATGCTGACTGTATAAATATTCATTCTTTCTCCTGTTGTCTTTTTACTTATGCACTTGCTTCACACACTGAGAGTTTTTAAGGGCATGAACAGCTCCCTTTGGGAAAACAAATTGTATAAGCAAAAGGATTTTTAGTTTGTTATACTAATAGCAACAAACAAATATGATTACTGCTAAAGGAGATTTGTGTCCCTCCAAATCCTTCTGATATTCATGGAAGCACTCAGAACTGCTGTGTTTCTTCCCTCTGTGGAGGATACCTTTCATACCCCAGTGTAAAGGCAGAGTCGATATTCCCACTGAGAGCAGGTTAAAGAGCTCATCAAGTCTGGTGTTAAACCAGGGGCATCTCCAGGCACATTTCATACACAGAAGGCAGATGGAAACAATTTCAAGTCCACTTGAAAATTCCCACAGCAGTAAGGGGCACATATGTTTTTGTTTCCCTAGGCACAGCCTAGGAGAGAACTGCTCCAGGGCTACCTGGTGTGCCCATGGAAAATTGCAATTAGCATGAGGAACACCAAGATTTTGCTGTGGATGGATTTGTGGCCACCACAAGTTACTGATTTTGGGAGACACTCAGTACTTCTGGATCTGTTACTGCCTCAACTCCTTTGCCAAGCCTTCCTACAGATTTATGGAGAAGCAAGCAATATGGCTTTTCATAAAGCGGTTTCGCACTCTCTCTGTAAAGATTCCTGCTGCTTTATTTGGATTCTCAGGCATTGCTCTCCTGCCTTGTTCCTTTACTGCTGCACAGTTCCATTCCATCTCCACAGTAATCTATACCAATTGAGTCTGAAGTGAAGCTATTAGGAAAAGACAAAAGCATCTTGCTTCAGGACTCTCTATAAATGAGAAACATATTCCTAATTTCATATTGGTATTTCATTTATTTTAGACTTCTAAAGGGCTCATATTCTTTAATCATGCAAATGGATAATGTATTTCCATTTCCATCAAGCTTCTGATGTCAAATTTTTCTTCAGTTTTGGGGTAATGGAACTTATTATTATTTTTTTTATGTATCCCACTGTGGATATTTGGTCTTTATTTGTAAATAAATAGAACAATAATGGAGAAGATAATTATTGCTTGTACAGAATAAAGGCTGCCTAACTATGAGATTGTCTCTCTAAGTATGCTGGATTCTACCAAAGAAAACCTGGAAAGGTTGTAATTGAAAGCTGGTGCACCCCTGGCAGGCTTTACACTGATAAAAAGGGCACGATAATTAATCACTTGCCTTATTAGAAAGAAATGATTCTATACAATGATTAAAAATTATTACAAGAGCTGATACCATGTTACCTCCTCAGGAAGGCAGCTTTGTGAATATAAGAGACAATAAGTGCAAGTTCTGTCATCAACAGAACACAGACAAACTGCAAGGGACACGGTAAGGGCAGTGCTAACACCAGGGAAGAGATTATTAAAATACAATATAGTCTAAAACCATCTCCTGCTGAATGAAAGGAATGCTCTAATAGCATGTGTGATTAGCTGGAAGGAAAATCTCAACAGAAAACTGAGGCCAAACCCTTTCCTAGTTTTGTCTTCCCAATCATGTATTTTTTCTCTAAGCAATGAACCCACAAACCTTACCTATGAGCTATTACCTGTTTAATTAATGATATATTTGGCTTCAAGATATACCACAGTATATAATCACCTTGGACATTGTCTCTAAGGACCAAATTATGCACATGACTCAAACAAAATATAAGACCTCTGAGAATGGCCAGCGGCCTTGAAATTCTGTATAAAGCAAAAATAGTTTTGGCAATACTAAAAACAACACCAACAAGACCCAAATTCCTAAACCAAACAGAGACCACTTTGCTACCTCAAATGAACATTATGGAATTTTGCTGTGACCTGGTGATACCTGTTCTGGTGGGTCAGGACTGATACAGATGCTAAACACTAAATAGCTACTTTCCATGATTCTTACCTTCTCATGATGAAACAATGGACAAGAGGAAAGAGGCTGAAGAGGAAGAGTGTGTTTGTGGGACTTGGTGGTATTATATACACCTAAATTTAAGATGAAGCTCAATACCCTTCCCAGCAGTCATGAAGCCTGAAAACAGACTTAAATCAGCACTGAAATGAAAGTACCTTTAAAAAAACCCCCTCCTTTGAATATTTCAGACTAAGGAGAAAATCAACCGTTTAAACCATGGCTTATTTTGGAATCAGTCTGATTTCTATGACCTTGGATTTTCAGAAATCAAGGCATTGTGATTTATCAATGTCACTGGTGTAACTGCCTGACAGACCACACAGGCAGATTAGAATAAACCTCTGGCTCTGGAAATGCATCTTTTCAGTGTCTTCCTCTCATGCCTGGGGAAGAAAAGCAACAGGAATATATTTGGGATATTAATGACAAAAAACTACCACAGTTCACACTTTTTGCTGACTGTGACTCATTAGCCTTGTCTGCCCACCCATCCTTCATCTCCTCATAATTTCTTACTAATTATCTTCTACATCAAAGCTTTTGGGTGGTTCTAATACCATAAAATCATCTAATGAAGTACCATACTTCAAATTACATTTTGTGTAACAGCAGGTTGTCAGATGGATAAAATATGGCAGGAAAAATGCCCAAGTTTCAAACCATTGGAGCTTTCCTGTGGCCACAACGCTGTCAATAACAACTGAAATATTCAAGCACCCAGCTCTGCATTTCCTGAGGGATGGGAAACATGCAAGTGTGGAGGGTGGTGGATAGTACCTGTCACAAGTCAGTGTTAAGCCTTGATTCAGGTCAGTATGTGAACAGGTATCACAACTGGGGAGCTGTCTCTTAGATCCTCCTTTCCATTCTGCCCCCAAAAGCTTTGGTATCTCGGCCAAGGCAGTGTCATCATAAATATGAAGAAATCATGAAAGCAACGGCTCATCAAAGCTGCACATTCTCTGGAGCCTCTAATATCGAGCTCAGTAACCTCAAATGGACCTGGAATAGGTGGGCATGGTGCCATCTCTCCTGCTATGGCAGCTATTCCTCTCTCAGCAGTGCTCCTCCTGCCCAAACACGGATCCCGCTGCCTGACAGCGCAGCCGGCTCGCGAGAGCCAGGCAGGCACAGCAAAGACAGCGATGACATTAAAGCAGCATCTCTGCTGTCACTGAAAACAAAGGCCCCATTTGCTGCTTCCTCTGCTGAGGCAGGTGGTAAACAAACACTGCAGAGAGCTCTCAGCATGACAGGGCACCGGCAGCGCAGCAGATTCTCTGTTGCCCTATGCATTGGCTTAAGAAAGCTTCAGGATCGAGGCTGCTATCAACACTTCTTGCTCTTAAGGCAAAACACAGGCAAGTCTTATTAAAACAGCAAGTAGAATCTTCCCCTGGGGTGTTCAAACAAGCTTTCCTGGAGTGAAAAATACCCAGTCCATTTATAGTTCCACGTGTGCAAGATGCCCTTCTTCAAACTTGACATTTGTTGTCACATGAACAGAAGCTCAAATATCAGGAAAACAGCAATTCTTTGCTCAGTTTCTCAAAATTCAAAACTTTGGCTGTTGTATGCAAATTCACAGACAAAAGGGTTGGGGTTTTTTTATGCTGACCAGAACTGCAGCATCACTGTCAAAGGAAAGTGAAAAAGCTAATAATTTAACGAGGTCCCCAAAGGATTGAGCATTTATGCAGACAGCAAGAACACCTAGAATTAACAACATTAACCACACAAAGGATTTTAAAGCTCAAATATTTCAAGGCTTAAACTGGTATCTGTGAAAGCCCAGGAGAAGACCTAATGGGCAGCTGTGTGCAGCTGTGCTGGGTGGCTGTGATGGATGACTGTGGCTGGCTCTGTGTGGCTCCTTTCTGCTTCACTTGCTCTCTGCACACACGGTGCCCACTGGCATCCCAAACCCCTCACTGGCACATTCATATCCAGGTATCCTCTGGCTATACAAGGTCCTCTTTTCTCTGCATCACTCCTGCTGGCCCTGCTGCCTGCAGCTGGAGGGGGTTTCTCTGGTTCTGAAGGTGTCTTTGAAGTGGCCTTCAAAGGACAATGCTGTGTATGAAGCAAATTCCTGACTATTTGTTTATTGTCCAATTTTAACACACTTTTTTCCCCCCTAATGCATCTGCCTCAAACCTCTGTGGAAACAGAGGCATTAGACTTGCTTGTGTAATTTAGAAAAGAAATTCCCATTTTCCTCTGTTGTTTTTATCCAGCCAACATGACAGACCTTCGCTGACTTAAAACCCAAACAGGCTGTGCAGGTGGCTGACTTACTCAAAGGGTGAAACTGAACCTCAAAGAGAGAGTGAAATTAAAAAAAAAAAAAAAAAAAAAGTTATAAGCTTCACTGGGTTTATAATTATTCATAAGAACAACTGGAGACCTCAAGAAAGGCCAACAATACACACATGTCAAACGTGTATAAAATGGGAAAAGAAGCCTTATCCCTGCAGTGTTCAGCTAAGACCAACAACCACTGCCTCCCATCTGGGTCTAAAATTGAATTATTATTAGAGATGTGCCAATGCACTGGGATCTCTTCATGTTTCTGTGTCACAGCTGTGAGCCATCCCATTCCCATAAGCCAGGAACCCAACAAGGAAAACCCAAGACACGTGCATGGGTTATTTGTAGCCATATGTGTATGGCAGCCAATCCATCTGGAGCCTGTTGTGCATGCCAGATATTTTTGGGAGACTGGACTGGAAATGGGGCCCGTTGGATATCCAGAGTTAATTAGTAACATTCTCTTTGCCTTTTATCTTCTCTGCCTTTCATCTGTGGATGTTTTGCTACATGAGATGCTGAGGTGCCTTTGGACAGAAGTACTGTTACAGTGGCATAAATATAATCCCCCAATAGTTTTAGAACATACTGACGAGTGTGGGGGGGTCACCTCTTCCATGAAGTTAATACTGGTAGACAGAGTATTAAAACAAAATAGCTTCTTTTGATGTGCAGATTGGCAGATCAAGGAGTTGTAATCACTGAACTAAATCTCTCTGAAAGCTCTGCAGAATACATATGCTCATTAGAGCACGATATTGCTACTTAGCAAGCCTCTGAGTAATATTTATAAAAGGAATAAATACAGTTAATATGAACAGTTCCATGACTTGAATGCCTGGGCAATGTATTTGATGAATTTTAAAGATGAATAAGATATGCCTTAAACCTTAATTTACCTAAATAATTGACTCTTGTCAGCCTGAGCAACTAGTACAGATTGTGATCAGAAACAGTTTATTGTACAACTTGTTCGCCCTTAGTGGTTTACAAGATGTATCTAATATTTCTCAATTAAAAAAAATGGAATCTCACTGTGAAGCCTTAGTCATGATAAAAATCAGAGGCAAAGTTATAAGAAAGATGGTTTAGTCAGTGTAATATTTAAGCTCAATAACACAAATTAACATGGAATTTGCTAATCAGTAAATCATGCCAAAAACTGAATCTCAAAATAAATCATTACCCCTGTCCTTAGACTGCCAGGATTTTTAATATGGGATAGTTCAATAATGCAGGTTTTTGATGTTTTACATTGCTGCTTCTGGGTTATCTTGTTGGTGACATGAGGAGAAAAAATTCTTTCTTAGTAATTTGTTCATCTTGTTCCCAAACCTTTAAAGAGTATCTAATTTTACATATATATTATATATACATATGTGTATCAAGATAGTTGTAAATAGCAAAGATGAAACTCTGTAACCTCGGTAACTAAGGAGTGGACAAACACAGGCAGCAATAATCTAAACCTTCTCTTCCAAAGCATTTGGAAAACAAAGCCTCCATCTACTCAATTGAAAATGAAAAAAAAAAATGAACAACTTGGGAGCTACAGAGAGAATCCCCAAATATTCAGCAAAACTTATGTGCAACTGCAAAACCTGTGTAACCTTTTGGCAACTGAGTGGGCTTTCAGGGCTACAAACAATGTATGATATTAAAAACCCATCATGGTTGAGGAGCTGCCTGGGCTCTTTGGAGCCTTTTGAGGTTGTTGACCACAAGCTCCCTCCCCTCTCAACTCCCCCTCTCTTTAAAGAGATGAAAGAGAGCTCAGATTTTTTTGCAACTGATCAGTCTTGCTTGCTTGGATCGTTTCACCAATCTTTACAGCAAGAGAAGAGCAAGCAAGAAGTGCTTCACACACTGAGAAGTGTGAGAAATGAGTCAAGAAGAATTAGAAATGAATTGCTGCTCCATCCCCCATGGAGACATACAGGAGAGAGGAGCCTTTTGTCTAACCAGCACCTTAAAATGCCCTTTGCCATCCCCCGCTGGCTGCTTGCACACTTGTGCACTGATTGTACCAGAGGCTCAGCATGAAAGGTGTGTCTTTGCAAATAACCTGAAGGGCTGGTACCTGATGTAAATTTGTACAAAGGAGGAAAAAAACCACTATTAAAGTCTTGAAATTTAGTAATGGTCTCATGGCCCTAAACTATTTCATGTCTGTCATCCCCACCTGACCTCTGGCTTCCCCATCCTGCAGGTTTGCAGCGATGACTCTCCATCCACTGTAGTGCAAGGACCATCAATTTACTGCACACATGAATAACTCTCATCCCAAATTGGTTTCTTCTGAGAGAAGCAATGAGAGTAATTTTGCAGTTTTAAAGCATTATAGGGGCCCAAAGCTGCCAACAACCATTTAGATACGAAGCAGGGTTAAATTTCTTGACACACAGCTGGCACAGCTTCATTAGATATTAGTGAGAAATTCAGTGATAATTGCTGCCCAAGATGACATTTTCTTGTTCACTCACGAAGTGTAAAGAGTAAAAGCCCTGAGAATTTTTAAACAAAAATACCTGTGAACACATATTTCTATATACTAAAATATGCACATGTACAGCACAAGATAGCCTCTTCTTTTGGTGACTTACACTATCTTTTACTTCCCATGGATTTCTGAGGTAGAAGAAATTACATACTTGTTGCACTCCTAATCATTTTAAAATGTTCTCTACTCCATTCTGCTGGAGAATATTTCCTCTCGTGTGCTGTGACAAAGCAGCTCTAGAATGATGTAGTGTTTGACAGTGCCGTGCTACCCAAAGACCCACAGCAAAGGACACAGGCTTTGCCCTATTCAAAGATGATGAAATGATGGTCTCAATTACTCAATTACTTTAACTGATTGTCTCTTTTTAATCCATTAAATTGGAGTAGGCGGATTAATGCCATTTCAGGAACAAGACGAAAAGACACCCACAACAAAGGAACGTTATGGTAATTGGCACTTGGAAAAACAGAAGCAGTGCTTGAAACCTGTGCTCTAACACCAGGAGTGACCTGATCACACTGCTGAATATAAAAAGCCTCAACTCCATGCTTTGACTGAGTGTGGCAACAAAAGAGTTCTGAGGGCTCTTGTGAGGAGAACACAGAGGCCTAAACAAGCCTGATCCGTGTCAGTGGACATTAGAGGACTTTGCATCCCCAAGGAGAGATGCAGTACTTTGGAGAACCAAAGTCTATAAAAATTATTAATTATCATAACATACAATATTGGCTTAGCTGGCACTACTGCAGCTGTAGCCTTTTAGTATTTGCATTCTCCTGTGAAAGATGATGTCTAATAGCATGGAAATGACATATAAATCCTTGGCTGCTTCAAAAGAGGGGCTCAAGGACCTGTCCCAACCTGTCACCCCCAAACTCTCCTCCCTCCCTATCTACTACTGCACTGTGTTGTATTATGGGAATGACTGTCATATCAAACTTGCTTAGCTACCACGTATTCCACAGATAACCAAAGGTTGTGGCTCAACGTTTGTTGTAATTTTTAAAATAGCTCACTGAATTTCATTAAATGTCTCAGTAGAGGCTATTTCTGAGTGTAGCTGTGAAAACAGACGTTTGCAGAGTGCTAGCTGTATTGCAAACCTTGAGTGAAATGACAGATCAATCTTTTTACAGAGATTCCTGGGGATATAAAAACATGACTCTGTGCCAGCCAGGCAGTGGCAGCTGCCCAATCGGGACAGAGAGAGGATAAAACAAATCACTCATGTTATACCCAGCCAGAGTCACCCCTTTCCTTGCCTTATCCTGGTGAGCTGGTGGTGTTCTTCTGCAAGGGCAGAAGAATACTGGAGAGCTCTGCCTGGAGCTGTGTCTCCTGCCAGGGTTTCAGATCAGCTTCATTAAAAGGGGCACCTTTTCCTGTAAAATCCTGCTCTAAGCACGGTGGGAGCCATTGCACTGACAGAAGAGATCCTAAAGCTGTTTTTCAGTCCCTCTGTTGATGCTGAAACACAGTGATAATGTATTGTTATCTAGAAGATGATGATGTTCAATGCCATATAGGTACTATTCAGATGGAAAGGAGAAAAGGTAGGAGGCAAAGACAAAAAAAAAAGGGGATCCATAGATCACCTTTTAGGGGGAATAGATAGAATAGATAAAATAGATAGAACAAGATTAAAGGTTTAAGGAAGTGCTATCCTAAGAGAAGTTATCACAATCAGCATCACAGTGGTGTAATTGATTTTTGGCTTATGGAACCCTATTCCCTCCCAAATGTTTACACAANAAATAGAGAGAACAAGATCAAAGGTTTAAGGAAGTGCTACCCTAAGAGAAGTTATCACAACCAGTGATGTAATTGTTCACAATTGATCCATCCCAGTGATGTAATTGTTTTTTGGCTTATGGAACCCCATTCCCTCCCAAATGTTTACACAATGGTGCTGGAATAACTTTCCTCAAGAGACTACTCACAAATACAACAGCTATACATGGTATTCTCCTAATTAACATAATGTTTTTTTCAAGCAGATCAAGCTTTTTTCAATTCAAATGCAGACTTCAGCCCTGCCAAGAGGTTCTATACACACTCAATATGTGTAAACTGTCCCAACTGGAACAATAAAAAATTATACTGGTATTTAAAACACAGCAGAGGTTTTTTGAGTGTATAGTCTAAAATATGCCCAGTACTGCATTTGCTATCCATATACAGATTCCTCTGAACTCAAAATGCTATGTGAAGGCTCACTGCAAACTCTAAACACAACAAGGATATGTGTGGTCTGGAGAGCACACTCACAAATATACCACAAAATTTGCCCCAAAAGGATCTTGGCATCTCAGCTGTTTAAGCCACAAATGTAAATTCTGATCATGTTCAGCAGAGATTGAAAGAAAATACAAATGGTAGCTAGGAAACAAATACACTTGAATAGGAGGAGGCAGAATAAGTAAAAACACAGTATCCTTCACCCAGCTCCCAAACTCAGGCTTATTGTCTTGATTTGTTTATTGACAACACATGTAGGATAGAATAGTAATATACCTCAAGTGGCACTAACAAGAGAAAATCGGAATGCAGAGTAGCTTAAAAATCCTTTACAAATGGAAAGAATATCCAACAGAAAATACCACATCTTCAGTTTCTTTTCTACAAGTGGTGTTTTGCTTTTCTTTCCTTCTTGAAAACAGCAATAATATATTATGGAAAAGCTGGTGAGGGAAGGAAGGAGGATTTTGTATTTCAGGCACTGAACTGTGTCCCCTGAAATTTAGGTTCTGTCCTGAGGAAGCTTCAGACCTATAGATATGGTAACTGAACCTCACTTTTGCACAGGTCATATTACCATTCCTGCCTACTTCAAAAAAATTTAATGTAAAAGTTTGGGCTGCAAAGGATACATATATTACAGTGACAGGCAAAAACGTGATGTAAAATCATCACATTTTATTAAGTTGAAAGAGTTGACAGCCAAAATATGAGTTACTGCAGGATTCTCTCTTAGAAGGGCAGTTGGACATGTGTCAGGTCAGAACAGATGATGGCTTCCTTGCCTACAATTGCTGAACTCCTTTCTCAGCCAGCAGTAATCTAAACACTCTCTGCTACTTCTACAGGCCATAGCATCAGTGTTTCTAAGCTCTTTTATTCTATTATAAACTTTTTTTAAGCAATACCAAAGCAAAAATGAGGTTTGAAAACAATTAGTTTTTTTCCTCAGTAAATATACTATGTGGGAGTTTTTACTTTTTTTTTAATAGTGGTTCATCTTGTGTTTTTTAGAAATACCAGAAATGTCTACAGTAACTGAGTTCTACATCCTGCAAAATTCGCCTTACACTTTAAGCTATGATTGCATGGAAGGATCACAAAAAAGTCTGTAACAGACAGGCACTGATTTGTGTTTGATAGGACAAATTAATTCAATTCTACAGGAATAAGGAAACCATTACACAAGTCTTGAGCAGCCTGCTGCCTTACAAATGATCACACATTTTCCTCTCCATCAGCATCCTAATTCCCTGAAGACAACTTCGTTTTATCACTAACACACTGGGAGTCCAAAGCTGAAATCTGCCTCTGAGATATGTGCTTTATTTTCAGTTGTATTTATTGTTATTTTTTTTTCATGCTAATTAATTCTTAGATGAATCAAGATCTGGATGAACTGGCATCTCTGAAATCACCAGCACTGATGTGCTGTCAACACCAGACCCATGGGCTGTGTTAAAATCCTGCATGGATTCATCTCCTTTTATCCTCTACTGATGGGGTTCAGCTTTGCAAATGCTTAGTGAAACAAATTCCCTTATAGAAATTAATGGTTTGTTCTGGACCAAACAGAATAGCCTGGAATACATTTAAAGCAGAAAATTGATTTGTATGAGCTGCTTGAGAGGTTCTATTGTTCTCCAGCCATGCCTGGACAACACTGAATGGGTGGATAAAAATGCAAACTGGAACTATACAAGGTCATCACCCAATGTACATATTTTTAAAATGCATATTCCCTTGCATGAGCACCTCAACACCATTGGAATACTCCTGTGGAACAAGCAGAAATTTTGCTTTTCATCACCACAGAACAACATCACAAAACTGAAGTGTGGTACGAGCCCTCAAGGTTCTGCTGCACCAAACCCATCTCATGGGGCTCTCCCTTCTTCCACACAATTTCCCAGTTCCTGCAACACCTGCTCTGCTCCCACTGGGCTCTGCTCAATGGGCCAAGCTTGTTCAATTTTCCATTTCTGGAGACAGAGATGCTCTGCTCCCTCTGTGCACTGCGACTCTTCTCTGCACCAAATCTCATTTCATTAGATGCTAAGATAACTTAAAATACCATAGAGGATAAACAGGAGGCAGCAGAATGCCAGTCCTGAGGAAGGAATCAACCATAATTCAAACATTTCAGCAAGCTGAATACCAGAAGGTCCATAACATTTTCTATTCTCAGCTTCTTTGCTTTGTAGATCTTTTTGACTAAATGGCTGCATTCAGTGATAAGTGTCTGAGCTGCTTGTCTTTCTGAATTTTGCAGCTGAAACAAATGCCACAAATCACAGTTACCTGACAGAGCACCATGGGGAAAAAGGGTTCAATTCATTCTCTGTGACTTTTGGAAGAAGCATTTATCGTATAAACATTATTTTCTGAAATACTGAATTTGAAGTCAAGATAAGCAAAACTGACATTTTTTAATGTTTGTTCTCCTAGGTGTACTAAAACTTGCTAAGAACATTTTTTCTTAAAGGAAGCAAAAAATCCCACCCACAGGTGATCTCTTTCCTCATGAATACTTTCAAATCCATTAATTTTAATAGTCATTCAGGACTTTCAGACCCTGTAGTATCAAGAGAAGAAAAACTTTGATTCCACATTAGTCTGACACCATTAAACCAAACCAACCAACCAGTCCCCCTGAATTTATTTAACCTTTTCTTTTATCTGCAAGATTTCATTGTACAGGGCATCTGCACAGCAAATTTAAATTTCATTTATCATTCCTTTTTCATTTTTGCTGTTCCAATGCCTGTTGCATGCTCCTCTTCCCCTCATGTGTCAAAGTTAAACTCCCTGGTGAATGTGGGAGATGTCTTTCTCCCCATAGCTACTCTAATGATTTACTTTTTTCTGTAGCACAGTTGACATTTCCTCTAGAAGATAAGAACCACACACAAAAAAAAAGAAGACAAAAATGTTTTCCCAGCATGTTTTTCTTATTGCATATTTCACAAAAATATCTCAGTAAAACATACCAGGAACAAACTGTCTGTGAGATCTTACACTTCAATTACTGCCTACTCTACATTAAAACAGGTAGTGGATGGAAATTCTCCTTCTTGGTACATATGACATGAACTTGGTGTTTTTCCAGCCTAAAAATAAAACCCATTCAGTAAATAATTGAATCTACTGCAAAGGAAATAACAAGGGAACCATCTTCTTCATCAGTTCAAAGATGGGACCCCTGATTTTCCTGTAAGGTTGCAGGAGGCCTCCAGTGCTTCAGGGATTTGTGGACAGACTCCACTGCAATTCATCAATGCCCTCCTCAAAGCAAGAGAAAAAATCTGAAGGACTCTGACAAACATCATTTAATATCAAACATTAGGGGGAAGATTTATGACTCAAGTTGGAAAACTACATTTTTTTTTCAAAGCTTAGCAAGATGCACATGACTATGTGGTGGTGTTGCCTTCATGAATCTTACTGAAAATAACTTGTTCACCTTTAACTTATTCAGAAAACCAAGAGGCTTTTAATCAAAGCTGCAGCTGTAATGAGTTCTGTAGCCATAATATAGTTCTTTTCCAAAAGCACCAAATGAATGCTCAGAGGAGCTATCACTAACTGAATTCCTTCAGAATAAATTAAAATTTACAACATAACCAGAGATTTTGTTATTCCCCAGACGATAATGTGCTTCAAGGTTTCAGTTTTTAGCTTCTTGGTTCCTTTTGTTTATTATTTAACTATTTATTTTACCTACGTATTCTTTATGTTAAGTAAAATAAATATTTATTCTCATACATACATAATTATTATTATTACTATTTAACAATGCTGGTACATAATGGGAAAACGTACCAAATTTTCAAAAAATCAAATGTAACACTCAGCTTTAAAGATGAGGAAACATTTGGGCTTTGTTAATTTTCTCCTCTCTCTTAGATGGCAAACCCCAACAACGTCAAAACATGACTGTCAATTTGTTTCTGTCTCTTTTTTCATTGAAAAATCTATCCCCTCCTTGACAAATTTCGCTGCCAAATGAGGTTCTTGTGAAATTGGCCTCTCTTGGCAAGTCCTGAAACCTTTGGAGTGTCACTGGGGTATCTACTGGGCTTCCATCTATTACAATTGCTGACATGGGATTGCTTTTTTCCCCTCCTCTGGGGTTTACTTGCATTGAAGTCAGGACTTAAATCATCATGTAACTCTTTTGTCAGCTTGTCACTTCAGTGTATAGAGGGCATTTCTGCTTGACAAGTGTGTTATAAGTGCTCAGAAGTTAACGAACAAGACAACAAAATAGGCACCAACAGAATACGAATAATTTCATGGAAGCTAATAATGATAATGAATATTTGCAACTAAAACTTGAAATACTGCTACAGTTCTCATAAACACACCCGAAAGAAAAGATGCTTGCTGTGAAGTCAGACATACTTATCTGCATTATATAACATTAATGAGGTTCCCTGCTGTTTCTGAATTAACTTCAAGTACTCTCGGTGTAATATTTGCTTACAAAAATATAACGTTATAGTATTTCAATTTCCTTTTATGTGGATTTTAATATTTCTCTTGTAAATAATTTAGTTTTATTGAAAAGAGTCCCAGACAGCTGTATCATGATCTTATCTAAAACCTGCTGCCAAATTCAGATTTTATCATATGAAATTAATTGGTGTTAAAACTTGACGTTGATAGCAGTGTACAGTATGCAATGTTGATTGTGGCAGTATAGAGCCCCAGCTAAATCAGATGGGTGAAAGAAGGACCAGGAGCTTTCATTCACTGAAATACAGTTAGAATCTGTGAGACACAAGCAGAAATAAGGACTTGCTGTGACACAGTAACAGTGCTTACACTGAGGGAGCAGTTGATGTTTTTGAAGTGCAGTAGAACATATAAAAAACCTCCTAACACAGCTATATGGAAGATATAATTAATCTCATTTTAGAGATTAAGGAAATGCAGCACAAATAAGAGCTTTGGAAGGTACCAGGCAGCTCTTTCAACATGAGACAATAATTCAGCAATGATTCTCCATGTCAACGTTTTCAAAGGCTGGCACCATCAGGCTTCCCAGAGCTTAGGCTGGATTGCAACGCTTTTCCTGGTGTCTGGAGATGGCAGAGCTGGCTGCCTTTGTTGTGAGGGCAAAGATTGTGAGTGAGAGAGGAGCAGGGAGGATGCAAAGGGAAGGTAAAGGGATGGGCAATGTCCCTTCCCATCCCGTGCACCGCCTGTGCACATCATGACAGAGCACGGTCAGAGTCCCAAAACGGAACTAACCACACAAATCACCCAGGAGGCACAAACTGTGGCAGAAATTTCTGCACTCCATACATCCAGGACTCCCTTGATCTTAAAGAAAAGCACAGGTACCTACGAAAATACCATCCTGGCCAACATTCAGTGTCGTTACCTAAATGTGAGTCCCTCTTTAGGTACAGCTCTACTGGAAAAGGGATTGTAGAAACCACACACAATAAAGTGATTGTACTGGAATATGTGTTGGAAACAAAAAAGGAAAATGGAAAATAAAATAAATCACACACTATTATCACAGACTGACTGTCAACAGCTACTCCCTACTTAAGGGTCCAGGAGCAGAACCAGGGATTTCATGTATAAATGCATGGATGAATGTATATTCATGAACTGCAAACCATTCAAACTTGCTGGACAAGTGATTTGAAAGAAGTCATCTGCTGATCTGAGGATGCTGATTTAGGAATCTCATACATATTCAGAACCTAGGTGTTTCTTAATCAACTAATCAAAGCACTTGACTAATTGATTGCTTTCTGCAGTGGGGTGAAAGTCAGTTCTCCCTGACCTGGTTTGTGTTACTCCAAGAACTGATAGCTGGTTTGATTTGTTCAAAGAGCTGATTAGAACTACTTCATAGCTGACTTATTCCTAACAACTGCATTATCTCTAATGAAAATTCTTTCCATTCTACTTAGTACCTATGTTTGAAGAAAAGTTGAGTAATCCTATCAGATTTCTTTCTAGTTTTCTTATCAATGTTTGATAAACTTCACACACATCCACATACATTTAAAAGTTCACTGGTAGATTTCTGTTTGTGCTCTAGCTAGAATGTTTTGCTGAAAACCTTGCTTGATCACCAGGTGAAATCAAAGCTTTTGGGACCTGATAATGAAATCTTTTTTCCAGGAAAAATTGCTGGGCTTCCTGTTCCAGGAGTATGTGAAACCAAGAGAAAAACCAGGCCATATTCTGTGTCATACTCTGGCAAGATGGGTTTCTTTAACTCCAGAATTTTTCTTCGTGGCTTTTCCAAGCATTGCTTTGAATTTTATTGTTTTCATGTTACAGCAGAAATACACTTTAAACAGAGTTTGAAAAGTAAATTATGAAAGTGTTTTGTTGAGTTTTTTTTTAATTTTTATGCATAGGACATCTGAAAACATTTGAGCTTACATAAACGTTTTTGATAAAGCTTTTACACCAATGGTGAGATTTAATGGTAAACACCAATTGCAAAATATACATAAGAAAAAGAACCCATTTCACACGGTTCTGAGGAATCATTTTTATTATTACATTCTTTCTAAATTATTTAATCAAACTGACAGTTTGGGGGAAGACCACTAGAGAGAAATTTCCAAAAGATGCCTAAAGATATGGTATAATGATGGGTCTTAAAAATCAAAAAAACCACCTTATTTAACTATTGTGCAGATAATGCTGAAAGTGAGAGGCAAAATGAGAGGCTTTTCAGCACCTGCTGCTTTTCAGTTCTGTTCTCCAGGAGTGTCACTGTCAGAGTCTAGAAAGGAACCAAAGGCTTTTGTCACTTGGCAGCAAATTAAATTCCTCCTTCAACTTGCTTTTATTGTTTTGGCTAAATTTAAGAACCATAAAGATGATAAACTGGTCTCACAGCCCTGGAAACCGAGGTTATTTGTGGCTCCAGAGAAGAGAACTTACAAATTTAAAGCAAAGGACCTGAATGTTTCTTGACATTATATCATTCAACCCCCCTAACTTAAAGGGCAATAAGGTTTCCATGGCCATTTTAACACAAGACCAGAGACTTCCAAAAGTCATAAGCAAAGAACAAAATTCTTCTAACAGGAATATTTATTCACTGCAAACAGTATGTTTATATTCTTTGGCATATAACCTAATTTTCAGAGGGGGCACATGTGAAGAGAGGAGCATTAATCAGTGCACCAGAAGGTTATGACTTGCTCAAGTCAAGCCTTGAAATTTTCTGTCATGTAAATAAAATCTTGGGGAAAGACTCTTCCCCTACAGGGAATGCAGACTGTAATTTTAAGATAAATACAACCTTTCAAAGTTTCAGAATTAAAACATACCAAAAATAGATATATTTTATAAAAGCGGTGTATTTCCCTAATACATCTTTCTACACAGAACTAATGTATAATGCAATCACTTTGGTACAGCAATAAGTACACTAATTGGAGAAATTTTGAGTTCACAAGAAATCAGCCTTAAGGAAAAAGGAGAAATATGAATTCCTTCAATGAGATGCTTACAATCTGGAGAGAATTTTCTTCTGAGCAAGACCTTTACACTGTGAGGATCTAGTCACACACTCCTATCTAAACCTGCAGAGCTGTCAGCAGAATTTCCTGCTACCTTGGGATTGTAGTTTTACTATTGAATAAAATTTCAAGGACAGCTTTTTTATTTTTCCTTTACTTTTACTGTAAGAGCCAGGACTCTGTACATTCCAGTGTAAATTGAAAGCAAAGCCTTGAAACTGTGTAGCATTACTGTGGATTTACAGTTTTATAACTGAGAGCAGAAAAGTGTCCCTAAATATTCAAGGTTATTTTGGAATGATTTTATAGAAGAGCAAGATATTACTTTAAGGATAAAATAGGGAAATTAATCAAAAGGGATTAAAGTCAGAAAAATCTGACAATTCCAATCACTTAAACAGCACAAGAATGAAATCAACTTGTCTTACCATAGCTATATTACACTAATCCTTATTTCTTTTTTCCCCAGGAGGAAGAGGTGTAAAGTAATTGGAAAACCAGCTAGATCCCAGGAGTATATTCTTGTATAAGAAAAATAATCCAGTGAGAATTTTGCCAAAGCTATTAGAGCAAACCTTACTGCTAGACAAAAATTGTTCTGTTGTAACACACTGATGTCTGCTCTCTGTATGGATATTCTGGTGAGCACACGATTGTTCCTGAGTCCTTCTGCAAAGATGGTCAGCAATACCATCAATATTTATTGTGTGAAGAGGGGAAGGGGCAGAGAGCACTGTAAGGAATATTGAGGGACCTCACAGACCACAGAGAGCAGAGGAGGGGCACAGCCTGAGCTGAATAAACTGGGCTGACTTCCTCCCATGATATGAAGTGGGAGAAAGCAGTGAAAACTCACAAAGATTCCCAAATTCTCCTCTGTTCTGTTCCCAGCAAACTTACAGGGCCACAATGGAGCCAAAGGCCAAACACTGAGGTTAAAGCAAACTTCCCAAATTTTTCAACATTTGTATCCTGCTGGCAAAACCCAAGAAGGCTGGCTGTCAGAAACCAGCCATGCATCTCCCAGTGATTTATATAACATTCACACTAGCAACACTTGAACCACTGACCTCAGTATTTATGGGTTTAGGACTGGAAGGAAGGAAAAAAAATGCCAAAAGAACCTATTTTTAAAAAAGAGAGCAAGAATACAAATGTTCAGTATTTCAAAATCTCTTTGTATGTGTCACCAGGTCAAGGCATTTCATCCCCAACAGACATGGCCCCCAAAAGGGTTCTATTAACCTCAGGAAAGTGTGACAAAAAAGTCATTATTATCAAAGTATATTAGAAAAAGAAAACATGCTTCAGCAATACAGAGTATTTCTTTTAAATCTAGATTTGTTGCATGCTTCATTTTATTTCAAGCCAATGGTACCAAAGACTTCAAAGGATTGGGGAGGGGGAATGGGACCAAACTATAAGCAGTACAAATGGAGATGATTATTTTGAAATGCAAGGAAATACCTTCTCTTTTGTATTTCTTCAAATTGCTAGAGGAATACCCAATTTTCTTTGCAGAAGTAGCAAATGAAGACTGTTACTACAGGCAGGGGGTATTTTCATAACAATTTGTTCAGGTAAGTATCAAGAGAATTTTTATTCCTACCTGGGGAGGAAGATTACAAAATGTTATGTTTGACTGAACCTGACTAAATTTACATTGTTTTATACAAAATGCCTTTACAGAAATTAATGCTGAAGTCAGTTAAAGGAGATGAAAAAATAAATATCTCGAGAGATCAACATAATCATGGAAGTGAGAAAATATAGGTAACTTCCCTTAATCCATGTATTTGACAGTTTGTCTGTGCTACTAGAGAACAGCAAAGCTGTAATACCATCAATTTTCATATGTCTTTGATTTTCAGATGAAAAAGAAAGCTCAGTTGGGGAGGCAAGCAAATTTAACTCCTTTAGCAGCAGGCTTACTATCTGTGGATCCCTTTTCCTGGCTCTTTTAAAGTAACCCATTAAGTCCTGAGGGGTTTTGTGACATTATTATGGAAATAAATCCTGCAAGCAAATTAGGATAGAAATAGACTAAAAATGTAAAAACACTAATTGCAGAATCCATCCTTCCTTCCTTCCTTCCTTCCTTCCTTCCTTCCTTCCTTCCTTCTTTTTATCTCTCTTTCTCTCTCTCTGTCTCTTTTACAATTAAATAAAATACATCCATTTTTTGGCACCAACATCTAACCTAAATTGGTTTTAATCTTGTTTTGGGGTATATTTTGGACCTTCTAAGTTCTTTCTGGTTTATACACAGAGACTTAATTTTCTTTGCCTTTCTGGGTTTAAACCAGATCATAACAGTCCCTTCAATTTTCCCATCTACAAGTTTGCTTTGTTTTACTTCCATTACAGCAAGAGTCCACATGCAGGTTATTTTTCATTATCATGTTATTTCCCGTCACTATCCATAGGTATTCAATTGTATTTTCTCTGCTAATTGTATGTTTCTATTTTTGCATTAATTTTATTTCAATTCTTCTGTTAATGAATCATCTCTGCTTTTATCCTGCATTCAGCATGAACCCGATGACTAGAGTTTTTAAAATTTCTTTGTTCATATTACTGATCTATCAGGAATTAACTCATCTTTTGAGATTTGATAATTGCATGAGTCAATCACTTGGTACAGCTCAGCTAAACAGTACTTTAGTGCTTATTCAGGTCCCTGACTGCACAGGCTTGAGTGTCTTGTGACATTTTTGTGGTTTGCAAATACTCCTGGCGTGCTCCTGGAGCTCTTTGTGGATCCCTTTGTTTGCTGCTGGCTAATTGCTGGTGGTCTGTGCACCAGCACTTCTGCTCATGTTTTATTTGCCTTTTCACACAGCACCCACTGTGATCCAAAGAATATTCAGCAGTAAATAAACCCTGTTTCATGTCCATCTGCCCACAGGCTGGGGTTTGGTGCTTTTCCATCAGTGCTGTTTGATCCTCCTGCTTTGTTTGTTTCCATGTACCTGTAGGAGCACCCTCACTGTTAACATCATGTCCTCTCCTCAGCACAAGAAGGATCAAAGCCACACAACAGTGAACCTTTGTCTTTTCACCCCATAGAGGATTTTTCTTCTCAACATTGGCAGGCCTGTTATTGTACTCCCTATTGATTACAACCTCACTAATGCCCCCCTTGGAAAGAAGGAAATTGCTGCTACACAAAACCATTTCCCAACCTCCAGTGAGTTTCCTGTGGCACACAGAACCCAGATATTATGCCATGTTGTTAACCACCATCTGCAGGTTCTTTAGCTGTTAATTAACTATTTACTCCTTGCAGCTCTCCTGTAATGCTTTGAATGAATATTTCTCCAAACATGAGGTTTGCACATAGTGACAGAACATACACCACAGCCAAAAAAGTCCCTACACTTCATCTGTCACTGTCACAAAAGCAGCCAATTACAAATCATCTGGCAGGGCATCTTTAATCTAACCTATTTTTATTTTGCTTGCCATTAATTTGTTAGATCAAAACCATCCAGCTACAAGAAATGAGTGACTTCACTCCCAAGTAAAATCAGGAAAGATAAGTAGCTCAAAAAATCGTTTAAAATCTGTGGAAGTTGATAAAGCATATTTATATCTTCTCTAAAAGTGGTGCAGTCTAACATAACTGTCAGGTTTCCCTGGGTCTGCTGATTGCTTATCTCTCAGTACATCACAAAGGAAAATCTTGATTCTGGCTGCCAGGCAGGGTTGACTACATTAACTGGAGATCAGTGCTAAAAGTATGGAAATTACTACAAAAGTATATGGAACCTTCCAAAGAGAATCAGAGCACCAATTCCTAGTTCAAAACTCAGAAATATTTTAGATTGTGGAATATACCAATGGTTACAGAGGTGTGCAATTATTTCAAAAGCCACACTTTAAAATATGTTTCTTTTCCAGTGGTAGGCTCTGGATGCTGAAGATAACATTACCTGGATTATAGGAGTTACATTATGCTGAGCACTCGATCATCAACAAATCTTGCCTTCACCCAAAGAACAATAACAAAATAACAAAAATTTGTTACCAAAACTGCATATGAACCAATAAGGAGCTTTTCTCTGAAAACATGGGAAGTTAGTTGGACTTAAGGGCAGACAGAGTAAAGTGGGTATAAAAACTGTTGGTAACAAGGCCCAGTTTCTTACGTCCATTTTGCAGAGATAGAGAAAACAGCCATTTCCCAGGAAGTGGAAAAAAGGCCCATTGTTGGCTTATGCCCAACACAATGACAGAAAAAGCTATTAATAAAATCTCCATCATCCTCAGTCAAGCTTGATTTAGTCGTGCAGAGAGCAGCTCCTGTAGAATATTGCACCTCTGCCTGTTGATATTCCTGTTGATTTCAGTGAGAGCGATTATCAGTCAAGACCACAGATCACAGCATCCATCCAAATCAAGCACTTGAGTAACAATTTCCCCCCATGGAGAGTTTTATGCTCTCAGGGATCTTGTGATGAGCCATAAAGTGTGAAAGCTCCGTCCTTTTTAGCCTGGCTAATATGATTGCATAAGCCTATGCTGAATCCTTTTATTACATATCAAAGACATTTACTGTTTTGTACGAGACTTGAAAGAACAGTTGGAGGACTTGCCAGCAATAGCTTTTAAGGAAATGTTTACAAGAAAAACAGAAAAACTAACAGGATTTTAGAACTATTAAGTATATGAACATAAAAATTTGAGGGACAGGCATCTCTACATTACCTGAGAACATCTGCTGTGCTGAAGTATCAATTTCCATGAAAACTTTATTTAGGAAATCATAGGAGAAAAGTTTTGTTGCTTCCCATTAAGCCAAAATGAATATAACAATGCCTTAATTTACCTGAACTTCTGGGAAAAACATTCTGACCTCTCCTGAAAACAAGTAGAGTCATAAATGCACCTAAACTCGTCTAATGAGCAAGGTGAAGGAGAAAGTGAGCAGCATTTTCAAGAGCTGATCTTTCACGTGTGCCAAGAGCTGACCCTGGGATTCCCTGAGCACTGCTGGGGGAAGTTTTGCTCCTCAGGAAGGAGAACAGCCAGGAAGTGCAGCTGGAATTCTGATCCTGAGGAGTGTGAGCTCCACATCAGTGTGAGTGCTGGGACAGAGCCTGGTCACCCTCAAATCCTGCTCTGATTTCAGGGAGTTAAAATGTACCAGTGTGCTGAGAGATATCAAAACACAGCCCTACCTCAGGCGGTGGCAATTTCTGGAGCAGTCCTGGACCTTGCTGGGAAGGCTGTTTACACTGCAGACTACTGGCTGATAGCGATGGTCAAATCAGTTAAACAAAATAATTTCTGTCCTACTCATCCAAGTGCCCCCAAGCCATTTTAAATTAGCTTACTGCAAATGAAGAAAATGGAATAAATCAATTTTCAGATTTGCAAAATATTGCATCTTTTGCTGTAATGACATTTTTTGCCTCTGCCCATTCATGATTTTACAGCCCATTAACAACTATTTTAATGCTGCTCAAGCTTCCACAACTTTCTCCCAGTGCCAAAAAACAACCACCAGAAAAAATTTTTCTTCCATGAAACATGGAATCAACACAACTGACAGCAGCCAAAATGCAGATGCCAGAATACATACATAGTTTTTTCCCCAAAGTTATTATCATGGCTTCACAATTTTACTGCCTCCCTGGTGAAATATTTGGTCTGCACATTTTCATCCTTAATGCACCTGAACAAACAGTTCCAGCAACACAGATGAATAAAATGTTGAACAGATGCAAATGACTTTTGTCTTATTCCTATCCTGACAACCAGCTTATGCAGTCATCTCAGGTTGTTCCTTATCTATCTACAAACAACTTGAGGTTGTCCATAATGCTTCTTTTCCCTCTCAACATTGATTATATTTATGTTTCCTTTATTTTCCATTAATTCAATCAAATCTGAGGAGCAGCTTGATTAACATTGCTCTTAAGCAATGGATTTATGGTTTGGAGATGATCTTCTGTCATGCCAAATGTATTATGTGCATTAACGCCTCAATGCAGCAAAAGGCTGCTGCCAGAGCTCAAATATAAATAAAACTTTTAAAAATCAAGAGGCCAATTGTATCACTCATTTCACTGGCTGCTCTCCAGGTCAACAGCCATTATTTATAAATAATAAAAAATTCTTTTCACTATTATCATACAGTTTTAATGAAGAGAGTTCTTATTGCTATGGAATAAGCAACAAAAAACCCAGAACTCTTTCAGTGCAAAGGTTTGGACTTCAGGAGAATTATAAAATAATGATGTGCCTGTCTTGCAGCAGATTTCAGTAGAACATCAGCATCTCTTTTCCAGCCAAAAAAAATTTCCAAATTGAATTAGTGGCAACAGAGTCTTTTCCTCTTATGTGAATGTAATCCACTTATTATTGCCACAGTAAATTGGGAACTGTTTGCTTTCCAGTCCTTAACACTGTGCTTATCAGATCTTTGAATGACAAATTAGTATTTCCTCATTTTTCAAATCAGGAAAATAATTTTGACATATATGTAAAATGCAAAATCTGTGCAAAATGCACAAGAAGAACAAGAATGATGAACATTTTACACTGATTCTAATGAAGCATTTACAGTGCATGTAGCACAAAACAAAAAGGGAAAACAAAAAGAGTATTTTACAGGCTCAGTCAATACACACAAACTAAATAGATCATCACACCTCCAATGGATTTTTTTTTCAGAATGCTTATCCAAGAAATGTTCCTCCCATTTTGTCCTGAGCTGCACTACACAGTACAGTATACACACAGTAAAATACACAGTGTAGTATTGGAATTTGTTGATTGGGCCCCAAGTTAGCAAAAATGCAAATACTGTTTCCCTGGGTGCCTTTTATTTATTGATTTTCTTATACCTGAAATTCTAAAAGCAATGAAAAAATTGCAAGCTTTGAATTTTCCCACATTCTGGCTGCCCTTGTTGTACAGGAGCCAAAAAAATTGGATGCTAAAGAATTAAAATCTTATTTTCCTACAGTCCATTTTTGAAGCTTTGGTCACTAGAGGACACCAGGAAATACCCTTGGAGATGCTAATTTTCCTCGCCCAGACCTATTTAAATGGATGTATTTACATATTTATCACTTGATGAGCTGCATCTTGATAATATATCTAACACATTCTATCCTGCCTGACCTCAGCTGTATCACTGGGAAAAAGACCTACTTCCCAAGTTTCTATTATAAAAAAAAGAGGAAAAAGAAAAAGAATAATAATAACAAAAAACCCAGCTATACTTATAAGACCCAGAAATGTAAACATCAAGTCACAGTTCCTTTCACAAGGCAGCCCCACTTGGGCTTTGCATAAGTTATATGGCACTTGAGATGACAGTTATATTTGGGGTGATTAAAAGATATTTGCATTCATAAATAATGTTTTTTGCAATTCAAATCCGTATCTTATCCCAGGAGTGATTATTTCAAGAAAAATTCACATAATTTCCAAATTTTAGAAAAAGTGCCTTCCTTGAAGCTAAAAGAATAGCCTTTAACCAAAGACAAGAAGAGCACAATTTATGCAGATGAATGTGGGGAATTTGCATGGAAAATTAGAGCTGCGTGACCAAGAACTACTTCTTTTAATATGATACCTGTAATAAATGAGTCAAATACCTCATGGAAGTGCCTTGTCAGACCTTTGCACATCACTCACTGCACAAACCCAAATGCTACAATGCATAGGAAGCTCCTCAGTTGGAGCTGAAAGAAAGTGCCAAACAGCTGTTCCTACAAAATGCTGCATAAAATATTTCTGTCTCAATACTGCACCTATTTAACCCATGCTGCTGTGTAATCACTATTTCTAATGAAATCTTCCTTTCCCTTGCTGTTTGTTGAATCCAATTTTGCCCTTATGCTCAAGAATATTTGAGCCAGAGACCAGTTCTCTACTTTTACTTACCACACTCAGCAGTGGCTTGTGTGAGTAACCACCACAGGGTTTTTGAGTGGAAAACCAACCAGACAGAAGTTGTAGACTCACTTGAAAGTTAAGAAAAAATTAATCAACTGCATGCTGGATAAAGTCCAGGTGATCTGAAGGAATGCACAGGCAGGGTTGGGAAAGAGAACAGGGCTGCAGATATCAGGAATTAGAAAAGCTTGAGCTGCTGCAGATCCAAAGTCTGAGTTATGTGCTGAGTTTTGGCAACCTAACTTAGGAAGAACTAAATGGAGACACAAATGACCTGACCAGTAAAGTAGCTTTTGACAAAGCAATGATGGATTAAGAAAGCAATACTGGGTGTTTGGAAGGAAAACATTGAGATACACAAACACGAGTGATGAGGGTAGAAGCACTCAGTAGGCTTCAAAATATCAGTGCACTGAAACCAAGCAAAGCACTGAAACCAGGCATCAGGGGCTCTAATAAAAACACAAATCTTGATTCTACATCATAAATAAAATTGAAAAAAAAACCCCAAAGATGTCTCTTTAACAACTCAAGAAATTCTCCTGTGAGAGAGCTGAGATTCCAGATATTTAAATGGTTACTTGTGCATACCATGGAGCTGAAGCATTTCACAAAAGCAATTAGCAATCTCAGAATACTCAGAGGACCGAGGTGGTCAGGGCATTGCTTCATCCAGGGTCCTGAACCCACTAATGAGGAATTCTACAAAGTGCCACATAAAGCTGATGGGCTGAACTGAAGTAAGGGATGACTGGATGCTATTAGTGTCGTATGCATCTGGCCTCTGGTCTGCCAAAGAAAGAGCTGCAAGTGAAATATATTTTTATGTGATTGAATAATCAGGAGTTTCATGTGCCACATATCTAATGATCTGATTGCAAAGAATTAATGCACTTTTGTCTATTTTTGTCTTTTCATTGCTCAGCTTTGTAGAAAGAAAGCTGTTGCAAGCTACTATGATGTACTAAAAGGATACAGAAAATCTGTGGAGTTTAAATATCAGGACACTTCCCAACCAAAAGATGCTTTTTCTGAATAAGGGTGAAGTTTTAACAAATTAAGGCTAGGTGGTGGGGAGCAATATATAAGAGTTAACACAGGTCCTTCATTCTGAAGTTAGAGATGCTTTCTCAGTGAAATAAAGAGACTTCTGGAGATAGAGGACAGTTATTTTCTTGTAATATATCAGGGACTGAATAAGCCTTTAAAGTAAATTAAGAATGTTAATCTCACTAAAAAGTGTGTCACAAAATCATTGATCTACTCAAGCAACTAAAAACCTCATTCTGATGTCAAGGCTGTGGATTTCAGCTAAGGAGCTGTAGGACTGCAGAATATGAGAGAACTTGGAATGAGGTAAAAGTTCAGTGATTGCCAGAGTTTCTCAACATTCGGCAATCTCAACAATTTAGTTACAAATATGCAATTGGTACAAACATTTTGACCCCAAAATGGAGAACCAACAGGATATCTTGTAAAGTAACATCATAGAAGCAACAGAAAAATCCTTTAATTCAGTCTTCCTTCCTGACAGTTGCAATTAATCACTGAAAAGTTATCAAGCTTGAGGAAGGCACTCTGAATGTAATGAAAGCTGAGCAGGTCATTCTGGCTCATTCACCTTTTTAAGGCTGATTCTTCTGTCTCTCCAAGCAGGAAACTCCTACTGCAGTCAACAGGAACTGTGCATGGAGAAGAAGAGTGATAATGATTGGCATTCCTGCACCTAACTAATGAGCAAACCTAGAGCTTTAAAAGTTAAGCAACTGGAGGCAGTTAACTTTTCTGGAACTTGAATGCATTCACAACATGACTTCTACAAGCACACACACACACACATAGGAGCTGAACCCAAGACCTCTGAAATCAATGGGAATCTGTTTTATGTCCATGCTTTTTTGATTAGACTCTCAGCAGTTCATTTAATACAAGATATGAAACTATTTACAAGGCTAATTTATGTCCATTTTTTTCCAAGGTGTACATGCTTTGCAGTATATAATGCTATAAAATAGAATGTGCTCGTAATAGCCAGGCTAATTTGCAGCAGACTCTCAAAATCTTTTTGTGAGGCAATATCAATTCCAGTGATACTCTTCATACCTAGAGTTGTTGGATATTTCAGATACTAGTAATGCTTCTAAATTTGGAATGAACTTCTAAAGTGCATCTAGTGTAACATTTATCTTCTGCTATCAATATAGGATGCTGTGAACTATTTTGCTAGATAGGGCTAATAACAGCCAGCTGAACCAGAAGTGGCTTTGCACAGGGGTAATAGAATGAACCTTCTTCTGTGCACCTTATCTGATTTCAGGTCAGTCAGCCCCTTTTGAGGAGTAAGAAACACAGATTTTTCTGCAAAGCTTCTCAAAATAAAATATTTAGTATTGTCCACAGGCTGAGGAGTGATAGCAAAAGAAATGCAGCTGGAATTAAAATTCTTCTCAAAAAGAATGAAAACCAGCAACACTGAGAATTTCTCAAACAAGCCTATCAGTTGCTGCACACATTTCTGTTCAATTATACTGCCTTTACTTCAGAGTTAATAAAAATCTACTACATAATGCTTCTTTATGGAGATTGATGGACATCTTTCATGCTAATTCCTTCCTGAGTTAGTAAGCCTTTATTTGCCACGTCAAGGCAAAAATGATGGCAGGCAGCCTAGCAGAAATGCCAGCTCATACTTTCAAATGTCATTAAGTTGCAGACCAAATTAAACTATTGACCAAATTAAAGTGTTTACCACACATGCCATCGACACCTCGCTCTTGGTAAAGGCTGAAGTGACACCTCATGGAGTCAAAGTGCATTTTACTCTGGGCTCCCAGGAGAGACAGCACAGATGTGACTTCCTCATGCACAGAACTAGGGGAAAAAAAACTGGCAAATGCAAAGAAAATCATCAAATATTGCTGGAAATTCGATTTATTTCAGCATGGTTGTATTTGATTTTATTTATCATACTATACTGAACTGGAAGTTTGCTGACATGGAGAAGGTCTAAATCTGGAAAGATTGTCCACCGAAGATATTCTTGTCCTTGCTGATACAGAAATGGAGGGTCCAGTGGTGCAGCTGCAACCCCTGCACATCCATAGGCTGGTTCTGAGTCCAACAATCACATTCAGTCTGCCCACAGCTCCAGCCCCTGCAGCTCTCCTGCAGGCAGCACAGACACAGTGGCAGTGGACAAAAGCCACACTCCCAAATTTCTTTTGTGTACCAAGACAGGACTTGCAGCTCTTGTTCTATTCCCTTGCAGCGATCAGCCTCAGACATCTGAGTTTCCTTACAAGAAATATCTCCGTTTTAAAAAGTTTTCAGCAGCTCAGTTTCTGACTAGAAAAAAAGAATCTGACAAAACCACCCTGACTTCTTGTTGCCACTTTGTCAGTCCTCAGTGCCTCATGGCTTTGATTTAGGTTCAGGCACTCTCAGCAGGAAGGATGCTCAGCTCCCAACAGTGAGAACAAGGCTCCTGGGTTTTGACCACTTTGATAATTGCCTTGCCAAACACAACAAACATTACCCTGGCTCAGCAAACTGCTCCCAGGGATGTGTGAAGCTGGTACATCTGTTCCTTCTCTCTGGGCTGCTGGGCAGGCTCGGCACCTCTGGAGGCTCAGCCCTCAGAGAATGTGGAATATACAGGATAACTCAGAGCAACTGCTAAACAGTCAACATCCATCCTCACTCCCCAGACACCAACAAACAAAACTGCCTGGCCAGCATAAAATGTGCTAAAATGAACACAGGCATCTGAGGAGTTTATTTCATTTTTTTCACATTAGTCTGTCTTCACACAAGGGGCATTTTGCTAATTGGAATGATTCAGTTAAATGAGGAGGTATTTGGAGATTAAAAAACATAGCCCAACTGTTTGGATAATGGAATGGAGAGCAGGCTTGTAAGCCACAGAAATGAGGAAAAGAGCTGTCATGCTCTGGAGGTTACAGTTAAAAATGATCTTGGGAAATGAGAGGAATGAATAAGACAACAGCCAGTACACACAAATATAAAGCAGCAGCATCACAAAGCAGAAATCAAAGCAATAAACACAAAATGGGGATTGACTAGGTAGAAATAATACAAAATGAGATCCCAGAGCATCAACAAACTGCAGGCTGAATAGGACTCAAAACTGTCAAGCTGCTGCAACAAAAGTAAACTCTTTTAACTGGAGTGTATTAGCAGGAAATCTTAACTAAAACATGGGAGATGATTATTCTGCTCTATTAAGCATCGTTGATGCCTTTACTGGCACATGGTTCTGTCTGGGTAAAAGTATAAACAAGATACACAGGATAAGAGAGTAAGATGAGGATAAAAATTCAGGGATGAACAGTAAAATTGATAAAATTTTTAATATGATTTCAAAGAAAATGAAAAAAAGGAAATAGATTGAACTACTTGAGAAAGGGAGGGCTCAACAAGGGAATAATGAGATGTCTTAAAATGAGAGAATACTTGCCACAAAGCAAGCAGTAACCTTTGAAGATTGTTCTCCATATCTGTAAGGACAGAATGAGAAACAACAGACAAATTCCAGCACAAGGGCTTTGGTGAAGCATTGGAGGAATATCCAGAAGGAATCAGGGTGCCTTCTCCAGAGGTTGGTTACCAGCCTGGGTGAACAGTTGTTGGAGTTATGTGAGCTCTCAGAAGGAGAGGAGGTTCACAGGTTCTGCAGCTGAATTGCTGCCCTTGGGGAAACAGTGGGAAATCATCCTCCACCTGCCTGGGAAAGAATGTGGTGACCAGGAAGCCAAGGTAAGGGCTTTGTTTCTGGTGAGATGGTTTCGTGTTGAAGAGTTTTATGACTGGAAGAAAAGAATGAATTTCTGAATTCTGAAGAGACAACCAGGTTACAGATTTTCAGTGAAAAAGCACAATGAGGAATGTGCTGATTATCCTTGAGGAGTTCATCCACTTTGAGTATGAACACAACTCATTCTCATTTTCCTGATCATCTTTAGGTACTCTTAAGTGTCAAACACAGGTTCTGGGGAGTGCAGGAGGGTTATTTACAGGTATTTACATAAAATCACTATGTGGCAGTCATATTAGAAATAATTTTTCCTCTGATTGACTTTAGCAGCAAAAATTACTCCAAACTTTCAGGCAATATCTTACTTCTTCTAATTATCTAGTTTTGTTAAAATTGGTTATAATCCCATTTCAGTGGTACATTAAAGTAAAAACACTACCACATCTTAATATGACAAAATAATAAGCCAAATGTCATTAAATCTTTCCACAGAAAAGAGTCTACTGTAAATCTAGAGCACATTCCCCATTTTAGATCATGTTTGGAGTGACAGTTAGGTGGAGAAGATAAAGAGAAACTTTGAGGGCTGAATTTTGCAACTGAAGGGAAACACTAAAATAACATATTATTTTGGCTACTTTTCTATTTCTTTATGAGCAAATAAGGCAGACTGAAAAAATGATCACTCCCATCAGGAGGTTTTGAAAGGACATAAAATAGATTAAACTGCTCTTGTCTTTGCGTTTGAATGTAGAAACAACAAAAAGTAATTTCAGTTCAGAGAGGCGGAAGGTAAACAACAGTAATCTTCAGTTTCATTTTCATTCTGGAAGGGCTCCTTGCTGATGGTTTGCCCTTAATTGCTTTTCCAGTCACCTGGTTGAGCATAACTGTGTGAGATCATATTTAAACATGCTCACTTTGTTTTCTTAACTCCTGCAGAACCAACGTTTTTTTTGCCCTGGATGATACAGTTCTGACTTCATCAAGTAAAAGGTTGACCTTTTGACCTTTTAGGAGTTTTTTTGGTTAGTTGTTTCCTTTTTTTTTAAACTTAACATTGTTAGTATTACTATTTTCTGACTCCATATAGACATGCAATGTTTGACAGCAAGCCTTTCATCCATGATTTCCAGCTCTCCTACAGTCATGGAAGCATCTTGCTGCTCCCTGATCTTATCTTTCCCTTTTCCTCTGATTACTTCTGATGTTAGCAAAAACACCAGACACCCACAACATGGGGGCTGATTTGACCTTTCTGATCACACAGCAACTCCTACTGGAAAAGCATTGATGGGAGCAATCAACACTGCTGATGGGGAACATATCAGCACTTCACAAGTGAGAGGGATCTGTGCTGAAGAAGTAAGAAAATAGGTAATAGTTGGGATGGAGAGAGACCAAAGTAGTAGAATGAAAGGAAAGACTTAAAAGGCAGAGAAAACAGCAAAGTTCACAGAAACTAGAAGATACAGTATTGGAAAATACAGCAGAAATTCTAAAAGAAAATGAAACCAGACCCAGTTCAAAAAAATCAATGGACTTAAGAAAGTCTTATCCTGAGATTCAACAGGAACTTTCAGGCTCTGAAGTAGTTCAGATGAGCCAATCATTCTCCTTTATTGCATCCTGTCTTTTATTCCAAACAACATAATTTCCCCTTTCATCCCCTCAAAATGTCTACAGGTAATTTAGAAGTAAATAGAACCAAAAAGAAGGTGAGCATCTGGGTTGAAAATCTGCCTCCACGAGGATAAATGACAGAATTCCCACTGACTACAAAGAGAGCCGGTGTTTCATCCTGAGAACATATTGGGCATGTGAACTTTAGATCCTGCAGGATTACACAGAACAAAGAGTGTCAAAAAAGATATCATCACTTTTTTCTTATCAATTTACAGAAAGCAGTAGTTGAAGGGTACACAGAAGTGCAAGGTTTTTTCATTTGAATGAAAAATTGGATAGAATTTGCATGAGCAAACTCAAAGCTTGTACAAAAGTTCACTTGGCCACAAGGGACAGTGCAATGGATGAAGCTGAAGGAGCTGAAGGACCATTAGCAGTGGATAATGATGAAGTCCCTAAAGGGATGTGGGACAAACAGGAGGGTTTCCTCCTCAGGGGAAGCTTGTGGGTGCTGCTCAGTAAAGGGCAGGGTGGGCAGGTGGCTGAGGGAAGAAGGGAGACTGTGAAATGGCAACTGGCTTGGCAGTGACTGCTTCACCCGCAGGGGTTCCTGCTCCCCCCTTTCTGTCAGCTCATTACTCCCTCAGTACTGGACACTGATTAATGAGCTCTGAACCTTGATGCCTGATTTGGTACTTGGGACCACCAGGGGGGCAGAACCTGAAAAGGATGACTACATGGGAAGAGAAGGGATGAGAATTCTTGCAATTGTTTCTTTTTTTCCCTCTGAGTAGTTCTGCTGAAACTAGGAGGGCAGTCCCAGTAAAGAACTGTAGAGTACACAATTCATGGAGGTCACACATGTGAACATTTAAACTAAGCAGGGGAGGAGAGGAAAAAGAAAATTTTATTATTCCAATTACGTGCACACACAGCTAAAACTCAGTTTATATGATCTCATCCCAGGTTCTCAGGAAGCTGGCATTAGAGCTGAAAAACAAAACTTTATTTCATGGTTCTCCATCTGATTTCTAATGGAGTTAGGGAAGAGATTCATTCAGAGATGTGAAGGATAGAATTAACTATTAGACCATCTTGTCTCATGGTCTATGCATTGTTATGAGAAATTCCAGGAGTGGGGATTTAAATAATCTTCCATAACTTTCTATAGCTGTTTTCTATTAGAGAAAAGGTGCATGTTTTAGTTGCACTCTCTAAAAACTTGAGAGTAATTTCTAATTTGAATTAATCTGTGTTTACTTATGGCAGTTATTTTTATAATTTTCCTCTTTAAAGTTGCTTCAGCAGTCCAAGTTTCCTTAGCAGAAGGAATTTATACTACACAAACCACTGCTCTCCAACTTGCTTTTTCATAAACTAAACCTATTAAACAGTTTAAATTGCCTGCAAAAGCACTTTTCCCAACAGATGTGCTATCATCTGGCAGAAAAAACGATGATCATAAGGGCCAGATTACTACTATATGAATATTCCAGGGATGAAGCATATTTACTTCTCTCTGACAGGCAGGATTCACAGTTAGAGACCAGTCTTGTGAACTTCCCAAAATGGCCAGAAAGAGACAAAGAGCCTGTGCAGACTCCTCAATCACAATATTGCTGCCCTGAGTCAGGTTTGGGTAACAGTTATTTGTCATATTTATGTTTCACTTGTTTATAATGTAGAAAAAAAGTCAGTCCTCCACACAGCAAAGAATTCTCACCTTTTTTCCTTTTATTCAATTTGATCCAGGAGACCATACTAACTCAGACTGCAGAAATCAAAGCACATAAACCAAACCATCAGGAGCATCTCATGATTCAGAGAGAGAGGTGTGGACACTGAGAACACATAAATCACATAGGAATGGTATCCAGCATGCAAAAGGAATGATTTTGGACATGCACAGTATTTTAAAGATCAAATTGTAATTTAAAGATGCAAAACTTTTCATGGTAATTCTCATGCCCCCCCCCCCCCCATCTATATCTACTGTTATAAGGGAATTCTTCTCTAATAAAATCCTGTAATTTAATGCACTGATGCTAATGTTGATTCAATTTTCTGCTTGCATAAATATATTTTAAATCCATATTATAAAAAAAATCACTGGCCCTAGGTGTGAAAATCTGTACTTTTAATTATCTGTGTAGCCAGAATTAATGAACCAGTAATAAATCTCATTTGATTAACTGATCAATCATACTTTATCTGCACTACCATAGCATAATATAGGTATCCACTAAGAAAAACATTAAAAAATAAAAGATAAATTGGTTCTGAGCATGGATTAAAGGATTATTTGACTAGATGAAAGCAATGAAGCTGAAATTGTTTCAAACAATGTGGAAACACCATTTGTTTCAAACTGAAATTTGGAGAGTCTAGTGAAAACCATGGGAAGTAAAAACACTGGGTTGTGTTGTTTATGGGAGATACAATCCTAGAAAAAGTCTGAAGTGCAAGAAGGAAATGCCCAAGCTCTCTTTAATTTCACATGCAACGAGGTTTATCGTGATGAGAGATTAAACATATTTGTTTAACTGCAGGTACTGGGTCAAGCATTTAAATGTCTAAAGCAGTCAAACAAAACATGAGCAGTCATGATAAACAATATTCTGCTGGGCTGTTCATTCCATTAGACTGACACTCTTCATGTGTCTCAGTGACTTCTAGTCCAGTTTGGGAAGACCTTCCCAGATTTGATGCCTGCAGCTTTACAGGTGCCCGTGTGAAGTGCTGCCTCAGCTCTCTCTGCACATTCAGAGCACACAAAACAAGTGGAACCAGGAAAGAGGAGTGACCTGCCCAGGTACCTGCCCAGGTTTGAAGTCAGTTATGTTTGGCATCACAGACCTTTGCAGAGGTGCTAAAGAATCTCAGCAAACTTTTGAATTCTGGCAATTTTGCCAACTCCATAACGCCAGCAGTCAACAAGTCCAACAGCAAAAAAAAGATTCCAGCCCTCTACAGACCCACNCTGCACATTCAGAGCACACAAAACAAGTGGAACCAGGAAAGAGGAGTGGGGAGTGGCAGTACCTGCCCAGGTTTGAAGTCAGTTATGTTTGGCATCACAGACCTTTGCAGAGGTGCTAAAGAATCTCAGCAAACTTTTGAATTCTGGCAATTTTGCCAACTCCATAACGCCAGCAGTCAACAAGTCCAACAGCAAAAAAAAGATTCCAGCCCTCTACAGACCCACAGGATGTAATTGGTAATACACAGGGTGAAAAAGGTGAGGAAGAGGAAAGTTACAAATGTAGTGTATCTGCCCTGCCTTAACCTTGTTACAGCCCCAATTGCATGTGCAAGTTTTATCAACAAACTGCATAATTAAAATCTTAACACACCCCCCCACACACTCCAATGGCCAAAGGCCCTAGCAGTAAAGGAGCTGGGAGCCATAAAACATCTGGTGTGATCTCTGGAAATCATATCAGCAACTCCTCATGATAGCAATTACACAACCACTGTGGTACCTTGGGAAAATGTGACAAGAATCTCTTTCAAACTACTACGTGTAGCTGGAAAGAACTGAATGTGAAAGTGCTGTTTCAAACCCTGCTGCATAACATTCTTGCTCCTCTGATCCTGCTTGTTTGCAGAAACAGCACCAAATACATTCACCCTTGTGCCCATGGATGCACAGATTGTTCCACACACACATGGGAATTCACAGATATGTCACCACTGCAGCTGAACCCCACACAGCCACTCACTCACTGCCCCTGGCACTGAAATGGGAGAGAATAGGGAAGAAGAGAAAAAATCCATGGGTTGTAACAAAGACATTTAACAGAACAGAGAAGGAAGGGATGATGATGATAATGATAATAATAATAGTAGTAGTAGTAATAATGGTAACAATTGTAATATTACCCAAGCGATGCAAAATGCAACTTCTCACCTCCCACTGACTGAAGCCTGGCCATCTCTTCAGCAGCAGCCCCTGACCAGATCTGCCCCTTTATACCCTAAGCATGGTCTCATGTCTGGAATATCCCTGGGGTCAGCTGGAGTCAGTTGTCCTGGCTGTGTTCCCTGCCAGCTCCTTGTGCCCCCACAGCCTCCCTGCTGCTGGGGTGAGAAGCTGAAAGGTCCCTGACCTGCAGTAAGCACAGCTCAGCAGCAGCTAAAACATCAGTGTGTTATCAACATTATTCTCATCCTAAATCCAAACCACAGCACTAAACCACCTACCAGGAAGAAAATTAATTCTGTCCCAGCTGGAACCAGGACGCCTGTACCATGAGCCACAGAAGATGGACTTCTAGTTCCCAAACCCTTGGTTTCTTGGTATCTCCTCTCTTGCTCTATATGAAATATCTCATTCTGACCTGTTTGATAGAGGCTAATGAGGCCACTAAATGATCTGGGAGGAAGAATTCACAGATCTGTCATTAAGACCACAGCATTGAAAGAAAACATAACAAGCCTTCATATAAAGAAAAAGCCACTAAATTTAAGGTGACATCCAGTTGTTTGTCTCATCAGTGGCACACAACACAAAAGTTTTCAATACAAAGGTCTAAACTGCAGAAAAGAAAGTTCAGGTGACAAATTTCCAATGGTTAAGAATACCAGAATAAATTGTTGGGGAGACTGTGGACAGTGAGGAAACATCAGGAGTGATGCAGACAGGGTTGATGCTGCCTTGGGGGAAGAGGTTTACTTAATTCCTTAAGTTTCTTGAGATAATGACACACCATGTCATTTCCAAAGCTTTGCAAGCTTAGTGGATTGAGGATGTGATGAACTAATTATTTATATGAAAAGATTCTGATAGGATGATATATTTACTAAACTAAGTTTTAGCTGGATTTATAGTTTGTTCCCTGCCATTTTCATCTCTAGCAGATGAGGTGTGAAATTGCTTCAGTAGAAGGACTCAGCACATAACAGCATCAGACAGCGTTTAGAAGAACACAACTGTCAGACTTCAGGATCATGCTGAGCTCATCACTCCCCTCTGGATCTGCAGTTCCCCTGTTTATGGCATATTTTCTAGGGAACTGTGGAAGCCAGATCTGATCACATGTTTTTTCATGTTTGGACTACTGACACTTTTTCAGTCTCTGCTCTGAAACTGTGCCCTAGAAAACAGCACTGAACGGCAAAACTACAAAATGGTGGATGCACACAGAATCCTTCTGCTTCACCTGCTTTACTCACTTTGAGAATTCTTGCAAACCCATGACCTTATGAGCATTTGGAGAATGATGTCAGATACCTCAGATACCACAATAAATCCAGCCAAACATGAGAGAGGTAAGCAGCCCACAAGGTTTGCTGGTCACCCCTCACAAATACGCTCAGCAGAACTGATGGAGGGCTCTGAGCACCGTTCTGGCTATCGTGTGAAGGGAAGGCAGGAGAGGAGAAGGTGGCTTCCTAAAACCCTCCCAAAGTGTTGGACAATTCCACCCACATTACCAACACTGCTTTTGCATATTAGTACTTTTATCTGACAGAGGAGAAATGGCCTAAATCCACAAGCTAAACAATTAATGAAAGCTTAAGAAGCAACTAATTTGGACCAGATTAGCTCAACTATTGCCATAACGTAACGCTGTTTACATGGATAGGAAAATGCACATGATACAAACGCCCAGTAGCCAGGTTTATATCAGAATGACTGGAAAAGAGAAACGCCCAATGAACATGCATTTTCCATCCAATTTATGCAAGTCTCAGCCAAATTTAAATCACTCTAACTTCACCAAGGAGCCTGCATGTAACTGAGGGCAGAATTTGACAGTGATATGATTCTGCCTTTGTGTTCTGCCCCTCACTAATCCGGTTTAAATCTATTTGTCATACACCCCGTCCAGTTTTATAGGCTTAAAGAAATTTTTAGTATGTCCTCTCCCAAAGGAAAAAAAGGATGTAAAGGAATTAATGAATTTAGAGTTAATGCCCAACTTTAATTGCTAAGACATGAAAATTATACTATAATTCATTAAAATAAAATCCATTCACCACACATATCCAACCCTAGGCTCTTTATGTGTCAGAGATGTCACTTAAATTCACACCATTTGGTGGGAAGTAAATGCTACTAAGTTTTATTAAAATACTTGTTAATTCACAGCTACCATAATTGAAATATAAGAAAAAAACATTGTAATTAGCTCCCTACTACAGACCCTACAAAGATTTTAATGAACTTTTTTATTTAGTGAGCATACCAAAAATTACTTTCTCAAACTAAGTGTTCTTGTCATTGAGGAAATTGTTGACATACAAGAATGGCCTCTTGTAATTATTTAGTGCCTTAAACAAAACAAGCTTGTAAATATTTCAGACTCATTTTTAATAGTTTCCTTTTGAAACTTCTTGTTGTGCCAATGTACTGGACAAACACATGGAAGGAGATAGTGAAATAGAATTTAGCATAGACATCCCTAAAACTAGTAAAATTGTTCACAAACCCCACCTTTGCTCCAGATATACCTTTAATTTTTCAATCCTTGCCTTCTCCACCACACAAAAAGCTCTATTTCCATTCTGTACTACCTTGCTCCAGCAACCTCCTGAAACCCCATCCCCCCTTTCACTGAATACTAAGTAGAAAATGAGATAAAAACTTCATTATCCTGAGGTCTTGAGGGTATGGATTCAATATTTTAATTAAAAAAATAAAAAATAATTTAAAACCTGTCCAGAGATCACAGAATTCCTGTTATTTCAGAAAAGCAAGCAAAAGACTCTTTTCTCTCTCCTAGATTGATGAAAAAGACAGCACACTAACGGGCAGGCGAAAAGCAGCTATGCCAGGGGACTGCCATACAAAAAATCCATTATTAATCTACCTGATCCTTTTTCAAAGTATTCAACATCATGTACTGCATACTTTATTTTTGCTTCTCTCAGCATTCTCTTTCTTCTTCATCCCTTCCCAACTCCAAAGAGAACAGTAAAAGGGATACTACCACAAATTTCCAGCTCCTGAAGATTTATTCCAACACACCCTTTTTCCTACTGAAATTGGGTAATTTTCAAATACTCTGGCCTACACAGAGATGACACAAAGGCTGAGGAGTGTTCCAGGACAACCCTTCTTGTTAAGGGACATCTGTCATGGTTATTTAATGTCACACATTCCCCCCAAGTTCTTGTCTTCATTTGAAAGCCTGGCATAATTAATTGTTCTTTATTGTCTCAGAAAATGTGGATAAAGCAATTTCCAAATATCTTGTGTATAACTAACGTGAGCTGTGTCTCAGCTGAGATCAGAGCCTACAAGAGGCCCTGTGTGCATCTCATTTGCACCTGGTCCCACCTAACTTGAGCCCCCTGAGCGTTAATTAGGCTTAGCTGGACCTCAGAGTGGCTTCCTAATCTGAACCACAGACACAGTGAACGACCACCTCCAGTTTTTGGATAACTGTGCAGATGAGAAAAGTTAAGTAACTGTGTCCTTTCTTTAAAACTGCAGCCTGTGAAGAGAAGTTAACTTGTTACATTCATATAAAAGCCACATATAGAGAGAGCATTCCTCAGTCTGGGCTCTCTGCTTCCTCTAGACAGGTGGGTCTCTCTCTCCTCTTTCATCTCCAAACTTTATTCTTTTGTCTTGAGAACGAAGTGCCTGACTGATACAAACAGGCCTATTTCCAAATCATATCAACACCCTCATCTGCCAAAAAGTTCATCTTGACTGCAATTCCCAGAGCAGAGCTCTCCACACCGGGTGCCTGTGATAGTTCCATACATCAAGCACGCTGCTCACAAATGCACCACACGACACTAACAGGGACCACAACTTCCCCTACAAAATCAAGGGAGAGCAAAGTAACAGAAACTGAAAGAAGATAAAATGTTTTGTAGGTAGTGGAACACCAGCTGATAGCAATTTCTCTTTCAAGCTGCAATATACTTAATTTATTTATAGGCATTGGGAAAATGTTATTGCCACAGCCCTGTGTAGGAAAATACACTAGAAGTGCCACTTCATGAAAAAGCAGCTCAGAAGTAGAAACATAAGGAAAATGAATAATGTTTCCCTAAATATCAAGTCCCATTTCTTGCAATAGAATAATGATGAAGCCAGGATCAGAATATATCAGGCAATTGGGAAGGAGAGCAACTAAGCACAGCCTATAGCCAGCACACAGCAATATCATCTTTAGGAGTTCTATTGATGAAGTACCTAAAGCTGAGAAACATAGCAACTCATAGTCTTTCTGTCTAAACTATCACAACCAACATATTTATGTTTCTGATACTTGGATATATCATTCACATTGACATCCTGCTGGTGTTTTTCAAATAGACTTGTGCTTTTCATGACTCTACTTGAACATGGCTTTCCATGGTTTTACTTTTATCTTCTTTGGGACAGCTAAATATAATCTGGATTTTGAAGATAAATAAATCCATTGGTTTAGACTGAATTAAGTATAACCATGTGCTAGAATTGAGAACAGGACTAACAAATCATGGCCACTGGATTCCTTTTAGCTAACACTGAGTCCTTAGGCAGCTTTATGGCCCACTGAGAGAGAACCATAGATTTTCTGTTAGATGCCTGTATTTAACACTATAAAATGCAGAGGTTCTTGGTTTTGCAGACTTCTGGTTATGTCAGCAACCTTTCACTGGTTTTAAACATGAAAGGCCATTCCAAAGGTCCCACTGAAGAGAGAAACAAGTCTCAGTGCTAGAGCCTTCCCAGCAAAGATACATTTGCTCTTAGGGAATATGTGCCTCTTCTAATGAATTTTAACCTCCAGCAATTAAATAAAGGATAAACTCCATGAACACATGGATAGATCACATAAAAATAATTACAATAATACTTACTTACATTGCATTAAAGGTGGCTGTAATGTGCAATGATCCCTAGGATTGCTCTACTGTACATCCAGTTATCACAGAGTTCTGTTTACTTGTTACACATAAGATGGGAAGTGAGAGACTGATTCAACTGCTCAGCATATAAATTAAAGCTATCCCAGGAGCAGAACATACTTATATTGCAGGTTTTGACGTAGTGCCCTGCCTTGTGGTTAAAGTGAATCTAATAAGTCCACATTTTGGGTCAGCACTTCATCCGCCTGCGTCCTTCTACAGCAGCAGAGGCAGTGCAAGGTTGCACATCCATGAGGAGACAATGCTGCTACTGATCTTCCCTGGGTAAAAAAGAATAAACCTGAAAGCAGACCCTGCAAGAAGGACAGCAGAAGTAAAATTTCAGTCTTCAGAGATGGTTTTCCTGTCCCTGCACTTCAAAGAAATGTAAATGTAAATTTGACAAGCCTTTCCAAGCTGTTGGGCAATAACTGCTGAACACAAACAGGTGTCCATGGTTCAGCCCATGGATGCATTGCAACCAGAGGACACAGAGAGAAAAGACAGAATGAGATCAACAACACTTGCCAAACTTCCAACATACCACGCTTAGGGAAATTTTTAGTGCAGAACAGCATCAGAATGTATTTGAAAACTTCTTTTATTCATCTTGCCATGGACTGCGTAGCATCAGCAGTTAGGAGTTTAAAGTAACTTTCTGAGTGACCAAGGCTGCAAAGCTAGAATGCAAACAATCAGCTTAGAGAAGAAATAATATTATTCCATGCAAATATGTTTAATTTGAAGCAATGAGAAGAGGAAGTAAAATAGCTGTGATTCACTTAGTGTTTTGATTACCTGGGCACTTAGGTTTATAACAGAGGGAGATTTAATTCCTAAACACACATGTGTCATCACATCTCAGCTAATAAATTCAAAAAGAGCAAGTAACTGATTTTCACCCAAATCTTTAGCCTTAGGGTTAGATCACAACCTTTATTCCTGTCTGGAGAAAAAAACCCCAACAAACAGCTACTAACACCAAGTACTACATCCCTAGGAAGTCCTCCTGACACTAAGAGAAAGCAAGAGAGAGAGAGAGAGGGAGAAGACCCAGAGGGAGAAGCAGTCAGAGAAAATGGGTCTCCTTTTGCAGGTCCCTGTTTACAATCACACAGCTTTGCAAGCCCATGACAACCATGGTTAGTGCCTGTCTTGCAGTTTTTGAACATTACTCCCTTCAAATAAAAACCTGTGTTTTTTTCAGGTGGTGCCAAAACATCTATCAAGGATACTGGTTCATTTATTTTCCATTCTTTGCTTTGACTGGAAATTTATTTTAAGAAATACTTTCTTCAGCATTTCTTCTGCGATTTCAATGGAATTAGCTGGTTTTCATTAATCAAAATACAGTCACAGAATCACAGTGCTAGAATGGCAGTTCTGGGAAGGATGCTGGTTCCATTCCCCCTGTCCACTGCTAGACCAGCTACCCATGGGTCATTATCTGCAGGACATTTGTCTAACATATTTCAGAACACCTTTCAACAGAGTCTTGACATCCTCTTTAAAATATCTCTCCCAATGCTTAAATATTGCTGCCACTTTGAAGGCTAAAATGAATCTTCTTTGCTGCAGTGTAAAATGACTCCCCCTTGTTGTATCCACGATGGACATAGAATCAGCCCTCCACTTTGCAGTTAATTTTAAGTATTTGAAAACAGGATTTGTGCATTGTTTTGGTTTTTTGTGGGTTGTTTTGGTTTGTTGTTGCTGTTTTGTTGGTTTGCTCCTCTCCTTCAGCCTTCCTTTCTTCACAGAGGATATTTTCTGCAACTCTGATCATCCCTGTTACATTTCTCTGGGTACTTTCCAGTTGATTCACAGTACCCAAGCAGCCTGGTACTCAAATCTGGACAATGCATTCCAGCCAAGGTCTTACTGGCACTGCTTAGAGCTGAAGGATTACTCACAGTTACACATGCCAGTGCAACATTTGCCTTTTTTTGCAGCAGAATGACATTGTTGACTCATGTTCTATTTGTAATCCATTATAATCCCCCAGCCCTTTGCTCCACATGTATTACTGGTCGGTTTTCATCCTGTTTTGTGCAGATGATTGTTCTTATCTAAGAACTTTGCATCTGCCTAGACTAAATTTAGCCTTTGTTTTCAGACCATTACTTAAATTTCTTAAGGTGACTGAGAATTTTATTTCTGCACTACATTTAATAGGCAGCCTAATTTCAACATCTATAGTTAATTAAAATGGTAAATAATGGTAATAGTTAAAAAGTGGTAAATAATACTGGACCTAAAAGAGATCACAGAGACCTCTACTCAGTTTATCCTCCCAGCTTGACACAGAACCATTGACGTGCCCTACCAGAACAGTTTTCCAACCCATTTTGTATCCATCTCATAATTATTTCTTTTACACAATATTTCTTTAACTTGCTTATAAGGCTATAATGGAAACCAATGTCAAAACCCTTATTAAGTCAAGAGATGTGGTGCTGCAAGCTTATCCCTGAGTCTCAAGGCCTGTAATTGCCACAGAAGAAACTCAGTTTAGTTTGAGATCCATGTCAGTTTTATTCACCTCCTTATCTTATTGATGCTGACAAATATTTTCTTAAATATTTATCCTAGTGTAGGAGTACTTTACCAGGATTTTAGGTCTAAACTCACAGAATACATTTTCCCATTTTCTTCCTTTCCTTAATGATAAAAAATACCTTGTTGCTTGTCTTTTCCCAGTCTTGTACAATTTCGTAACTTTTCAAGGATAACTTTTAGTATCTGTAAAATTATTTCAGCTGATTCCCTTAAACCATAGATCAATTCCAGCTGATCTGCAGATATCTAATTTACCCAAGCCTGCCCTTTCCCTCATATGGAATTTTACACTCCAGCTGAAGATATCAACTACAGTCTCCACCTGGTCTTAGCTGCTCTTTTATGTGAAATCCAAAGCAGAGCCAGATGCCAAAGCTTTGGCCTTCTCAGCAGTGCCTTTACATCAGCATCTCTCTCCACTGAGCCATCATTTCTCTTGATCTCTGTTTCTGTTTGGTAGGTTACCAAACATGAACTCCTGTATACTGAACTGAAACACAAAGAAGGAAACCTCTGCTCCCTGAGAGATGCCAAAGAGAGCAGGGTTGGGTTCTGTGATATTCCCCAAAAATGTCCTTATTTCAGTGGAAGCTGGATGAGCATGGGGAGGGCACGAATTCCCCTTTGAAAATCATGTCTGCTTCACAGTCAATGAAGTAAGATATTAAAAGCAAGCCAGCCCCATTATTGACAAACTAACAAGTGCTCCCCAAGTGCTAATAAAATTCCAGGCAAGCAGGCTATTGATCACTGTCTCTGCTCAAAGCACATCAGCCATAATGCAATCACACACAAGCACCCCAGCCCTGTCACTCGTGCCATATTTAATGACAAAATTGGTTGCTTACAAGCTTATGAAGAATTTAATATTATGCTTCTAGCATGCAAAAAGAACCATGTGCATCTGCCTGGAGATAAGCAGCCATATGTGCTTGAAATGCATTTGATGGGAGACAGTATATTTCATGTGCTGCATCTCAGCTATTGTTTTTGGTTGATTCAGTTAACATGTTCTAAAACTGGACTGATTTACTGAAGATTTGCAAACATAATTCATGTGCACTTGCACTATGAATAAGCCTCTAAAACTAATTCAAGCACAGTCAAAAAATAAATTGCAAAATAAGTTATTCAATTGAAATCTGCCATCTGAGGCACTGTAATAGAAAACATTTATTATAAAACTAACACATATTTGTGACTAGAGATGTGTTCAGTACTAAACATCTCTTTGTGAGGAATTTATTCAGGCTTTTCTGAAAGAACATCTTAACTGGGCTAACAGAAAATTACATGTTCAAAAATAATTGCAGGTTCTATGATTTTTCATCCTGCATCACAGGCTTCCCATTTTCACTCCTTTTGTTTTGGAAGGCTTATGAATTTTAGGCAAACTTCTTTTCTGCACAGCTGCAGAATCCCATTTCTGGAGTTTGGATTTGTGATTCAAACACTGGAGAGACACAGGTAGGACGTGATGCACAAGGAGAGGAAGCATTGAGATCAACACACTCATCTTGAGATGTAATGCTCTAAATTTGGCAAGTTCACTTCACAGGGCTGCTGGGCTGTGAAAGTCATAGGCTGTGCTACATTGGAGGCCTCAGTCCACTCAAAAGCAGAGTTTCCTCTTCAAAAGTGAGGGTATTTAGCTAGTTCAGCCTTTCATTAGTGCTCAAGGGGAGCTCTTTGAAATGAGTACATGTCTGTAATTAATGATGATAGTCAAGTCTAAATGCGGGTGTCTGGCATTAGAGTCAGTCATTGATAGGTCCAATTCAGGCAGATAAAGATTTTCACACAATACAGTGGAATAGGGAGTTTGAATTTCTTTAATTTCTTGTATTCCCTCCTCTCCAAGGGCAGATAATGAAAGCCCTGAGAAAGAACATCCCTGCCCAGATTTCTCAGTTATTGGGGAAGAGCATTGGGAATAGACATGAAAAGAAAGACAAAGGCTGGACGACAAAGGGGAAAGGTCAGACCATTTTTAAACAGGAGCTTTTTTTCTCTGCAGCTTGGTACATTTGGTATTGCTAGCACCAGCAATGGGTAAAATTGTACCCTGTTTCTAGCCAGTCCTTGTGCCTCAGTGCTGAAGGCGGAGCTGAGGGAGGGGACTCAGGCCAGCTCCATCCACTGAGATCCTCTCAATCCTCACAATCCAAATGGAAAGGGGGAAACTTGCACCTCCTTGAGCAGAAAATTCCATAGTTCAGTGGATGGTTTTAAGCACATATTTGGGAAAAAAATCAGCACTACCACAGAATCAAATTCTTACCCCTCTTATTGCATCCCTCTACAGCTGTGTTGTTAATAATAATGGCAGCTCGATGTTTTAACCATGTTTGGATTCAGAACACATGCATCTGCAATACAATGTGCACCCCATTACTTCTACAGCTCCTATGTTCTGGGTTACAATGCTTTTAAAAACTCATGTGGCAAATTGCACACCATTCCAAACTGCTGCCAGCAATTTTAGGGTGGCTTCTAGGAGAAATTTTCAGTAACTTTAACTTTTTTTTTTTTATTTAACAGTTTTCAATTAACATAATCCATAAAGTCTTAATGAGTTCATTTTCTGACAAGTCTGGATAGGTGCTGAATATGAGACATGTATCAAAATCTCTCACTTGATTTATGCTAAAGTTTTCCCCTATTCCCTCTTTTCTTTCTCCAAAGTGGATGAAGAAGACTGGGAAAGTATGCCAAGTTAGCTGTCAAGCTCCTTAAGAACTCTCAAATGACCTCGTCAGGAAAAAAACCCCAACTCTTTGATTCATATTTCAAAATCCTGGCTAACCTGCCCCTTCTGCTCTTGTGCTTTCCTGCTTCTGTAACTGTGACAGAATCCAGTTCAATATTAATGCCCAGCAATCATTTCCAGGCTACAAACTCTGCTGCCTTCTGCAGTCCCAGTGCCTCGTTAGCTCAGCTCTGGCAGTAAGATGCTCACTTTTGTATTGGTTCCTCCTGGGTTAAAGATGAATAGAAAGCTGGGCTGGTAGCTCAGCTAAAAATAAACTCTGATCACTCAAGTGCCCTCTGAGCTGCAGTTGAACCATTCAAGTTGACTTCCCTTGAACAGGCCTGTTATCCAAAGATACCTCGTGTCACTCCCTGGAGGTGGTTTCAGTGAAAGCCATGAATGCTTTTTTTACAAAACAAGGTGTTTTTTCACCTGAGACAAACACTCAGGTATTTCTCTCCACACTGAAAGCAGAAAGCAGACAGCTTGATTACACTGCTATTGTTTTTCAATGCACAATTAAATAATTTATCCTGCTGAATAAAGCCAGCTTTTTGTTAGAAAAGAATACAGAGCCAGTTGGATGCAGTAGACTTCTTTAAAAGATGCAAATGAAGTACAAGCCTGGAAGCAGAACTCTGCTGATTTTCAAAACCTCTGATTACTGTTGGTTTTTAAATCTGTTAAACTTGTTTTAATCTTTTAAATCAGATGGAATGTATTTAATTCCATCTGATATGGAATCCTCCAGCTGCCTTTGTGAGGTCCCTCTGGCAGGTACTTTCTGCCTTTACTTACTTCCAACCTTGCCCTCCCAGCTCCTTCAGCCTGGCTCTGCAGTTTGGCTCCTCATGACGACTTCACAATTACAATATCCAAGCAGGATTTTAGATTTAGAATTGAGAAGTAGATTTTTAATATTAAAGCCTTGTATATCTGTCCCAAAAAGTTAGTGCTTGCACGAGAGATCTTTAGCTTGGTGACATCAGACTTAGATTTTCTATAAAACCCCATATCTGTTTTCATTCACCTACTGGAGAAGTTTTTTTCTGTTCAGTAACTAGGAAGAATCTTGGTCATGTGAGGTTAAAATAAGCTTTTGGGATATCTCTCAAAATAACAATTGTGTGGTGAGAACACAGAGCTGCTACTCAATTCACAGGAGCAAGCTGGGGCGCCTCACCACAGGATCTGTACATGCTCTCCGGATATCAGAATCCCAAAAAATATAAAATGAAAGCTTTTCTATCCTCAAAACCATACAGGAGCATAAAGAGCATTTAAACTCCCCAAAGCCTAACAGAACAACATGGGAAAAATACCAAGGCAGGGAGACTGGAAAAGGAAAAACAGATTAAACAATTGTCTTGCAGCTCATGCTGCGTAAAAGAGCTGGGACAAATTCTTCTGAGTATTCTTTTTCCTCTCTGTGGAAAATTACAGAAATTAAAGCTCTGGTGGCACCATCTGGGAAAGAGAAAGCTTCCCTTCCTTCTTTCCTTCCTTCCTATCTCAGCAGTTTCTATTTTAATGGCACTCCCTCTATATACACATAAATATATCATGTATACATTTATCCACATATACATACCTAAATGCATATATAAACTGAGGATTAGTCCTGTCAGCATCCGACTCACAGGGCCCAAAGCAGCAACAGAGGATTTCTCTTCATTTTTTGGGTGACAACACTGGGATCAATGACTAAAGACTCACGCTCTGTGTATATGTAACTAAACTAATCAACAGTTTTCCAAATTTTTTTTAATTTTTTTTTTTTTGGTGCAATAAATCTCTTTAGAAATGTTTGAATGGTTGTTTCTAACGTTCTAGTCAGGGCGAATTTTGCCACAGCCAAGAGTAGTGACCTGTGTCAAAAAGAATGATCCATTAGTCTAATAAAATCCATTTGTAAGATTTAAGTGAGAAAAAAGCAGTGCACAGGTCTTTGTGCAAGGCAGAGCACCCCGCTCAGACTGCATCCCTCAGTCTGCATTCTGCCTCCTGACCAGAGACATTCACTGTCAGAGAAATTCTGCACTGGAAAAGAAATGATCCTTTTCTTTACAAAGAGACAGAAATCTTCAACAGACACCCGACATATCCCTTCAAGGTATCCATGTGTGACTTTAGATTCTCTACAAGCATCCCTGGTTCTGCCCAGAGTCAGACATCTCAGTAACACAATAAACAGCACGGTTTTAAAGCATGTCAGTTCAAAATCTCTCTGCAATACTTTGCCAGGATTTACCTTTTTGTTTTTCCTCTTGGGAAGACAGAGGGTCACAAGGCCTCCGAGAGTGGCAGGAACATCAGTTCCATTTGAAGTCAATAGGATTTGTAATCCTAAATCCTCAAACGCCTTTGAAAACCTCTGTGGATATGTGTCTTGACAAAAGCATCAACTCTGCCTTTCCTTTGACACTGAAGTTCCATTTCCCTAAAGACAGAATCTACATTCTTAAGCTCCAACCCCAATGATATTCCTGTGAGCTACAGACAATACACGGAACATGCTTGGCAATGAAATATAGAAATGGATGTAAAGCGAAATTTTCAGAAGAACCCTCAGAGAATACTTCCAATAAGTATTTTCTTCCTAAACACTTGAGTAATTTTGAATTCCTTTTTCCTGGAATGGCTGTTGTATCCAGTGCTATCCTAGACACAAACAGAATGAGGTTGGGTTTTTTTTTTCCTATCCTTTAGTGGCTGGCCTAGAAATATTTGAAGTACTGCAATAACTTAAACACTCACCAAGACAAAGTGCAAAACATCATTCACAAAGCCTGCATCTGAAACAGCAGCATATACAAAACATCATTTCCCTTTTAAAATCAGCCCTGAAATTCATGCATTACAGCTGGTTTCAAAGAATTGCCCCCTTGAGTGTTAGAGAATGCAGTGGTTACATTTAAGACATTAATTTAGCAAAGCCTTTAACAGGAAAGAGAATGAACGTGAAGATCCCTGTTTTAAATTGCATGTTAAACCACGATTCATGGTTACAGAGAATCTCTCCGAGCACACATTCCATCATTGAATATAAAGTGGAAAGGATGGGGATTAAAAAACACAGTGAAAAAATACTGAGATGAGTCAAACTCTTCTACATAAACCACCTCAAGCTGTGACTAAATTGGGAACAAGATATTAAGTATGAATATAGCTCTCCACTAATGCACGGGACAGACAGAGGAGGAGAGGCACCAAGCATATGGGGAGATCACAAAATAGCAGAAGAAAACCACAAAATGTGTACTAAGTTTACCTTGATCAAACGGTTTGTTTGGATTCCAGTTTCTGAAATAATCGTCCTAAATGGGGATAAAAAAGAAAAAAAGAAATCTCAGGAGAAATACAATCAGTATGTTCAGTACTATTTTACACAACTAAATTAATCAATTTGTGTTTTGATTCTGACAGATTTAGCTCCAATCAGATAAGACTATCAACAGGTTGTGTCCTAAAGAGCAGTTAATGCAGGCTAGAAAATAAAAGATAAAGAACTCCTCAGATTCAGCACCTTGAATTTTTCTTCTGGATTGTTTTTGAAAGCACATCCATTGTTAAATATATTATAATAACTCTGTATTGTTTCATGTTAGTCTACAGTCTTTGATAAGAACATATTGTTCAGGTAATAGGACTTGATCCACACCATCCTGATGTGGCCAAAGGTGAGCAAAGTAAATTCAAAGATACATCCATTTGGACATATGTAAATCACACCATTGTGAACGTATAGAATACAGGAGTAATACTGCAAACATTACATGTAAATAGTACAAAAAACTTCCAGGACCACTTGCAGTGAATATTTTTGTCACTGTACCCACTATTAAACTTTAAAAATTTTCTGAAATCTGATGGAAAGAGATCATTGTGCTGTGAGTGTTGTGGTTCTGTTCTACACAATTCTCACTGGATTTTACACTGGAGAAAGCAGGGACTGTCAGAGTGCCTGGCCAAATAATGACTGCTGTAAACTAGTCTCTGCAGAAAGAATGGAAAACTCTTCCATGTGTTGGATCAATTTGTATTCCATGTACTTAGCAAATATTTATCTGAAGGCAAACTTTTCTCTGCTTCAGAGTGCCATCAACCCTAGTGTTGAAGAACTGGGTGTTAAGCCCAACTGATATATCAGTTTCAGCATACTCTGTGTACCCCCTTATGTCCTCTTTGAGAGGATGTGATAACAACAGCGTTATCTATTTGAGGTGAGGAGGCATAGAAAATTTCTACAACACTGTCATATTTTTCTGCATATTAATCTTTGTTTCCTTTTTAATATCTCCAGTATTCTATATTCATTTCCTGAGGATGCCACTAAAGAGATGTATTCATCAAGCTGTCCAGAATGACACCGAGATTGCTTTTTCCTGCCAGGACGGTAACTAAAAACCCATCTGTGTGAATAAGACATCTAAATTACTTCTTCTGTAGGGCTTCATTTACCATTTATCTCCAATGTTGAGAGTTTCACATGCTCTCATGCAATCCAGTCACCCTAACCTGGAATATTTTTGGAGACTTGGAAGTCAGCACGATTTTATGGGTTCAGAACAGGCTGTTATAGGAGTGAGGACTCCAGAGCCTCAGTGACCACCAGGAGATGCACCTCATGTTCCTTTCAGAACATTATGGACAGCATGGAGAACCATGGATTGTTCTGCTCCTGTTCTCTAGAGCAGGCAAGCACGAGCAAATGCTGGGTGAGGTCAAGTTATTCTGCATGATTAGCAGGAGAAAATGGATTTTTTTTCTTTTTAATATGTTCATGCTCAGTGCCATACTGACTTCTTGGACAGTGATAATGCTCCACAACAACAGCAAAGACTATTACCCATAATTTATTTCAGATACTTCAAAAGCATTCCATATTTTTTTCTTCACAAGTACAGGGTTTGGCACCAGAAATAGAATCGCAGGCTTGCCTTTGAATTTCACAGCTTTGCTAATACAAAAACCCCCTCATGGTTATACAATGCTTTGTAACTGATGATGATGTACTGCTAAATTCACCAAGCATTAATCACTTTTCAGAATGTGTTGGGTTTTCAGCTTTTATAGCAGAATTTTTTTCAGCAACAAAATATTCCTTACATTTTTTCCAAGGTGTTGCTTTGCTACTGGGTTTTCAGCATCAGAAACTGTTAAATAATTCAACTCCCAACAAGGATTTTTTACGCTGGTGGCATATGGAACCAGTTTTGAAATAAGGATTGGAAAGGGGGTTTATCTCAATTTCAGTATCAAAGGAATATTTTACAAGAAAATGCACCTTCCTCACAAAAATACCTACAACACAGCCATCTCTTCTGTAGATCTATTATTCCTCCTCCTTTCCTTCATGCAGACCAGTTTAGTATTCCATTTTGAAAATTGAAATTATGTTTATTTTAGAATGTGCCTGAAACCAGTCTGATAACATAGAAAATACACAAGAAAAAATAAATGGGAAAAAAAAACCCCAAAAGGTGGAATAGAGAAAACCTTTGAGATTTTCAATATATAAACCCCATTATTATTTATAGGAGTAAATAATGACTATACATACATTACAGCAATACAGTCAATAGCAGTTCAAAATAACTTATGCCACTTGGACAACTGTCCTGGTTTCAGCTGGGATAGAATTAATTTTCCTCTTAGCAGCTGGTACAGTGCTGATTTGGGATGTGAATAATGTTGATAACACACTGATGTTTTAGTTGTTGCTGAGGAGTGTTTACTCCAAGCCAAAGACTTTTCAGTTTCCCAGGTTTCTTCAGAGAGAAGCCAGGAGTAGGAATGGGCAGGACAAGTGACCCAAACTGGCCAAAGGGATATTCCACACTGTAAAGCCCAGAATATAAACTGGGGTGAGATGGTCACTACTGGGGGACCAGCTGGGCACTGCTGTGCAGGTGGTGAAAATTGTACTGGGCACTACTAGTCCTTCTTATGGTTTATTCATCTCTCTTTTTGTAATAATAATAATAATACTAATAATGATGGTGCTGTTCTTATCACAACTAGTGGGGTTTATTTTTTTCCTTTCCCAGTTCTCCTCCCTGCACCGCTCTGGTCGTGGGGAGGGTGAGGGTGTGGGTTGGGTGGTACCTGGATTAAACCAAAATCACACAAAATACAGCACCAGGACTCCACTCCAGCATCCACAGCAGCAAGAACTGAGACTGAAGGGTGCTGGCACCATAAAGGTGAGACTCACCCTGTGGATATGGTGAGCAGAAAATCTGTGTCACATTTAAATACAGCCTCAAGCTCTGACTCAGAAGCAGACAGGGCTTTGTGCCAGTACTCAGGAAGGGGCTGAGATTTATAACAATATCCTCAAATGACTTTTGTTAGAAGGTGGAACTCTGGTTGTCTCTGAAGGAATATCATCATTTCACTGTAACTTCTTCCAACAGAGAAGCAGCACACATATATATATATATAAATACAATCAACTTGATCAAAGAGATTTAAATTTCTCATTCAGTAAAACATCTTCCTGACAGAAAGAAATGTATGCATTTCTGAACATTCTACTAGGATTGTTACTAATGTGTTAAAAATCCCTTATGTCTTCTGTAACAAATGAAACTTACACAATTTTCATATTAACATGTTAATTAATCAATATTGACACATTAATAATTAACATGTATCAATGCCTTTCATTTGTAACAATATTAACAGTTGATCATATGAGTTTAAAACATTGAATGAATTATGATATATTGTAAATATTTTTATTCACTCTATGGGTATTTACAAGTTAAAATTGAGAAACGTACCTCAACTTCCTGAACACGTAAGCATTACAAATGAGAAAAGAAAAAAGAATGAAATAAAGCAATACAAAATTAGGTTAACATTCATCAATTATCTTCTTAGTGGCTTTTTAAATGTGAAATCACTTATTTCAGATGACCTTCACCCCCAGATGAAACAATTTTCTCTCCTTCTTTGGTGCCATGACCCAGTTTTTATCTGCTGCACTTTTAGCCAAATGCCATGCTACTAACATGTTTCTTTCTTGTAGAGCATCAAAAAAGGCTTTTTCATTCCCTTTTGCCAGACAAAACCACCATAAAGTGTTTTTCCACACACTCCTCTGTACGTACCTGGTATAAGAGAGACGTAATTTAATTTTTTTCCTAGCTGACTTTAAAGCCTGCTTATTGGATGGACTTTGAAGGGAATGCAAAACCAGGCACAAGACCACTGCAATGCAGCAGGTGACACCAACTGAGAAATATTTTTGATGAACAAATATTTGAAAATATCTTTCTTCTTGCAAAGAATTCACACTCTGAAGGTTTTGCCTACGGTTCAGTGATTGCATATGACTAAGTCAATCTTTTAATTAACTGAAGGGACTCTGCACACCTAAAATCATGCATGAAAAGAGAAGAGCTGAGACTGCAAGCCAAGGCTGTCTCTGAGTCCCTTAGCTCAACTCAGTGCTATGGAAAAGTGATGTGTTGGCTTGGCCTCTGCAACTGCCTCCTTATGGACTCCCAGTCTGACATCACAGCTTAAATATTCCACTTCCAATTTCAGGAAAAGAAATTCAACTCCTGTCCAACCAGGAGAAATTCATCTCCTGAATGCAATTCTTGAGGAAATCTAGAGTTCTGTTCTCACTAGGGGTGGGGTAAGGCCTTTGGCAAGGTCCTTTTCTGCCCCCTTTACAAAATCTATTGCCTGCCTGAGGAGGGGAACAGCCTGGGAGAGCAAGGCAAGGAGCCCAGGGGCCACTCACACAGAAAGCAGCTCACCAGTGGCTTCCCCCACCCCAATTACACTGCAAGACTCAGGACAGGAGTTGCCTTTTCAGTTCTGCATCTGTTCACCACTTAGCATCATGGAACCCTTCTTCTGGATTTTATTCTCAGGGTATTTAACTTAGGAATCAGTTGTGAACATAACAAATGAAAATGAAATTATAAAAGCAAATATAAATTGCTAGACTTGGGCCTCAGATCTTCATTGCATTTTTATTATGTTGATCTGAGCAATCAAGAGATTGGAGCAAGCAGATTTTCACAGAATCACAGAGCTGGAAGGGACTGATGAGGATCATGAAGTTTAGCTCTTAAATGAATGGCCCACATGGGGATGGGAACAGTGACCTTGGCATCACCAGCACCACGTTCTAAAATCTATATCACTACATCATGCATAATAAATTGTTGTTTCTTAAGAAGACCAAAATGATCCTTTATCATTCAATATGTGCCTGTCAAATCCAGCCAACTTAGATTGATGTGCCATCAACAAAGTCAATCAAAAGAATATTCACATCTTGAACTAAGTATGCGAAGGGCATGATAAAAACACTGGTTTAACAGTTCACAAAAAGTCAGAACAGTCAAAAATCTCATTCATTGAAACCCTTAGATTTATCAGAATTCATAGACTGTGGTCTGATTTGGAAAAAAAATCAAGCCTTGAAGTAGACCTGGGTCTAATACAATTTCCTGTTAGTCACCTCAGAAACATCAGCAAATAGAAATTATCCCTAAGACCAGGACATTAATATGAGACTGCTCTGCTCTCCTATTACCCCTCCTATCACTGCAATAACAATGCAGCTTAAAAAAAATTAAATTAATGGCAAAACCAAACACATTTATCCCCTTTTCCCCTACCAACTAAGAAAGTAAACAACAATTTCTTGTTCTCCTGAAGTTTAAGTATTAAAGTTATTCCCACTAATCCTACTCTTTTGTCACTTTGAATTTAGTTACTACCTAAGACTTGATATTTTGGAAGAGTTAATGAAGCATGGATAATTTAACGCACAAACACTCTCTACACTTTATTTACTTGTCAAAAAGAAGCTCTTGCAAGATGCTCTTATTTATAAATACAGCCAAACATTAGCTAAATGGATTCATAAATATTTATATTTGTTGCATTAATTGAGCTTATAACTTATTTGTATGACTCAAGCAGAAATGAGATGCTGACTGAAAACATTCCCCTGATTTTGTACCTTTCAGAACCAGCTCAGCTCAGTTTATTCCCTCAAGGCCTGGGAGGATGCCTCAGAACTGGTGAGGAATCATCAGGAAAGCCTCATCACAGATCCCTTCCTGAGGAACCTTCTACACAAAGGAGAAACCCCAGGACTCACAGAGACTCCCCAAGGAAGCAATCTTCATTCCCAGCCCCTCCTAGCCAACAGGAGTTTAAATTTCTAAGTATCTCCAGGAGGGACATTTATTAACACTGCTTTGCAGCCTCTTTCACCTTCCATCTATGAATAAACTGTTTACCCTCATAAGGACCAGCTGGAAAAAGTGGTAATTACCAGCTCATGGCTTTTGTTAAAATTAGCTCCAGAAAGATGCAGCTGCATTTTCTGCCTCTCTACCTTGCAGTGCAGAAGATCATTCCAACACCGAGCAGTGTTAAAGCACCAGCTGCTCCTTGCTAAAGTCAACCCAGCCTGTCATAAATATCTCCCCAAGGTCTATTGCCTGTTTTAAGCAAATAGTTTGTGTCAGCAAATTACACATGATTTATTTCTCTATTCATTTTTTTATTTGCTTAAGAGGAAAAGAATGTATTTTACCCACTGAGTACTTCAGTGAACAAAGCTCCTCAATGAGATCTCTACGTTAAGATGTGTCTAACCAATTCTGTGCTCTCCCTCTCTCCCAGGAATAACAGAATTGCATCCAAACAGGAGGCTTTGGCTTAGTGAATTAGTTCTGCTGCTGCTGGAGATATTTAGTGTTAAAATTTGTATGGGAAAGCTTTAAGTTTAGTGAGAAATGTCCCAGAAAGGCCAGGAATATCTGAGTTTACTGAAAGAGCTCCCAACATTAAGTGGTGACACTGAGAGAATCCATGGCAGAAGGAAGCAGTGTCACAGGTAATGAAAGGTCTGCAGATGTCAGGACCTGCCTAGAATGGATGCTGAGCCATTAATAAAATATAATGAATTGATAAAAGTATAAGCATTCACATTAGATTCTTATATAATGCCAAGCACATTCATTAACAGTGGTTTATTAATAATGGTATAAAATTCATAAATAAATATCCTCATGAGTTCTCAGATGTGTATGGCATTGAAAAGATCCTTGACTATTTCTTACAATCTCAGATAAGATTCAAGTTCTCAGTACACAGACTTTCTCTCAGCTACCACTGATGTGCAAAACCAACTTCTTCTGGCCATATTAATGGCCCAGAATGTTACTGGGTTTCTTATTTTCAAAAATTAAAAGTTTTCTTTTGGTTGGTTGGGTATTTTTCTGCTATATTAGGAAAGATTTGCTACTCCTGCTCTGCTGAAAGACTTTTCCAGAAGTTTCCATGAGCAATACTGAGGAAAGTGGCAGGCAAAACTTTCAGCATAGATTTTTCTTACCCACACTCATAATCTTTCACTGGGGTGGCAACAAGTTTAAAAATGAAATTAAAATATTTGGAAAAAAATGAAATATATTCCTTACCCCTGAGGCCAGATCAGCTAGAATAAGGATCATCATTCTTTACAACTCAATCACATGGACTTTTATATAGAAATCTTCCTGCTGCTCTCTTGGGTTTTACAGTTGGTTGTTTTTGTTTTGGTTGGTTTTTTTGGTTTTGGTTTTTGTGGGGTTTTTTTTTTGTTTGGTTGGTTGGTTGGGTTTATAGAACATGAGGATTTTTTGTAAAAAGACAAATACAGTAATAATGAAAAATATTTCTTAGAAAACCCCAAATCACTCTTTGTTTATCCAAAAGAACGAAGCCAGAGTGTACATCTCCAGTGCTGAGGGCAAACAGATGTTCATTTTCTCTGCTGGTGTTCCAAGCAGGATGAATGAGGGCCAGCTGTGAGCCAGCAGCTCCACAGCTGGGGTGGCACAGCCCTGTGCCAGCACACGTGGCTGACAGAGCTGAGATATTTGGGTGCCTGGGACAATCACAAAACTGCTTGTGCTGGCCTGTGCTGAAATATCTAAAACTGGGGGCTGGCAGGGGAAAAGTGCCTGGATTTTATTATTCTTTGCTGTCCCTTTTGGCAGACTGACTTCAGAACCACAATGCACTTCTGCCTGAACTCTTGTGCTCATTAGCATGTGCTAAAGAGCCTGTTACTCCTGCTTGAATTAAACAATTGTCTTTAACTTCACGTTCACAAAGCTTTTCACACTTCAGTGTGTCCTGCCGGTCACAGCAGGTTATGCTGCAGGCTGGACAGCTCTCGCAAGGCCAGAAAAGGATGAGAAAGTTTTCCTTGGGAAAAACTCCCAAGGGCTGGACTCACTGCTCCCTGCTGGGCTGGATGTGCTGGGCTGCCATGGGTGCCACAGCTCCAAGGACAGACTGAACCCTGCAATGGAACCACCAACTCCCACTGTGCCCAACAGGGCAGCACTCAGTCAGAGACAACAAAAATATATTCCCTCTCCTTCCAGGTGCAATCTTCAAAACAGCATTGCTTCTCATCTCTGAACTAGCACCAGGCATGAATTCCCAGCTGGATAGTCAGGAATTAACTCGCTGCCTCTGGTGAACCTTACAAGGTCCCAACTAATACACAAAAATAAAACAAGTGCTCTCCATGTGAAATGAAGATTCACAGGTCACAACCTTTCTCACTGATGATCATTTGCTTGTTTTCCACTCACCAAAACCACCGTGCCTTTATCTCAGTTTATAATTGCAAATATTACTGGGGAATGGCCCCTGCAGGTTCTCTATGGAGAGAATAGTATTGTTAATAAATCACATTCTCAACAGGTGTAATACTGAAAACAAACCTTGAAAGGAGAGCTGCTAAACTCTTTCCACATCTCAGTTTTCAGTCAAAAATTCGAATTACTTGCTTGGAAAGCAATTGTTTTGAGGCAGCTTGAAAGCCAAACACATTAGCCTGAAGGTTATAAAGCCACTGGCAATGTGACTTCACTTTCAGTACCCTTGTTGCTTTGACAGTACATCTGCAGTAGCTGTTTTTGACACAATCACTGGTTCTTTTTAGCTGATCATTTGGGGGTTGTATCTGGAGAACAACACCCACATAAAAAAATCTAATGCTACCACTGCTTTCCCACATGGGAACTGCTTTACAGCGAATAACCATTTGCATAATGATTAAATACATTGCTAGTTCTTGGTTTATGTCACAAGTTTTCAGAAATTTGTGCTGAGTCATGTGATTTTTTTTTTTTAATTTACCACAATGGGAATAATCTCATTATGAAATAAAATTATAATTCTCTTAATATCAAAGTTATAGAATAAAAGTTATCCATAAAACACTGATGCTCCACTTAGATACACAAATCCCAGTGGTCAAAACATACAAGAAAACAAACAGCAGTTGAATAAAATCAACTTATCTAACTTTGATATTTAGGGACACAATTTTCTGTAGAGACAATTAAATTAGTTACAATGTCCCAAGTCTTTTAAATACTTATTTAAATGTATAACTAATGACTGGAAAGAGACTGTATGAATTATACTGGATTATGAGCAATGCACTCTCCCTGGGAGCACACAGGCATTTCTTTGTACTTCATCTGTAGCTTCAAGGAAAATCTAGTTCCAAGTATTGTTGAAGAAACCTTTGTAAAACATGAAATCAAACATGCTGCTGTTGAAAAGGACAACTTTGCAGCCCTTTAGTCAGTTTTAGCCAATATTTGAAATTTTTTAGACCTGCATCAGGAAGAAGCAGTCATGGGCAACCAGTCCATGACATAACCAGCTGCTGAGTGTGGGAGAGGGTTGTACACATTTCAGACCAGAAACCCTGTGAGCCATTACAAATGTGCAGTTTTCATTCCAGTTTATAACATCATTTTCTTAATTGTCTCTGACATTTTATCCATTCTAAGAAAAAAAAAATAGAACATGACATCAAAAATCATTATGCAAAACTGAGGGTGGGTTAATGGGAGCAAAGCAGTGAAAAACGTGCAGCAGTTGCTGCAAACAGAAATGCTGCTCCCCCTCAAGTAAAGGCTTCTCACCTTGGTTGTCACCACAACTTGAACACCCAGCAGGTTATTTTAAGCACCTTGCTCAGTTTTTAAAAGCTAGCATGTGATGAATCTGCCCATGATAGTTGGGGCTGGTTGGTTCAGTCATCAGAGCCACGGAATGATTTGGGTTGGAAAGGACCTTAAGGGTCATCCAGTCCCAACCCATGATGATACCCCCAGGCTGCTCAGGGCCCCATCCCACCTGGCTTTGAACACCTCCAGGGATGGGGCATCCACAAGTGAAGTCCCCTCATTCAGGAAAAGTCCTTCATGATGTTCTTTTGTTACTGACAGACCTGTGTTACTCCTACCCATTTCCTGAAAAATCATTGGGGATACCCAAACATAACTTTTTTATCTGACAGTTCCTCATTAATTTATTACTCTGACTAAATACGATTTTTATGAATATTAAGAAGTTAATTTTCTGTGTCAGTTTTAAAGTAACAATGACAAGTTACCTTTCCTCAGTGACTGCTACCTGCCATCTGGCTGAAGGAATAGTATTTTGTAGAGAAACAGGCTTTTTTGGAATGGTATTTCAAAGGATTTAGCTCAAGTAATCAGTAACAATAATAAAAAAAAGTAGGCTAAAAAGGCCAAGGAAACGAAATACTCTGATTCGGGCATCAGATAGCTAAACTGCAGTAATGGTTCCAGTGGGATTCAAATGCCAAAGCTGTTGGTGTCCACAGCACAGATTTCCACTACCTTAGAGCCTATTTTATTGTAGCAGAAAAGAGCACCTGACTGCTCAATTTGTGCATAACTTGTTTTTAAGAAGTCCACAGAACACTGTCCAAAGGCAACTTCAGATCCATGCTGAACATTTTAAACTACAGAAGTCTAGCATTTGCAAGGAAGAAGGTGCTCTAATTTACACGTCTCTCTTTGCCAGGAGGATTCCTAGACAGGAAAGGAAATCCAGCACTACTGGATGAAGATTTTACTCCATCTCAGTATCTTTGCCTCAAGGAGGGAGGGACACAGTGATCCCAGAACTGCTCACCCCAAAAGTATTGCTGCAAATCCTACATCATAATGTCAGCTGGAAGTTGACAACAAAGCCCATTATGCTGCTATACTTGGACTCTTTGTTTCAGAATCATGTGAAACAAGGGAGCAGAAAGGTTCAAAGATAATTCACTGGTGTTACATGTTTTCAGAAACTTTGATCATTTTATTTATCCTTGCACTGGCACTTGATTCATCATCTAAGATTTGTAATTGTGTGCATCGGGAATTTCACACAGTAAGCACCCCGGAAACAACACTCAGTATTAATTACTGACACATGTTCAGGGCTGCTTTAGAAAAGGATCAATTATAAATAGGAAATATATATTGTATTAGGCTGCTACAGCTATGATCATGATGATAAAGCAGCATTCAAGCTAAGTTCAGATAAAACCGAGAAAACTAAGTGACCTTTCATTTCTTCCAGTAGCATGCACTGGGATCAAGGACACACATCTGAAAGAGCCTCCTGCAGGAAGATATAATGCACTCCTGAGGCTGCCAGAACATGAGCCTCTGCAGCAGTGACAGAAGGTCAGTGTGTGGTGTGGCATGGAGTGAACAATGACATGAGAAAGAAAGATGTAGCAAAACTTTATTTTCCAATCTCAGGAACCTCCTAACCAAGTGCCCGTGGCTCAAGAGAATATAGAGCTCCCAGATCTCAAAGTTTTTCAACTTTTCAGCTGTAAATAGAAGGCTGCTCCTGATCTCTAGACATTATAGTTGCTCACTCTTCAAGGGAGTAAATCATGAAATGGGTCTAAAGAAAATCAAAACAGCATTTCAGCAAAGAACAGAACCTGCAAAAGCCAGCGTTGACAGACATCTGAAGAGTAAAGAAGGTCACAGAGAATTCTTTAAGAAAAAGAGAACATTTGCATTTTGATCAGCTGTAATTTTACACCTGAGGTCTAGTACAACCAGCTATTTAATTCTAACAACTGAGAAAATAGTTCAAACTTGCAGTGTAACTAATCTCCAAACCTTAGAGACATAAAATCAAAGGAAATGAATACTTCAGAGAGCAGCTGCAACTACAGGGTATGGAATTAAAGAAATGTGCTGAGGATCTCTGAAAACATGTACTGCAAGATATAAAACATGAAATTACCTGGCAATTTAAAGAAACTGTGGCTGCCCCATCCCTGGAAGTGTTCAAGGCCAGGCTGGATGGGGCTTTGAAAAACCTGTTCTGGTGGAAGGTGTCCCTGCCCATTGCAGGGGTTGGATTGAGATGATCTCTAAGGTCTCTTCCAACACAAACCATTCTGTGATTCTGTGATAACAGTGTCATTAAAATATTAATCGAATTAAGACATATTTTAGTAAGGCAGAGAAGATAATTGTTACATTAAAGCTGCAATGTCTATTTGTAGGTTCTCTCAGACAGCTCAAATCGGAAATTACACTTCAAACCCATTAACGTTCCATACTCCACAAGATTAAATTCACAAACACTATGAAACTTCTAGTTCATATATGTTTGGGATTTCTGAGAAACTAAATAACAGCAGCTCTTGCTCCAATGGAGTCTGAACAGATAAATAAAGCACTGTTACTTAAGGAATAATTTGAAATGTGTTAAATTTGTTGCAAGCTAACCATGAAATGTGAATTATAATCATCTGTTAATAGGGAAACACAACCCAAACTTTTCCAATTGCTAAGGAACAAACATCTGGGGACTTGCCTCATTCTAACTGAATTATAGAGAGTCAGGAATGTGACTGCTCAGCTGCAGCAACATTCATTTAGATTATTACCTTGCATGGCATTGTCATTCCTGACACTGTATTTTGGCAGATTTCAAGAAGGCTGTCAAGCCATTTGTCAGCTCAGTCAAACATAATATGAGCTGGAGGAATATTTCAACAGAGGTGAACTCATTTTCACCCAAGCATTTTGAGAAATGTTTGTGAGGGAAACTGCAACCTGAATCGAAGAGAAAAAAATCCAGATGAATGAAAAATATCCTAGAAAATTTTAATATTCGCTGGAGGACTGGAAGAATCTGCTCCAAATAACACTCTTGAGAACTCACAGTTTGTCCAATCCTCAGAAAATTATGATTTAACCACACTGAGACACTGAGTCTGCCACAGTGGATGTTTAAAGGAAACAGCATGCACTTGTTTTCATGTTAGAATCCTGCAATCAGTTAATAAAATGCAAATTATGGTTTAGTGTATCACTTCTTAACAGAGGATTGAGAACATCTGATGGCTGAAAAGCACTTATGTGACAGAGGGAGGACCAGAGCCTCCAGCAGTGGCAATGTGCACAAGCAGGTTTGCAGCTGTGCCTCATGGAAGGAAAGCAGATGAGGCTCCCCCAGTGCAGGTTCTGACAGCTGCACCAACAGGAGCAACCTGGGCACTGCATTTGCAGGGTGGGATAATCCACACTGAGGATCCAACATTACTCTGCTCATTAAGCTCACACTTTGCAGCACACTAGCTCCAGCCTGGTCCCCTGCACTGATCTCTTGGCTGTCAGGTTCACACATCTCCAAACACATCTTGCTTTCTCCTTTCATCAGTAAAGAATCTCTTTCACGTGCTCTACAAGGCAAGGAGTGCAGTGACTGGAGGTTTGTTTCTGAGGTGGACTGGGATGGAAAGCAAAATGCTAATGAAGAGATGCCCTGTGCTCCCTGCACACTACTTCAGACCTTCAAGAACTAAAATAGAGCCTGATTAAATAGAGGATGAGTAAATGTAGATCATGTGAGCTGAACTAGTGTGGGATGAGCAATAATACTGACTGAAGAGAAAGTGAGGGGAAAGTCTGACCCAGTGTGAGATGAATCCAAAAGTGCAATGGAATGCAATGCAGTAGCAAAAGGGCAAGCAGGAACCACAAGAGCCATCTGCCAACAGACCATATTTGGCACCTTTTAATCATTCTTTTCCTTACAGCAGACCCTCTTCTGAGATTACATCTATAGTTCACCTCTGAGGCAGGCTGGTAGGTCCTGAAATTTGCTGGAAGGCACCATTACACATTGGCAACTATCCTTTCAAAAATCAAGGGTCATTAATCATGACCAGAGCCATGGAGAAAATGGCCACAATGAATCTCACCTCTGCTCAGAAGGATGAATAAACACACACCCCACACCAATGTCCCTGCAGGAAACAGCACTGCTTTATTTGCCTGTGTTTTGGCTCAGTAGAATCCCCTCTTCTCTGTATCTGTAAATGGGGTAAAAAATGGAGCCTTGATTTTTGAAAGACCCGCACTAAATAAATATACTTACAACTTCAAATAACCATATTCAATATTCTGTGTGAGTCTTTGTCACTGTAAGGTGTGACCCTGTAGTGTAATTTCCTGGCTACCATATCTGTGCAATTACACTCTCAAATGCAGCTCTTTGCCTCCCTTCAAACTGCCTTCAATGACTGGTTTACAGCTTATTTGATCTAGTTCTGTATGCTTAATTTCACATTCCGGCCTCAAAAAAATCATCAACATTTCAAAATAAGGTGGGGAAGCAAAAGTTCATTAATCAAAAATTTTCATATTTCTGGATTTTAAGACCTTCATTACCTTGTGAGTGCCCCTTCAGTTGTGCAGCTTTTCTCCTGAAGGTTTGCACTGACAGTAAAGAGAACTGCACAATTACCTGTACATCTTTTATTTCTTTCTGCAAGGTTCAGTGGTTCTGTGGTTTACAAACACTGCAAAGATTTCTCTGTGACTGCTGACAACTCCAGCAACAAAAGGAGTGTTCACTGATGAACACAGTTAGCAGTTGCTTTTGTTCTGAGCTTATTGCTTCAACTTTAGTATGCAACTACCTAAAAGATTTTTTATTACTCGAATTTCTTCACCTTGGCTCAGATTTTCTTCTCAGTTTTGCATTCAACTAGGCTAAACCTCCTTTGGTCTCACTGATCTGTTAAATTTCTCTTAACTTCATACTTGCTTTCAGCCATCCATGTTACATTTCTTAGTAAAAGGCAGTTTACAGTGAACCCTCCTCTGTCTTTCCTTTTTTCACTCAAATATCTTTAACTTGTTCCTCAGGATATGCACCCAACTTCTTTATTTCCTCTCATGATGAGCTTAGCCTGGCTGTTTGGCTTTCTGCAATCTGCATCTCCAATGTATTCTCACTATCTTTCACTCTGGCAATTCTTTATGTCAGAAAAAACCCTCCTATTCTGCCTTCTATTTCACTTCTGACTGTCATGGAAATACCATGATTTTTCTCCGTCTGTCCCAATGCATTTGATGGATTGTCACCAGAGTTTCTAACTCCTAAATGTCCTTGATATCTTTAATTACCCATTTCTCTCTGTTTACTTTGCACTCTCTGGGACAGATTATATAAATCAGGAGTACGTGAACTGAAATGAAGAGATTCATTCAGATGTAAAAGTGACAGAAATGAGAGCAGAATACAGACTAAAGAAATAGCACCTAATTTCTTTCTATAGATGGACAACACTTCCTCCTGGGCTTAGGCATAACAGGTTCCTTTCTGCCATCTGCAGCAACAGCACTGGCACAAACAGCAATTCCTGACTTGCTTATGCTGTAGACTAAAACAAAGTTACATGTCCATTTCTCATCTGTCTTTATAACAAAAGAAAATTTGAAGGAATTTCCTGAAAAATTATTATTTAGGGAGTGCTCACACAAAACTCGCCTTTCCTCACTTCTAGATTCTTCCCACATTTTTTGGTGTTCTGATGAACACTGATTATTTGTACCTATAATACTTGTCATCTAGACAATGGATTGCTTTCTACTTTATATTCCAAAGCCAGACAACATCAGTTTCTAGAGAAAGCTGCATTAGATTGTAGTTTATTTGTTTGAAGTTTTATAATCATCCAGTGGTTCTGTGAAAACTGAGCCAAAGAATTTATCCCTAGAAAGCTGGACACTTGCTGCAGAAGATCCCCTGGACCTACCTCAACAACTTACTGTCAGTAAGCTCAAAACATAATAACCTTCTCAATTTATTACAGTTCCAGCATTTCCACATTGATTATATCTGAATCTACATTCAGTCCATTCTAGCCAGGCAATAAAATTGCACATTTTTCATTAAATAGATTAAAATTCCACTTCAACAAGAAGAAACCCTCCATGTGGTTCTAACCCACCATCACTCCCCATGTGTTATTTAAACAGTCATGTTCCTCTTCTTGGATGGTGAGGGTTTCAGAAATGCCTTTTTCCTACACAGTTTTACAGGCTGTTCACACAACTCTGATCTCAAGACTTATTTTTCCCCAGCCAGCCTGGTGAGATTCAAAGGTAGCTTGGCCATAGCTAAAATTGATCATTCTCCCTGAAAGGCAGCAGCTGGCCTTTGTTTATTCCCAAACTCATCTACATGGCCTGTGCTCTGTCTGCTCCTCCTCTGCCTGATTTCCTTGCCTCTTCTCCACACGTGGCTGACCAGACCATTCTCCTTCTCACAGGAAAAGTCTTTGTGCTTCTGACAGTCATTTTCCCATCTCTCTCCTCAAGCAATTAAAAATATGTCCTCCTTTCCCAGGCTTGCCCTTGGGAAACAGTCCCTCAGGAGCAGCTAATCCCCTCCAAAAGTGACCTCGTCAAATTTTAGCAGCTAAGATTATCAAATCCAGATGCTGATAGAACATTAACACCCCAAAATACCCTTCAAATCCCTGAGATGCCCCTTGGTTTTTTTCCTCAATAGATCTCTTGAAATGTCAAAACTTGCTTGGCTCTTTGGAGTGCAGTGCTCTGAGCCACCTCTGAGCACTGAGCTACTACAGGTATCTCTGCAGCTCAGCAGCTTGAGAGCTGAAGGATTTGCTTTATTTATAGACATCATATATATTCTCCTGGCTGCCATAGGCTATGCTCAGCTTTTCTGGAATGCATAGTAAAATAAAAAATCCTGAGATGGAAGATGGATAGAGCAGGGCTGGATGTACAACCAACAGAAAAATCCTTCCAAAGCAAGAATCATGCTGTACTTGCTGCCTTATATATCAACATTATTTATTTTAGCTCATCACTCAAAATAAAGTAATTTCAGAGAGAATCTGAGGCATGTTCTGGGGACCTCTCACCTCCTGTGTCAAATCCATATAAACACACAAAATACCCAATTCTACTTAAAATCATTTTCGTCCATTTGAAGTGTGATGACCTACACTTTTGTATGCTAAATAAGCTCTTAACATTGCTTGTTTACTGCAATATTCCCTTTAGCAACTGGAGCTGTGGAGTGGCATGATGATTGATTCTGCTCTTGAAAGTGATTTACAGATGAAAAAAATACTTTTTTTTAATGTGGAACTGTATTTTAAATTGAGTTGCTGTGATGCAAGGAAGTCTGATTAGGTAAGGCAGAGTCTGCAAATTATTTAATGAGTACTTAATTTTTTGCAATAAGCAATTTTGGCTTATAGAACAACCAAAAATTAGCTAGTACATTTCCTTTCACTCTAAAGCCTCCAAGGGTTTTAATATGTGTGTTTGCTGGGGGTGGTAACTCCCCCAAAATGCCTCTGACTGCTTAAGCTCTAGAAAGACTTCTCATTCCAGTGCATTTCCAAGCCACAGTGCAGCCTCTCCATCCCATCAGAGCACTCCAGTGGGATGGAGCTGACTGTCTGTTCCCCTGCTGCTGCAGGAAAATGCTGCAGAGTGGCTGATGGATATGGACAGGGTGGGAATAGAGCAGCCTCTGCAGCCATCCATAAACTCCACTCATTTCAATTGCTTGCTGTCTGCTATTGAGAGGAACACTGGACAAAGGGAAAGAAAAAGGTTATTTATTTTTTTTTTTAAAGATATTAATTTGCCTTTATCATCTGGTAAGGCAAAATGGATTACTGGATCCTAACACAACCCTGAGTACCACATCTGGTAACAACTAAAACATACATTTCCCAACAAAAAGAATGTGACAGCATCATGTTCCCTTTCCTCTGGAGCATCCACTCTTGATCAGCAAACATCAGAGATAATTTCTGATGATGACTAGCCTATCATAGACAGGAAGAGAGAATTTGTTTAAAATAAATAAACCAGGACAGAACAGTGAATGTATTGCACTGCAGTGCTCAGGAGGCAACTAAATATTTCTGCAGAACAGATTTGCTGAAATTCTGACATCCAGGTGAGGAGAGGTGACTAAACCCTGAAAGCAGGTGAATTGAGGCTGTTGTTATGTACTGACTCTCAGGTGTCTGAGTTCACCATGAAGCAAAAATATTTTTCAGGAACAAATCTTTTCCTTTAGAAAAAAGCAAAAAAAGAAAGAAAAAATAGGCTAGCAGATTATATTTCTTAGGTATGTACCTTCCATATGTTCTGCATTTGTTTTAGCTTTGTTGTTTGAAACATATTTGTTGTAAAACTACACATGTAAAATGGAGCAGATAAAAATCTGGTCTGTGGGAGGTGGTTTTTTGGGAAAAAAAAAAAAAGATAACAAAAGGACATCTTTTGATCAAATAAAAATGTACCTATAACATGTATTGGTCAAGGAAAACGTCTTTCTTTTGTAGAAGAGATTTGAGAGAAACTAACAGCTCTCCCCCACGGAGCTCTGGCACTCACCCTGTACCCACTGTGGCTGATGGGGCTGGCACAGGGCTGTGACACACCCAGGGTATTTTGGAGCAGGCAGCACCATCAATATTGATGTGGGAGATCTCTGGAGCACATGAACAAACAGCTCAGGAGCTCTGGAGATTCACTGCTCTGCTGTAGCCTGGCTGCTGAGTGTGTGACCAACTGAGCTGCTTGCAAAAAGCTTTCCCAAATGGGCCCTCCATTCCCTTTGAAATGGTTTCCAAGCTGAGTCCACTTCAGTTTTCCTTGTTATTTGAGTTCTGTAATGCTTCACACACAGCTTTATTCTGCTTTCAGACCTTTGCTCATGCCTGATTCAAGTTGGGCATGGGGAGTGGGATCATTGCTAATGGAGAGAAGATCGTGTTCCAGAGGCAATGACTGACATACAATTTAAACCATCCCAACAAAATAACTGCACAAATAACAACCACCTGGATAACCAAATATAGTTTGCCTCGAGACACAAAACTTTGGTATTTTGAGAAAAGACCAGTTATTATATCATCTAATATTTACAAAAGCACCTTTTGCAGCTGTCTTTCAATTGAATTGAAGTCCTGCCTGCATAAAACTCAACTAATTGTTCAGGAAACCCACCCAGGTGTTCTTACTAGAATAACCTACTTCAGAGGTTGTGTGATGTTCTTACAGAACATCAACTTCCCCTACAGACAATCCCTTTGCAGAAGAAAGAAAAGCCCCAACAGGAGCAGAAGTCTCAGTTTGCTGTGGAAGCACTGCCTCACAGGCACAAGAACACTTCCAGTTCTCCCAGGAAAGGATACGCCCCAGGGATGTCCTGAAGTGAAGCACATTAATCTAGAAGTGAAAAGTTAATTCTGCTTGAAAATCTAGGCTATCTAAGCAAATTCTTATTGAAACTGTTGCCACATTACACACAACACAGCAGGAGAGAGACATCATGAATTAAAGTGTGGAGAAAACAGTCTCTTCATCCCAATAATCACCCCTTTAATTCTCAGGATTTTCTCTTAATCAGTAACATTAAGTTGTAGACACCCAATGAAACAAACCCAGAAAAGGTTCTTCAGTCACACTCTGCTGTCTAGTTAACACTGCAGGGTGGTAACGACATCCCCAAAAGTAGAATTTGATCCATTTTTCTTAGATAATAGTTGTTTTTAGATCAAATACAAATTGCAGAGGCTTAGCCTTTCCATTATGCAATTTAATTGTCATCCTCTCCCTTCTCTACACAGAAAAAAGATAAATGCCTTTATGGCTTCCAAATTCATACCCTTGAGACAGACAAAGCGTGGATGAACATATTAAACACTGGAGCTGTAGTATCGTGGTGAGAATGAGGGGATCATTTTCTTTGCATCTTCTGACCTGCTATAGAAATCTATAGCACATTAATCATGCCTAAACTCAATCTCAGTGTGAGGTGGGAGCAGGGTAATTTACTGTGTCTGCATCAGATTTTTCTTTCATCAGACTTTTATACAGCTCATTGGAAGAAACTAATACTTGTTAGCTTAACAGGAATGTATTTCTGGTGAGGCAATGTTACTGTTACCCAAATGTAGAAATGAAAAATTAAGTCTCTCTTAAGTAAGCATCCACTGTATAATAATTCCTAAACTCATTCATGCCATAAATTGAACTAATTAAATTAGAGATGTTTCTTCCCCAATATACAACAGATATGTAAGCACTGAGACAGCAGAGTGATGCTCATAATATCAATACCTCCATAGATTAGCCCAAACTGACAGCCTAATTCCTGGATAACATCAGAGGTGAAATGGATTAACCATATGCTGTGACTTCTGGAATAAATCCTCCATCTTCTTTATTCATGATGCTTTGTGCTTCCAAAAGCTGTATGCTGGAGCCCTGCTGCAGTATTCTCTCTGCTTCCCTCAGACCTGGGGGTCCCATACAAGGAATGGGGCTGAAGAGACTGCAAGACAACATTGCACAGGGAAGGATGGCAATGCTTGCTTCCTTCCTGGCAGGAACACATTTTCACAGCTTCCTGAACCTGACATAGGCTGGAAAAGACCAGCCCCACCCTCTTTATCATTATTTTTCCCTGTACCAGTTCTCCACTGTCTCAGCACAAGCACTCACACAACTGAGTACTCCTGGATAAGGAACTGCACAATTAAAATTTTGGGGGATAACTCTGCTCCTTGCCTCCTATCCCTATCCATCAACTGGATCTCCTTTGAGGATGCTGAGAATTGCCCAAGCCCAGGAGGCACTGAGCAGTACTGAGCTACTCTTGGTGCTTGATCTCAGAGCCCTCTGCAAAACCTCTGAGGAGAGCAAGAAGGACAAAGAGAAGAACCCAGCTCCCTCTCCGTCTAAGAGGAATGAAATCACAACAGTTTAACTTTGCTTAAAACTATGTTTTGGCTTACAATGAATAAAAATTCACTATTCATAGAAAATGGCAGCCAGCACAATACTTTTATATACTTAAAGGGCCAAACTCATCAGAACAGTCTGGCTGTTCAAATTGTAGAGCATGTGTAAACTGCAGTCCCTGACCAGAAGACACTGAGGAAAGTGATCCTCTGCATTTCTCTCTAATTCTCCTTAACACATAATGAATTCACACAGCTTAGAACTTACATATGTATTATTACTCTGCACATGGGATTCTACTCATGCCTCAGTGCAGCAGGGAACATGCTGGAGTGACCATGCAGACCCTGGAAAGTGATCCTGAACAGGGACCTTTGATCTTCATATTCCCATCTGTTTGGCTATTGAGCAGTAACTATCAGCATCTCTTGGAATATACTTATATTCATGGCAGAAAGGGACACAATATCATTGTTCTACCTTTAAGGCAACGTGGTGTGCATAAAATTCACAGGGATGTGATATTCCTTGAATTGCTGCCACTTTCTATATTCACAACTTTTTATTTTGCTTAGTGTTTATAATGGTTTGCTCAGTGCTTGCTGAGAGCAAGCATGTAATGATGCTGTAAAGGGTCAAGTCCTCATTAGACTTCTTAAATTATTGAAGATTCCAACCAGGAACACTGGAAAGGGATATCACAGGTGCCAATTCTTATTCCTACCTTCTCTTCCCTGAAAAAAAAAAAAAACAAAACAACAAACAAACCAAAAAAACCCCACCCTTGAAGTATTTCCACAGGAGAATTTCTGCATATTTCACTTTCTCTTTCAAATCAAATCCAGACATCTGGGGGTGGGAGGAAGGTTGGGCAGAGACCAAGCATAAAAGCAGTGCAATTTGATTTAACTGTCAGAAAGCTGTGAAGGTAGGGGAGTGGGCTGGACTGGAAAGATTACAGCTTCAGCTCCAGGTACCCTCCTTGATATAAACAATCCATTTATTTCTCATAATTCAGCCTTTACATAAACAGGCAGGACAACTATTTCTGTACTTATATTAATGTTGTCATCAATACATTTTCAAGCTAGGAGGTACCAGTGAGTGTTAGCATTAGCACATCAATATTCCATCACTGACACTGGCACAAATTCAGAAAAGGAACAGCACTGAACTTCTAAAACACCGTGGAAATAACCAGGCTTTCTAATGGTGTCCGTATTCACTGCACACACCTTGGAGTGCAACAGACTCACATGACTTAATCACCAGCTCTAAACACTTCTTTCTGCTGCTGCTTCCCTACTTTAGCAATTTTCTGTTATTTAAAACACTGAATGCAAGTGAAATAAATGCATGCATGAGCAAAAAAAACCACAATGCCTCTTCCAGCCATCAATACACGCTGGCAAACACACAACTGCAATAATGGGCCCATTGTATATTACTAATGTTTCTCATTAATCAAATCTTGTTTGTATTAGAAGAAGGAAATAACTGTATCCAAATTAACTTGCCAATATGATAGCCATTAATAACAGCAGAGTGAAGACTCATGCAATGCAATTATGGTACCAAAGTAATAGTGGTACAAACATGATATAGTTAACGATATGCATTGTCAGCTGCATACATAAAGGTGCTTCTGCAGGTTCTTATTCCTCCAATTCCTTGGAACTGAAGCTATTCCCAGTCCACTCAACAGCTCAGACAGCTGTAAGATACTCCCTGCAGAAAGTGGCTGCTTCTGGAAGTTATTCTGCAGGATGCTGAGAAGATAGGAAATGTGTGGGTAACAAAGGGAGAATTTCATTGCCATAAAATAACAAAGAAGGAAAAAAACCTTGTAGGTAGGGCCATTATTTCTTTAGGAGAAACACTAGAAAGGACTTGAAAACCTTAGTTTTACTTGGGCACTTTGTTGCAGCTCTTCAGTCCATCTATCACAGCTTAACATCCTGTTATCTGAGCTCCAGAGAGCACCAGCAGCCACTGCTGGGACTGCAGATGTCCCATTCTACAATGCCTCAACACAGAGCAGAATCAGGGAATCAAAGCCCTCTAAAATCATAAAATACAGCTGCTGCTGACCAGCACTGACAAGGCCACCACAGTCATTTCAGTGAAGACTTTTCCCTACTTCCCAATCTAAACTTCCCTCATTTTTCACAGCTACACTAAGTTTTTAGTGTATTTTCCTAAGGATATGGTGTTTAAACATTCTTTCTGTGCTGGGGTTTGTGCACAAGCCACCAAGCTCTGAACACATAGACTGATTTTAATTCAGGGCAGTGAAAGAGCAGGGGGCTTCACATGCAACTATATCCCAACAGGAGAAATGGATGAGAAGAGAGCTTTTCTAATTGTCTCTACTAGAATACTAAGGGAGAGGCTGTGGTGTGAACACATATATTATTCATGTGCCTGATGCTCTATGAAAGCTTGAAAAGCTTTCACATGGCACAAATCTGTAGGAAACCAAGCCTTGTTAATTTGCTGCTCAGTGAATATTTGCTTATTCCAAGCTTGCTATCAGTGCAGACACTGTAGACTCATCTATTTTCTCCAATTCCAAACCTGTGAGTCTAAGGTTTTGGCATTTGGCCCACAGCTGACAAGAGATACAAGCAAGATGAACAAGCCTGATAAAATTGTAGGACTATTCCTCACTCTGTGACCAATTAGTTCACTTGACACAGTTAAAAAAACAATAAATGAAAAAAAACCCCACCCAACAACTCCCCCCAAACCCACAAACAAACAAACAAACAAACAAAAGACAAAAAAGTAGCAAGCATCTAGGAAGCCCAAATATCTTAAAAGCACTTAAAATTTTACAAAGTATTTTAAGATTTAATTCTAACTATTCACAGGGCCCTCACTGGAGTTATTGCAGCATTTTTGTTACACTTCAGGAAGAAGATAATTTACTCTGTAGATATTCTCTGAAGAAGAAAACATGATTATCAACAGCTGGGGAAAAGCCAGCCTGAGTCTCCTGTGCTCCCCTGACACATGGTAATGAATGTCTCACACCCCTGCGAAGGAGGATTCCACAGGTCACTACTCAAAACTCTCAGCCAGGGAAGAATCTCGGCCAGCTGATGCAAAGATTTCTCTGAAGGCAAAGGTTATCACTTGACAGGTCTGTTATTGTGTGTCTATTCCTCATTCATGCTGCCACAGTGGGAAGTGAGGAATGGCTGTGATGGCAGGGAAATTCTGCATCAGTTCCAGGCACTGCCAGTGAGCTGCTGCAGATACTGACAGCAGCACACAGCAGCACCATCAAAACTGCTCTGAAAAATTATTTCATTACAGGAATCGAAGATGTGATTTAAAAATTGTCTTACTCGGGTCCATGAACTGAATTCTTGCTATCAATCAGTCAAGAAGCTGTGTTGTTTAGAAGTTCTTGAAGAGAAAAGAAACTGTAAACATGATGTTTTGGGATTTTCAAGGATTTTTTAAAAGAATATAAAAATTAAAAAAAAGGAGACAACGTTTCAAAGCAGCCACTAAGAGATGGATTTTCCCACCTTTCCATATCCCTGAACTACACAAAAAAGCAAAACACAATTAACCCTGAGCAAAATTCCAGTTGAAAAATCAAGCCAAAACATATCCCCAAATTACACCATGATATTTATGGCAGTAACTAAGATTGCAGGAGGCTTGAGCTTTTCTGGTGGATGAGCTTTATAGCTGAAGCAAAGATAGGGGTCAGCACACAAGAGCAGGTGTATTCCCACTGCGGGTTAAAGGCTCTCTGACCAGTTGCAGATCCCTGCTCTGCCTTGGAATTGTTTATTTTCCTGTTGAAAAATTTCAAGTTTGCGTGAGATACTTAAATATTGATTAATCCGAAAGGCCAGGCAGATGCTTTTTCTATTACCAGCTACATATATAAGTTGGCAGACAGCCCAAACAGGCTGGAACATGGGTTTTCATTAATATTTACACATTTTTGTTGGGAGTTTAAGAGTGTTAACCAAGGAGTCAGAGAGCACACAGCATAAAATACATCACAAGACATCTCTTCACCATCTGGGGATATGAAGGTGAAGTGTCCATGAGTAGGTGAAAGATTTTGGCAGGGCACAGCAAATCTTTGCTTAAGTGCATTCTCTCTTTTTAAACAATAGCCCAGAAAATACTTGATGTCTCGCTAAATTGTCTGGTCTCTGCTGGAAGAAATGAAAACATTGCTGCATAAAATACTTGCCCAAAACACAGTGCAGAAACACACAGTTCTGTGATTAGCAGGGCAGAGAAATGTTACAGTTTGCTGTTCATCTGTGCAGCTCATAGCGAATGGGGGCAAAAAATGTGATGGAGCAGGAAAAACAGTATCAGATAATAGTCACACAATCTGTATGTAAGCATAGGCTATTTCTATCTTAAAAATGGATTTGTTTCTTCCACCATACTTTGCATGCACAGACACCTCTCTAATCAAAATGAATAGGGTCATCCAGAATTTTAAGTAATAAAGGAAGAGCTGCTTCCAGTTATTGTTATCCTGGTTAATACAACTTAATATATTAATGTACTAAATGCATTAATTATACATGTAATCATAACTAAAACTAATACACACTATTAAGGTATGTGCTAAAGTTAATATTTTATTGTGTTAGACCACCTGCATTTATACAACTCTTCATCTCTCAGCCTATGAGCAGAGCCCACACTGCCAGCTCCCCAGTACAGTCAATATAGAAATAACTCTGTGAGTCTTCCACAGCTTTTGAGTTAGTAGTTGAAATGTTAAATCAAAGGGTCAAAAAATGTTGAAAACCCCAATAAAAACTTTTTCTTCAGTAATGACATTACTACCAAGAGACTGTAACAAAGGACTGGTTCAAGAAATTGGAAGTTTCAGTGATGAGGTGAGTTTTATTTGTCTTGGTCACTACATCCTTATCTTCAGTTTATGAGTAGCTGCTGGTTTGTTTGCTCTCAAGAGAACCCATCTATCTTGCTCAGCTCCTGCTGTTCTGGGGTGAAAATGGAAGACTAGAGCATAAAAAAGTTTTCCTCATGTTTTTAGACAAATAAATAAATAAAAACTGCTTCAAAATCTAAGTTTGGGTATTAGAATTGAAGCACTTAGCTACTCATATGACATGATACATTTGAAGTTGCACATCTTGCTGTTTTACTGTGGGGAATCTTCTGATCAAAAAACCTCAGTGCACAGCCTTGAGTCCCAGATGTACCATGAAAGAGTTAATGCCAATGTTGTCTGAAATGCCCCAAATGAAGGATTCCTGTACATTTCAGTCTCTGCTGTGCCCTCACACAAAACAACCAAAACCTGTTCTGAGCCAGTGAGAGTGTCCCTGTGCCAGAGCATCCCCCTGTCCCTGTTTGGGTCAGGAGCACAGGGCCCTGTCCTGGTGGGCTGGAACATCTGCAGCACTCTGTTTGCTTCAGGATGTGAATGTAAATGTGCCTGTTACACTCCTAAATCTTCATCTTTTCCCCAAGCAGGGAGCACAGGGACAGGGACACACCAGGACATGTCACATTTCTGTCACACGGGACACCAATGGCGCATTTCCCACCCCACATTCTGCCCTGGGGATGCAGGCAGGAGCTCTCCTGGGCACATTCACTGCATTTCCTTGCTCGTCTTTCTAGAAAATATGCTCATCTTCTCCTACACAGGGTTAGATTTATGGCCTTTCCTGCCCACTATTTTTGCTTCGATCAATTCTGAATTATACAGCAAGAAAGCTCCAGGAGAAGAACAACTCCCAGCAACAATCAGACAGTAAATACAGGGATGGGTTTGAGCCCCAGGAAGGAATGTTTCACCCTCTTCTCAGATGTCTCTAGAATTCAAACATGAATATAGAGCATCTTATCCAATCCTGTTCCTACATCTTCTTTTCAAGAGGTTTAAAATTAAATGTAAAATTAAATTATTTAAAATAATGACCTTTAATCCTGTGAAATGGGATTAAAGGTTTGAGCAGATATTTCCCCATCAGGAATTACACATGGGGACCTTTGGCCCTCTCTGCTGATTACAGTGGATTTGCCTCATGTCCTTCCCAAACTCCACCCTTTTAGCTGTCTCATGGGAGCTGTAGACTGAGGATATCCCACGGTGCATTTGTTTCCTATGTTGGATCTCCTCTTGGACCAAATTTGAAGATCAGCTCCAGCACAGCACCTTTGCAAAGGCTCAGCTTTTAACACTGCTATGTTAAAGGGTCTGGCACATTAAATGGAATTACCCAAGACAAAACTCTAATGCATTTTTTTAAATAATATATTTTTAAAAATCCAATAGGAAATATGTAAAGTGATAAGCCTTGAACTGAATTCTGAAAGTCCCTTCTAGAATGTGTTTGTTACATTCCCTGGGGGTACCAGTGTCCTGCATAGGAAGCAATTATTAGAGAAAGTAACCTGCCTCACCAGAGCTTCCCACAGCCTTTCACCCTGTATTTTAAATTCTCCAGGGCCTTTACTTTGAAAAAAATTATTTTACAGCCCAAAGAACAATCCTTCTGTCTTGAAGTCCACTCTTACAGATACACCCCTTTTCTCCCAGAAGATAGAATTCAATCCTGTATATGACTTTGTTTAACGAACCAATTTCACCAGGATGATTTATCATCCTTCAGCAGAAGGCAACACCAATCTTATCAGCATACTTTGGGTGTCCAGAGTTCAATTAGAACAGTTTGTAGCTGGCTGTCTTATTGAAGCCAGGAGACCTGAGGTCAGCATTGATTGTGTATTTTATTGATGTGGATCCTAGCTTGACAGTTGTTTAGAGAAACACGAAAATACAAAACAGAGCTTTGAGAATAACCTCTAAAAGGGCTGCAAAATGAGCAATTACTGATCATACCTCATCCTCTCTGAGGATGCTATTGGGGCTTGGAATCTCTCCCAAAAACAGTGTCTGATGATCAAACTCTACATTTATGCCAGCTAAAATTTAGAGATTGTACATACTTTGCTATCTCAAAGCTTCCAAAGTATTAAAAGTTTCAAATGTTTGTCCACAGATTCCAATATTGGAAGGATTGCTTTAAAATTGTGCTGCTTTAATATTAACAAACAGCACAGCAAAATTAATTATAGTTTTCTTGAGTCTGTCTGATATGTTTCTTACACATAAGATGTGTAAAATATGTAAATATTTCTTGTGAATTTCAAGATCAGCGATCTATTCAGAAACTTCAGAGTGACAATTCAACACATTACAAATGCTGTGTGCTTCTAAAGCAATTCTAGATCCAAGGAAAACCTCAAAATCTCATTCACACATAGAGAGAAAAAAAAAAGGACATCAAAATGAAAAGTTTACCTTATGGTCTCAGAAATCATTTTATAAAAAGAAATATTTTTACTCAGACATCTCTTGAACAACATGGAATAACTCATTCAGTGGAAGGTGGCCATACCCATGACAGGGGGTTGGAACCAGATGAGCTTTAAGGTCCCTTTCAACCCAAACCATTCCTTGATTCTGTGATTTGGAGCAAAGCCATAGCTTTATCAGACATTCATTTTTAAAATTTGTTTTTATCTTTGATTAACAAGAAGTCAAGATTTCAGTGCAAATAACTATGCAAGAAACCTTTTAATGTATTATGACTCCATAATTTATAGTTCATGGAAAACAAAATAGCCCCAAAATATTATTTTTCTTGAAATGTAAAACAGTTTTCAGAAACAAGATGCTGTTCTCAGTGTTTTCTGATCCCTCTTTCATCCCAAAACTTTTTCTGTGAGTCAAGTCAGCTAGTCAATGACAAAAATGAAAAATCAGACTCCTGCCTGAAACATCACTTGGAGAGAACAATTCTTCTCCTATTAAAAATACAGCAATAAATACATAACGGGCTATCAATGCAAGATATATGCAAGCATTCCAACCCAAAAAAGTCTTAATTTTGCCAATTAAAAAAATAATAGTAAATGGAGGCCTGTTCACCACAAGCACAGGAGTAGGGAGATATGGAATAACCACATGGATATATGGTTATACAGATATATAACTGCATTAGGGATATAACAAGGTTGTCAGGTAATTGTTAGATTCATCCTGTTTCAATTTGTCTTCATAGTCAAAGAACACACTCCCAGCTAAAGGGATTACACTTGAGTGAAAGCACAATCATAACCCTTAACCCCAGTGTTTGAGTTTTTCTGGTGGATTTCTTTTTTAATGGATGCTTGGAAACTAAAATGTCTTTAGCTTAAATGATTTGGGTGGATAATTAATTGTGTCTTGCTCCCACAAAATGAGAATGCATCAGCATAGAATATAGATGTATTTTGAAGGACAACAAAGCAAATAATGTTTAAATCTTTCTTAAAAGCAAATAACTCTGAGTTGACCGATTGATAAGACCAGTGATTTCAATATAATCGAATTGAAATAAAGCAGTTAAGCATTTAAGACTTCAATAGCCTTCTTAAAAATCAATCTTTCTTTTAAACTAGCCTTCCAGCCATGCCTTAGCTTTCACAGCTTTAAAGAAAAAAAAAGTGCCTATAAAACACCTGTGTGGTGAAAAAAAAAATAAAATTAAGACATCATATTTGGGAAATGCGCTAAATAAATTTAATAAAAACACCAAAACCCCCAGACATGTCCAAAAGCAGATGTTTCTCTGTCTCTCTGGGGAACTGGATGCCCCATGTGATTACTGCTTGCATGCATACATGTGACTGTGAGAGAGTGACTGATTGCCTCCTCTCATGGTGAAGATCAATACTTGCTTTAAAAGGAGACAGATTCATGGGAGCTATTGGATCCAAATAGTTTATTGCTTTGTGCTCATCCTTTTGTTTAATGGCAGCTCTCAGAGTCACCTCAGCAATTATTCTTTAAGTTGACTTTCAAGTAACTTCCTTGCACATCACATGGCCTCTTAAAGGTTGTGTTCAAAAGCAGCATCTCCCTGTCCCAAAGTGTTTAAAATAGAGGTGATGTCATCCTTCAGCATCAGATGGTGGCACTTAGTAGAAGTTATACACTAAGGAAACATTACAATTTGCTTTCAGCCTCTGGAGCAACCCTTGATCTCTGCAATTAACTACTTGTTGGAAATGTCTTAGATTTGTGTTGCTAATTTTAATGCCAAAGGAGTGAGTAACCTATTGCACTTCAGATAAACATCCAAACACCTGTGGGCTCATCTCAAGGTACCTGTCCTACCCAAATCTCTGAGTTTTGCAGTGGTCTGGAAATCCATTTGCTTCTATGATTATTAGATCATAATCCAGTGAGTCATCACGTGCAATAGGTAGATTTTGTTACTCCACAGTTTGTGTAGTATTGAAAGACAGATTTGTTTTTTCATTATTGTGTCATAGTTGTTTTTTCAGCTCCTGGCCAATCAAGTTATTCTCTCTACAGCATCCTAAGCCTCTGCCTGCCCTCACCTCCCTCCGTTTTGTAAGGAAAGAAATAATTTTTGAATAGAACATTAAATTATAAGAAACCTCAAGGAAGAAAACCCAACCTTTCATCCAAAAACCAGGAAAAAAAATGGTAACTCAGGTAACTGAAAGCCAGCTTGCTTTTTCTCCTCAACACGTGATGTTGTGAGGATGACAGGCCATAGCTATGTCAGCTGTTCCTGCTCCAGCAGACTGGCCTGAGCATCAGCCTTGAAGTGATCTCTTCACAACCTTTCTTCAAATTTATAATCATGTCTCAGAAATGCAGAATACACAATCATGATTAAAACAAAGCTAGGATTAAACACAGCATCATCAGAGGCTTGCCAAGGATTTTTAGCTGGGAGGATTCAGCTGTAGTGACTTGAAGCCATGGTGACTGCATGACAGACAAGCGTGGACTTTCTTGGCAGAACAGAAACAGGCAGATCTAAGACACACAGTACCTTACTTTATCTGTTAGTTGAGCAAATAGTATCAAGAAAAGCAGAGAACATCTTGCAACTTTCAAAAAAACCCATAAAAATTAAAAAGCAGCAGTAATTCCCAGCCAGCCTTTCTTTCTCCTTATCTGCTTAGGAGCCAGGCATGCCTCCTGTTGGTGTCACATTATACTCTCTGTATCAATCACTGCTCTGAAAGTGTCACTGTTTCTACCCAATTCCTTGTTTCACACACCACTGAGAGCAAACCCAAGGTAAGGCCACACCACCAGGTCAGAAAAGTGAAATGCTCACTTATCTGATCACTGTTTTATGAAACAAGAACCAAAACACGACTGGGGAGGCTGCAGTGGGCAGACAAGAGCTTCATGCACTGCTCCAAGGGGGGAAGACACAGCACATCAAATTTGGTACCAGATATTCCAGCACTGCCCTCTCCCATGGGCTGTGCACAGTACAGAGCACACACACTCCATGGAGCTGTTGAGAAGCTGCTATCAAAGCCCAAACTTCCAGCAAAAATCCCCTCTCACCCTGCACATCCCAAGGGGCTCCTTTCCCAACTTGGCCTCTTTTCACTGAAGTATTCCAGTCCTGCTCCTTTTCTCATCCAACCTCCCCTCATCTATTTATTTCTCCTCATCTGTACCCAGGACTGTGGATCTCGATGTTCCCTAGAACGAGCTGAGCTCTGCAAGCTCCACATAAAACATTGTGTCTATTTGCACTTCTTCAGAAGATTTACAATCTCATTCTACACTAAATCCCAAGTAAAGCCACCAAATTTAATGGTATGTGTTATTACACGGGTAAAACAGAGCTCGGATTGCTGGCTTTGCCCTGCTTATGTCATCAGGATATCAGCTATTCCCTTATGCCAAGTAAATACCACAGATTAGGCGAAATTCCTTGCTCAAGCTATGTTTACTTGGTCACTTTAATTCAACATGAATCTCCCTTGCCACAGAAATAAAAACCAGGGATTTCATGTCTGTATTAGACTGAAAACTCACCTGCTTTTTTCAGCCAGCCTGGTTCCTAGACAGAGGCTACAGAAACATAGGGGTTTATGTTTATTAATTATGCTTCACAGTAAGCATAATACATGAAATAAAGGACATGCCAATTCCAGAGGTTTAAAAAAAACTTGATTTCAATGCTATTCACCTCCTTTTATTAACATTCCAATATTAATATTGTCAAGAAAGCCATGCCAATGTTCAGGTTTTTTTCTTTTGTTATCCTTTTCTTTTCTTTTCAAATCCTATGAGAAATCTAAAACCAAAATTAGTATAATAATTTTTTCATTTATTTTTTTTTCATTTGTATTTTATTTGTGCTTCACCAATATGAATAAGCAGCCAATCCTCAGAAAAATAAGTGCTTTGGCTTCTTCAAAGTGGATCAGACTGGCTCAGTAGTCCATCAATAAATTACTCTAAGTGGCCCATTGGCACCACTGTCAGGGGCCCTTCCTGTGCCTGGAACAAATACCTCTCCCATCAGATAAAAGCAGTCCACTTCAACACAGGGGAAATATGCAATGTTTATTAAAATAGTATCAAGTATTCTCAACCAACCACCAGTGAACAGCTTTATCATCTGAGTGACAAATATTGCTAACAGCTGCAAGGGAAAACCAGGCAGATATTCTCCAAGGGATGCACCTTCTATCAATCTGTCCACTCTTGTTATAAAAACTGTTTCAGATATTTATATACAGGACATGGCTTTTTCTTCCAAATAAAAAGGCAAAAAAAAAAAGGAAAATAATGGGAAGGAAGACAATGGGCTCTGGAATCTATCTACTATCTGCTTTCCTGACATTTATTCAGCAAAATATTTCAGAACAAACATGCTAATATGCATTTTAATATAATTTTTTGTTCCATTTTATGGCCTCAGACTGCTTTGCTTTCTGTTCTGTCCCCTCAATTTCTGCCCCCAAATATTGCATCAGAAATCTGTTTTATTTGGGCCTGATTTTTCAAATAATTTTTAGGTGCTAAGAGATGCAAACATTTAATTATCACAGTCCATAAAGAGACCACCACTGCCAAATTGATAATAATTTCTCAAATAAAACTAACTTCATGAACATGGAGTTAATAAATGGGTGGGAAACTGGAAACAGATGGAGAAAGCTTCTGGGACTGTTTGGAAATATAGGTTGAGTTTTGAAATCCTGATAGGTGTTTGTCTATGTGTGTTGGCACCTAAGTTGCATCCCAAGACCTTTACTAAAAATAAGCAGTAACTGTTGTCTAGCTAATTTGCAAACTGGGACACATCTAGCATCATTTGTTGGTTGGTAGCTTTGTTTTTTTTAAATCTGATTTCCAGATACCATTTCCTCACACTAACTGCTGGGCAAGGAGAATGCCAGCAGGAGACAGCAGGGCAAGGACCCAGGAACTCTGAGCTGAGTGGGGAGCAGCAGGACAGTGTGTTCCAGCCCTAGATAGGAACTGCAGGGCAGCTGAAGCTGTCAGAGATAAGGAAACCAAGGGACAAAGTTGGGAACACATTTGACAAGGTCACCCAGCAGGCCCAACACCACAGCTGAGGAAACAACCCACACATCCCAGTGCTGTCCTCCCATTAGGCTGCTTACCCAGAATATGCATCTCCCATGGAGGCATTCTCCTACACCCTCTTCCTCCTATAATTTTGTTTAACAGCCTGCAGAAGTTACAGCGTATGTAATTCTCTCTAATATTTACAGCCTCTGGTTAAAACAATTGCAACCTATTAAAGTGTGTTATAACCTCACAAAAGATAACCTTGTACAAAAAAATCCTCCACAGCTCAGTATCCCTAAATCTTAACAAGGAAAGGTAATTGTTAGCAGTAGATTTCCATCTCTGCAAAGCATAAAAGAGTCAAACATCAGACAACTGCATTTCAGAATGCAGAAACAGCAAGACAGAGAGAAGCTCCTGTACATCACTGCAGCATGAGCAAGATGAGGGTCAGGGACCCTAAATACAGCTGAAACACAGAGCCTGAGAACACACAGTGCCCAGGCAGATACAGCAGCCTAGCAAACATCCCCTCTGCTGGGAGAAAAGGGGTTCTCTTGTATCCACTGAGTCATGTGCTTGCCACCCCAGCAGTATCTGCTTTTTCACTCCTTCAGAAACTTGTCACCATTATGTTCTAGTCACAAGGATTGGATTCTGATTACTTTGAAAATCCTGAAGGACAATGCACTGTGTGGTTCAGTGCACACAATTCAAGGAAGGGCCATATAATATACCCTTAGATGTGAAAATGTTTAAGAAGTAGAATTTAATTCACTGTGGAAGATGGGTAAACCAGAAACTAACTTAGAGCAACCCCATCTACACTGTAATTATGGACTTATATCTAACCTTGAAATTCTAAATCTGTTACTCTGCATTTCTTCTGCTTCACTTGCTTCCCACTGCCACCACTGTGTCTTATCTAATAACCTGCCTGTGTTTCTTGAATTGCTTTTCCCACACACACTGGTTGGATGTTTGTAGGGGGCTCTCCATTGGTTGTTTTCTATATGGGTTTTACTTTCTCAGTTCCTATTCACTGTTGACAGTTATAGTTGTATATCCATTTTCTCCTACTCAGTCTTGTCTATACATTTCATTAATATGCTCTTTACCTGTTTGTTGGTCTTTTACTAATCTGGGTTTAATCTCATTCTCTGGGGAAGCTCCCCATGTCACCTCCCCACTCCATCTTGGAGAAATCTTCTTGCCCAACTAAATGGGTTTTGCTAATGAGGGATAGAAAAATCCTAAATAAAAAAACATCACTGAAATGTATCTGTCTGCCAAAAGATGACTTTTCATGAATTCATCCCATTACAAGGACAAGAACCTGCCAGTTTAGGGCTCTGTCTTGTGTCCTGGTAAGAAGCTGCAGGTACACAAACCTCATCTCAGAGATTTGATTACACTGGGGAAGAAACTTTGCTTTGCTATTTCATAACCTCCCTTCTTGCAGGAAGGTCAGAGTATGAAGATGAGCCTCCCACTGTGCTCCAAGTTTAATTACAGAGAGCGAAGAACAAGCTGATGGACGACCTTCTTGTGAAATCACTCATCCCTTGGCCTCCATGAGCTTTCATAATGGAGCTGAAAAAACTGTAGCAAGCGATAAAAGGAGGGTATTAAGAATTTTCTGAAGAGAAAAAAATGGCTGCAAAACCTTGTGACAGTGTTTCAGAACTTTAAAGCCTGTTTTTATTCCTAAAGGTCCAAAGCTGACCCGTTTTTTTCAACACTGTGATTTTCTTCCTTTGACATCTCTAGTTAACAACTAAATAGTTTTTATTTCCACCAAACCCCACATCAAAGAGGATTTTGACAAAATGAGAAGAGAAAAACCCAGTATTTCTAAATTCATATTAAAATTCACTAAAATAAAATGGCTAGAGGAAGAGGTTCTGGTGAAACAGCCTGAATGCTTTACCCTAATGAGTCAGAGGAAAGACTGCAGGTAGAAATACGAAATATCTGAGCTGATACCAATCACTGCTCTTCTCTCACCTGTCTTCCTCAATGGGCTTGAGATGAAATCCCATCCTGTGCTGATAACAGTGCTGTGGAAACAGACACCTTCCCACGAGAAGATTTTGGGTTAAATGAACTTCTGGTTTTCAAGAGGGAAATGTAAAAACACTAAGATAAAGTTTAGAAAGGCAGGTACTTATAAAAGGAGTTAAAACCTGATTTTTTCCCTTCATTTTCTGAAGCCTCTAGCTTATTCCATTACTAGAAAAAGGCAAGACAATTTGCCATTTAATCACTTGGATTCAGTCTTCCATATAAGCCTCTTCTATTTATATATGCAGCAAATTTTGGTGGCAAAATTTTTACAGAAGTCATTTGAGCTGTTAGCAAAAGCAGAATTAATTCTGCTATGTTGACCCATATGAAAAATAATCCTTTTTCTTACCCAACAGTTAATCCATAATAAGATATGTTTTATTTAATACACTCCCTACATGCTATGCCGGTAAGAGAAATAAAATGTGTAACCTAATGTTGGAAACCTTCACAAAACTGTCTTTCCTTTGTACTGTTTAGATTAGAATGATTTTTTTTTCCCTAATAGTCTTTCAACTTCTCAACATATATTCTCTCTTCCCCCCTTCCCAGTATGTTTTTATGTTGTAGCTAAATTTATCTGCAAGTGATGAAAAGGGTTTCCTTCCATTTGCTTCCTACAGACACCCACCAATCAGAATGTGTTATGCCTCTGCAGATCTTCTGCAAGAGAATTTGCTGGGGTAGATCAAGCATTTAAAACATATTTTTCCTTTATCTCCTGCCTCCTATCTAGCTACCTTGAACTCCAATTTAATAGGCACTCAGTGATACCACAGAAAGAACCAAATGACCTCAAAGTCCACAGAACAGGAAAATACAGGACTGCTTTTTCAGGTTTTGATTCTAGAACTGTAGTCAGAAAAAAAATTCTCTCAGAAGCCAGTTGGTCTCAAAGGAAGGTTATGGAAACTCAACTCACTCAGGAGTCTTCAGTAAGGTATATATAAGAAATACTTGTTGGGGAAATGGTGTTTAAAATGAACATTTCCATTATTAGGTGAGCACATAACTCTATAGGAAAGTAGCCCACCATGTCCATCTCAGAAAGATGTGCTGTCCATCCTCCTTTTCTCAGCCACATCACGACTTGAGTTGCACAGGAATAGACACACACCCTGTAACTCTTCAAAAGCGGTGGGGGAGTAGGGGAAAAGTGAGAAGAATTAAAACAGACCTAATGAAGTACATGTAGGTGGTTTACATTAACAGTTTTTGACATATCAATAGCTTCTATTTTTGGTAGTGGTGGGATTTTCTTTTTTATTCTGTAAAAGCATGGCATAGCATGACTGTCTTGTAGGTTTAAAAATTTAGAACAGCTGGAACAGAGTTTGAAAAGCAAGTTGGGTTTTCAGAGGGGCTTTGAGGAGTATTTTGTTGAAGGTGATGGGTCTCCCATTTCCTCCTCATAGGGTTTTCAATCTGAGGACACATTTGCACAAGAACAAACATTCCCAAAAACATCACACCCAAACTTGCCTTGAAATGCTAACGGGAAATTAAAAAAAACCCCAAGCTAAACACCTTCCTACTGTTTAGCAAGTGCAACTTATATATAACAGCAGGCCCACAGGATGAACTCGATTCTCAGAATCCCATGTCAGCTGTCCCCAAGCCTTTATGGTGCTTGTTACTTTGAAAAAACAACTTCTCCCATGCTACCCCCCCAAAAAAAGACAAAGAAAATAGCATCTGCCATCTTGCCATTGATTCTCTTTAAGAAACTCTGCACTTTATTAATCTCTGTCAAGCATTTGGAAGCAGACATTCATACATCCCAACAATTGAATCCAACTCCACAGGCAGTGCCAATTCTTCTCCAATGCAAGGGTGACATGCTACACTGCTCATAGGTCATCTAATCAGCAGTGAAATAAAGAACTGCCAGACCTCATAACATTTAAGCTGTCCAGGGAATGAAGTGTGCTGCACGTACCCCCGGGGGCTGGTGTACCAAACACACACTGCAACATTCAGAAGCCTGCCTCAAAACTCCTTCCAACTTAAAGGTTTCTGTTTTAATTAAATTTATTCTGTTGCATTTTGCTTTGCCATCATACGACAGCATGGGACCAGCAAAATACAAAAGCAGAGGTTTGTAGCCATGCAATTTAATGTAAGAATTAAAAAAACCCCAGCAAAATACAAAGCTTTATTTGCCCTTAGATATATGTGTACCACTGCCAGTTTGCAATAAGGGATTTTTTTGTGGAGTTGGGTTTTTTTCTTAAAACAATGTATATTTTTTAACTCAGGAAAGGGCAGAAAGTGGGTCAGAATCATAATTGGGTACATGCAAACAACCAGAAATTAACTCAGGTCTCCTCATGTTTTACAGAGCAGGCAGGGAAGGTACAGCTCTGCTAACAGAGGGCAGAGGAGGTCTTTAGGAAGAGAACCAGCACCTGAAGAACTGCCAACACCACCTGTAACCTGTGGTGCTTGTAAAGAGACCTGGAGCCACCTGAGTGGCTCTGAGAAACCTGCTGGCACTGAGGAAGGGAACACACCCCAAAATGAAGGCAGACTTACTTCCAATCTGCATTTTTCTTCAGAGTCCTCCTGCCTCAGCACAGCCAAAGGTCAATGCCTTCAGCAGGCAACGATTAAAAAGCGGCAGCTTTTGTCTTTTCAATAGCCTTAGAGTGAATGATTTTATTTGGGAGCAATCTGTGATGCAAGGAAAGGATTTAACTGCAGCTGCACTAGCAGCTACAGATTCTCTCTTTAACCTGATTCTTTTTTTTTATTAGTTCTTCTTTATCTGTTTATTGGCCCAGGGAGTACAAGGGTGGAATTGAATGAGAAACCCAAGGGAGTTTCAGTCTCAGTCAATGCAATTTTCCTCCCTTTAGAGGCTAAGCACAAAGCCAATTGCTCTCCAGAGTTCCTTAAACTCTCATCTGTCTATGAAACCACATTCATCATCCTCATTCCTACATTCTTCTCCCCTAACATGCTGGTCCTTCAAGTCCTAGAGATTTTTTTCCCCAAAATTCACTGAGACTCAAGAAACTTCAGTACTGTCTTTCATTTTTTTTAAATGCAGCAGAACACCTAGAAACAGTTTTTACATAAATATCCCATTTATTCTGCACATCAAAAAGGATGTGGGGAACACAATTAACAGGCAGCTTGAAGTGGAAGGAAATTTAAGTGAACCAGAAACCAGAAATACTTACTTGTTCATGGAGACTGAATTCTTCAATGGCCCTTTGAAATTGCCCCAGGAGTGAAAGCTGGGGAATATAACAATATCATGGAAACAGCCACCAAAGGAACAGCAGTGAGAGAAACTCACAGTGACTTTGGAAATGGAGAAAATTGGATACTGTGCCCTCTCAACCTGTAACACATGCAGTCTGCAGGTAAGATAAGAAACAGTCCCCAAAAGATTAATGCAGAGGGAAGTATCTATTCTTTATATGCTTGTAAATAGGACAAGAAACAATCACATCAAATTCCAGCAGAAATATTCTGACTAGAGACTAGAAAATCTTATTTAAGTCAAGAAGAACAAAGCTCATGTGCAAGCTGTGGAACAAGAGGCAGTAGGAATATTCAGTGTTTTAACAGACTCGAAAAATATTTGCTGGGAAAAGCACAGGTACTGGAGTAAAAGGGTTGGCCAAATAACTTTAAGGTCTTGCCAGCCCTTTTGTACTTTGATTAAAAACCTCTTCATGAAATAGTTTATCTAAGCACAACCTAGATTTTAGCTGCACAAAACCCATCCATCCCTGTCTGTGCCATCAGCTCAGGTTAGAAATTGGTTCTGTGACATCTGCAACCGCCTTTCCTTCAGCAACGGGGTATTCCCTCCTCACTCTCTTCAAATGCCTGCTAAATCAGAACACTTAGTCAAAATACATGAGATTTTAAGTTTATTAATGTAAAAAAATGTCTCTAGAGCTCAATTTATATCCCATTATAATTTACTGCATTTCAAGCGTATGCAACAACTATTATTCATGCAATCAGAAATGTTTTCCTGATTGCATTTATGCAGTTTTCAAACATGTATTATAACTGACCTTATTAAATATGCTGAAGCACCACTTACACAAAATCATACAAAGGCACAGTTCCTCAGCTGAACTCTCAAGTAGCACTTACAAGCATGAATCAGTGCTAATTGCTTCACATTTATCATCTCTGAAATTAGAGTACGGGCAAAAGTTCTCAAACAAACAGCTGTGTAGGTCACAGCTTGGCAACAACTTGCTAAGCAAGTTATTTGCTCTCCCTTCACCCCAGATTTTTTTTTTAACCCTATCTTCAGCCAAATAATCTGAGAGAACACGTTCTTTCTCATCACCTATGAATGTCCACTCTAAATTTATAAATGTTGTATCAAATACAGTAAAATAAAATCATTGGTTTATGATGAACACCGAAGCTCAGGTTCTAAACAGTACCACGTACTTCACAAGCAGAAATTCTGAGACTGTGTGCATTCTTGGTAATTTATTTTATGCCAAACAGTCTTCTGTCATGTTTTTTTGTGTGTTTGTTTCAAAAGAAAATGATCCCTTTAAAGTTTGTATGTTAAATAAAAATGAAAACGATGAGAAGTCAAAAACTTCTGTAGAAACATATGCCCTTTTTCTTCAGTAGGCTGAAACAAATTACAGAACTTGATTGCCCACAACTTTCATCCTTGTACAGTCAATGACCCTTTCAAAAGATTTGCCACAAACATCCTTCAAATTCAGCTGGAGAGTGTTTTAAAAGTGCCTTTACAAAAGTGTCTAGTGGTTCCATGTAATTGTGTCTCCCAACCTCTAGCTATTAAGCTCACCCCATGTTGAGTCCCAGCAGAAATATTCTGAATTATATGTTTTCTGAGTGACATCAGTTTACATCAGGAAAAGATCTGATCCATAGTTATGGAGTTGGATTTTTTTTATCAGCATTCACAGAGCACTTGAGTATTACTTATGAAATGAATGCTTGGCAACTTGGGTACATTTACTTGAGCACATAATCAACAGTTACACTTTGGGAATCAAGACGTGCAAAAGCACCACGGTGTTAAAAGCTGGAAGGAAAACAGAAATAAATAATAACCATTCCAGACATAACCTTTCAGAGCACATAGGACCATAGAGACAGGCTGTTTCTGCCTGGAGGCTGTACATGGCTCTGAGGAAACCAATGTGATGTGCAAAGACCTCGGTTTGAGCAACATGGGGCACCTGCTATTCCTTTTCCCATTAAATGGCAGCCAGGAGCAGAAGTGCTTGCACTAATCACATCCCCACAGTGCAAAGCCTCTCCTTCTTGTATGATGGAAACAATCTGTAAAGTTTGGACAGAACAAAAGGACTTCTGTGAGAACTTGGCAAGACAGAGAGGGGGTGTCTAAGGCTCTACCCCCTTCCTTTGACAAGGGACTAATTAAAAAAGTTACACCCCAAATTATCATGACAGGCTGACTAGTGCCCCAGATTTCTCCATGGAAATCTTCATGGCTTTACAGTGTACAATGGACTGAGAGAAATCAAACTGTGAGTGTGCTTATGCAACGTATTTCACCTACTCGTGTTCCTGTAGCAGACACACACCCCTGAGCTGGACTGGGCACCAAACCATTACAATGCATGAGGACAGTACCAGAGGCTGGATGAACCTGCATCTCTTTGGAGGCTGAAGCTGTAGGGTGGTGATTAGGATATTAAATTTGAAATACTTAATCCAGCTATTATTCCCTGTAAGAGTCCATCCCAGCCTCAGCTCTTCCTAAGAGTTATAATTTACCTCCATCTTAAAAAAGTTCCTTTCTTTGGTGCTAAACCCTGTAGAGCTGGCACATGTCACAGCTGCCATCAGCATCACTGCACACTCCTGCAAGGTGTCAATGTCTTCTTTGCTGCCACAGAGGTTTATTCATCTCCTTTACACCACCAGCTTTCTTCATAGAATCCTGCACAATTCAAGGGCAAGGCCAGAAAGGCTTCTGGAATTTTTTCAGGCTAAAGTTGCTTTCAGAGTAGAGTAAGGCTCCCTGCACATATTCACGAGCCCTGTGGCTCATTTGTGGTAGTGAAGAAAAAGTCACTCACCCCACATGTCTGCAGTCAGAAAGGACAGAATGAGAGATGACCATGACTGGTATGAGTCCAAGAGAACATCACTGTCTTAATAAAGACACTTTTAAACAAAGAGCTATAATCACAAGCAAAGTCTAATGGCATCAGGGAGGAAGCTGAACAGGGCTCAGACAGTTCATTTGACTTTTGCTTCAGTTTCTCCTGATTTAAAAAAATAGGAATAATACAGTGAAAGGCACTTTGGAATGGATTGGTGAGCAATAGTATTTTAAAACTGGGGATTACTACTCTGCTTTAAGATTAGAGGTAAAAAATGGCTTAAAATGAAACATTAAGTTGATTGACAGAGTCATTAACATTCTCACACTTCTTTGACTTACATAATGTGATATGTAGCTCTTTTTGCAAACTAGGAGAATGATGCACACCTGATTTGTCTTCATAAATCATTTTATTTTTACCTATAACAGCAAGGAAAACTCTCCTAAGAGTAATGGAACAAGGCCTGAATGGTGCTGAATTTTCACTTTTAAGACAGTTTGATAATCAGATGCAAGTCCTAAAGTTTTCCCCAAGTTGCTTAAATGGCAATGAGCACTGCTTAACTAATGTTAACACGGCTATAAAAGAAACAGGAAGGCAAAAGATGAGGGCCAAGAATGACAACTTCAAAGCAAGATCAGAGTAAAGAAGAATGAACCAAGTGGTAAGAAAATTAAAAATTTAAAAAAAAAAAAACTGAGAAAGAGGAATTCTACTCCAAAATATTGGCTCTGCTCAATGGCACTTAGTACAGAATATGCCAGGATAATATGCTGCAGTAATAAAGACACCAGGGTTCAGATCATGCATCTTTTTTGGTATTTTGCTGAAATGGTAAAGTCATTGGTGCATTGAGAGGCTTCAAATGAGTGATCCCGTCCTTCTCCATCATACACATCCGTTATGTTCTTTTCAGTAATAATGAAATTCCTCTTATAATAATTTTTCCTTACTCTTGAGAGCATAATTTCTGTCTATGAAATGTTTCCCTGAAGAAACAAAGCTAATAGACTTTTGCCTTAGTTGCCTTTGTCAGTGTTTTTACTCTGGTAATTTCCTGGGAAGGAATTTTTGATTAAATTAATAAGGATAAACAGTTGTCAAATGTATTCAGTCCTCAGGAAACATGGAAAGAATATAATAAGCTGCATCAAAGTTTGGGTAAGCTCTTCCCCCTCAAATCCAAACTGCAGTCAGGGACATGTTTGAGGTGCTGCATTGTTTGACTGGTTGGAAATTTTCTATAAAAACACACTTTGATTGAAAGTAACATTTTTTATACAACACCATTTCTCAGAGATGACATCTGCTGTCCTTAAGAAAATGAGAATGTTTTGGTGTGCCAGAACATTTGGAAGAAGTCTTTGTATTCACAATCAGACATGATTTGATTAAGAAAAAAGCTTTAGTCTTTCCACAATGAAAGAGAAGAGTATATTCCACTTGGTAAAAATTAATGAAAAGAAGATTTAATGGTTATAAAGATCAGAAAAAGGTCAAAATTCTATTGAAATTTTACTGAAACAAGAGGTCCTTATCATATAAAGAGAAGATTCCAGGTATATATCACTTACCAGAGCTCAAAAAAGGAATTTCATAGCTATGGTATACCATGGATTTTTTTTGGCAGTCTGTAATTATAGTAATATTCAGAGATTTAAACACAAAACTCTTGATGTAACTCTTAACAGGATAAAGAGAAAGAAAAATGCGAACTCCAGCAGTTGGAAATAAATAAATAAATATGTAGGTGGGACAGGACTTAGACCTCAGAACTCTAGAATTTTTATCACAGAATCATGTTTTGAGTCCCACAGCAAAAGAAAATAAATAAGCATTATGTCTAAGTAAACCACATCCCTCCAAAAACTAAAAAATACCAAAAATTGTTGCAGCTCAACATGGCAAGGAAGAAACTTCTTAACTCAATGTAAGTCCAGAAGCAAATCTCTGAGCTCTGCTAAATTCAAGAGCTCTGGTTTTTGCAGACCTCAGCAGGAAGCTAACATCAGCCTTTCATGACAACAAAGATGCTCTGTGCATTTGAGAAGGTTTTCATTATCCTGAATATATGTTAATATCCTTAAACATGAAATAGATCAAAAAAGCACAGATTCATCCTTACCTCAAAGACAGAGAATTCCCAGACTATAAGGGAAAGTGATTCTGAGGTTTTAATGTACAAGAAGAGAGACTTATTGTTCAAAAGATGCTGCTAAAATGGCAATGTCTTTTTATGCTTACTTTTCATGAAGCTGTTTGCAGGGCAAAAAGCTTTCTTTGAAATGGTTTCTAACAGTTGGAGGATGTCTCAGAATTTTTTAACCCTGTAATAACACAAGGGAAGGAAAATATTTTTGATTTCTTTTTCAGCTCATTCTATTAATCATCTCTTATGTAAGACACTGGTGCAGAAGCCTCATTTCAGAAAGTCAAATGAAGCCAAATAATTTTGGCAGACAGAGATATCAGTCATTTGTGCCTGACACATTTCAAATGGCTTGGTATCTTTCAATTTTGCTCCCGCAGAGGATTCAGCAAAGGAGCATGTTTTCAAAAACTATTTGGAGATTTTTAACTGTATTTGAATGAGCCAAAACAAATACTATCATCTTGCTCACTTAATGTTGTGCATCATTTTATTTGCTTTTTCATAATTTGCATACAACTTTGATACTTATACGAAGTTTCAAGTCATGTTAAATCACTTTTAGGAGGCATTAATCATTACTGCTAAAAAAGCATATTATCCATCATATGACAGAGTCACTTGTGCCTCCAAACTCCCACACGTGTCCAGGAAGACTCTGCCATAATCAAGGCCTGGTACTAATGCACAAATTGAATTTACTTTTGTTTATGTCAAAAGGAAGTAAGAAGATCTCACTGCTGTGAATAACAGAGAATGAGGCATGGCTCAGCTCCTCCAGGAAAACCAGCATGAAGTCAAGGTTCAGGGAAACAAAGTGTTTTGCAAGTATAAAAGGTTAAATGACACACTGCCCTCATTAGGGAAAAATTGCAGCTGCTGACTCAGGGAGATCTTTCCTTCCTGAACCTCAGTGAAACCACAGATCAAAGTACCTCTCAACAGAAGGTAGGAAACTCAGGTAGGAAAACTTTAACTTCATTGGGAGCTGAAGTTATAAATTTAACACTGAAATACCTTGAAATTACACACTGCCATAAGATACCTAGGTACAGATATGGATATAGATATGGATATAAGACATGGAGCCTGCCTTCCTTCATTGGTCTGTACATGTGCACAAAAAGAAGAAATCAGTTCTACTGCTCATGTGGCAATTTCCTGAGTGAAAAGGTGTATGGCAAAGAAAATCTTGAGGTACTGCAAGAGAGGGAAATCTGAAAGGCCCTTAGAATCACTAGACTGGAAACACTAACTCTGGATATGGGAACTCCTGATGACCAGAGCCTGCTGTCTTTGCATTTCTGAAGCACCCTCAGGTTTACTGTTCTGCCCTGTTATGAGAGTATCCACATCCCATGGAGCTTGCAGCAATATGCTGATACTCAACCAGCAGTTTTCTAAATTCCCCCTTGAACAACACACACCGAGGTTGTTTTATGGTTTGCATGTAGCACAGGCTGCAGCTATATCAGCATTTCAAGTTTAACTGCAAGCAAACACAAATACACTTCTAGAAATACTGCTTAGAAGTTATGTGACACATTCCACTGGAAAAACATGCAAATTATTTCAGCTTTCTTGATGGGCTCTAACAAGATTTTACTTTTTAAAAGCTACTTCATATATATATACACCCCTCCTAGGTATTTTTACAACGACTTCTTAATTATTCAGCTGCAGCTTCTATTCTCAGTTCCATCAGAGGAAGATTTAAGAGGGGCTGTAATGATGATCTGCAGGAATGAGACTGGACTGCTACGTCACTTTTCAAGAGCTGCCACTGAATTCTGGAAATTAGTTGAGAACAGATCTCTGAATTGCCTCTAGCCCCATTGAAATACACCCAGTGAGACTGAACAGCTTGTCCATTTTACTGCATCAGCTAAATTCTGCACTTAACATATTAATTGCAGAAAAAACCCAACAAATTTGACTTACAAATGGCTACTGGCCACTTATAAACACAGCAAAAAACCTGGTTAATTATATTACTCTATAATTCTATGTTAATACTGTTCATCTATTATCAAAGATGTTTATTTGGTCATAAATGATCTAATTTTGTTTTTCCAGGAACCATTCTAACAAATTGCTTTGGTAGAGATCATTCATCTTCAGCCAACAGTCAAGATAGCAGGAATGTTATGCACTGAATTTATGATGTACTTTTTGTGTTTTCTTAACATTATTTTTTCAAGTTACTTTAAAATGCATTTTTGCCTCACAAAACTTTAATATTAGACAAAACAGTCCTGTTTCATCTTATTTTAACCAAACCACAGATTCATGAAAATTTTCATCCAACCTTTGCGCTCTTAGATAATATTCCAATAGTTCCAGACAGAATTTCTATTCAGGTAAGATAATTTTCAAAAAGGCATAACCCAAAACCCCCTTTAGCACTTATTGTGAAAATAATATGATCACCATACAATTAGGAATAAATATTAAAAAAATTGATATTTTCTCATATCCTACCAGCCAAATGTAGGCCAGAAGCAATGAATGGAGGAAAGACAAAAAAGATTAAACTGTAATAATCTGAGGTTTCTTATTATTTCACTTCCCAGGCAGCCAGCCTTCCTAGCCCAGCCTGGCTGTACATGACTGAAGTGCCTGAACAGCTGGTTACATTTCAGCCACTAGAAAACAGGAAGGCTCCATTCTAAGGGAGGTTACAGAAGATGTTCCTGTGGTGCTGGGCTGAAGCTACACAAGATGAGCATCCTCATGGTCAGCACATTTAGGGAGTTCAGTGGAAAATGTGCATTTTGTCTCACTGCAAAATGTGTATTCCTGGCATTAATTCTCTCCCTTCTTCTGACAAGCTGTAAAACTTATCAGAACATAATCCATAGCAGACACAAGCACTGTGTTCATCAACTGGACCACGATCCCTGCTGGACTCTGCTAAACAATCCTTGTATTCTTGGAGCAACCACTACAGACTCCACAAGATCCATCAATAGAAGTGGAAAAGTTTAGATAAAAGACAAGACTAAAAAACCAAACAAGAAAAAAACCCACAAAAACCAAACCAAACCAACAAACAAGAAACCAGGCAGAAAAAGAACCAAACCACAACCAAAGCAAAGCAGCTTTCCACAGAAAAAATGAAATACTGTTCTGTCAGTATGAGGGATTTTTTATTTATGGTGTGTATAGATTTTCTAAAAAATAAAACAATGCCTCCTACCAAGTTTTGGGTTCACTGAAACTGATTTCCCCTTTTCAAATTCAGAAACTGAAGTAAGAAGTTCACTTTTACTCAGTAAACTGACCCTGAGAAGTATTTACAATAATTCTGCTTTTTCTAGACTGAAATTATTAAAGTCTAGTGGAACTGCAGCAAGTGATCCATAGAGAAGTCCTTATGGAAAATCTAAGGGCAATGAAGGAAGTGGAGTCACTTACAAGTTCAGCCAACTCTTCTGAACAATACTTGAACAAATCTAGAGGGTATCTGGTGTCTAAACCCCTAAATGTGACCTAGGAGTGATGATTTTGTAACTCAAACCAGAAATCCATCACTTACAGCTGTTCAGATGGTGCAACAAAAATAGAACACAAGGAAGAATTTGCAGACATCATCCTTGTCCTGCTGTTCCTGGGTGCTCCAGGAATATCAGCACGGCTCTCTCTGGGAGTGACTGAGCTCCCAGCACAGAACCCTCAGTGTGTCTGACCTGTTATAAAGCTGCTTCTTGATCTCCACATTGCCTTTAAGTAAAGTATTTAAACTATTGATTCTCTTGGCCACAATCCAATTTTATTTAAACAGAGAGAGAGGGAGCATGAGAGAGCCAAATAGCTCTATTTGTTGACCACACAAACAAAGGTTTGCATCTGTGATGCTGGGAAATAGATTGTGGTGGACTCCCCTCACTCACTGGTTATAATTCACTTGTCATTGCACACAGCACTTTAAAAAAATTTTAAATTCATACAATTGTAGCAGGCAAGAAAACAGGAAATCACACACAGCTTTGAAGACGTTCAAAGGCTATTTAAGATGTTGAAGAGCTGCACAGAAGCAATTGGAATGTTTTTTACAAGTACTTTCTGGGGTTTTTTAATCCATTACATTCAGCAGTAAGTAATCAGCTGGCAGCTTTAGTAAGGCTGCTCACAGGGGTAAGGATGCTGCTTTTGTGACTAAAAGAATCTGTTGAAGCAAATCTCTTGAATGTAGGGAGGAGAAAATAATCTACAGGAATACTTCAGTGTGGTATGATGCAGTTTAAAAATAATCCAAAATGCAGAACCATTAAATTAATGTCATGTAATGTACTCTTTCAATCTACTTTAAAAATAAATATTTTGATCAAAAAAAAAATCAAAAATCTGAGAGAAGTTTCACACATTTCTATTCTGTTTGGTTTACAGTAGCTATCAGATGTACAGTGTTGGGACACACACAGAACAGTCATTGCAGCTAAAGACAAAAGAGAGTAGAGCAGGAAGCTTCCAACTGTGAACCAGATGGCTCCCTAAGTAGGGAAGCCTCCTCCTCAAATTTTCCTCCGAGTCATTCTGTCCATTTCGAATGAGGTTCTCCTGTCAGAATAACAGAATTTGGAAACATGTATTGTGAGATAAGTAGAAAACTCCTAGACATCCAAAAAAGTGTCCTTTGTCTCCAGGGAATTCTCTTCCCACCTGGTATAGCAGCCTCAGTCTCTTAATGGTCCTATTGAAACTTTTTTTTCAGATTATGTGATTTCCAACTCTCCCTCTCAGCTTCTGGGCTGTGGGTTTAAATTTTTAATTGCAATATGACATCACTCCCCACCTGGCTCCCTTTGCATTTGATATTAAGGAGAGTATAACAAATTTTTCAAAGCAGCCTTCTCCCAAACATGCTCTGATTGGCAGTACAAGGAGCATCCACCCAGACTTTTGCAAAAGGCCTTCAAATTTTTAATTGCTTTGCTTTCTTATGCTATATACAATATAACAAATAAAGCAGTCCCACCATCTCATGAAAAATATTGTGTGTGCTACCAAAGAGTACTTTAAGCATTAATAACTCCAAACATTCAGAGAATAAAAGAGCAGCTGCTACCAAATAAAAAAGTGATTCACAAAGAAACACACACAAAAAAATTTAAAAATTGGAGATTATGGGATTAAGAAAAATAAATATGTGAGCCTAGCAGCTTCCAATTTGTGACTTCTTAACTTTTTCTACCCCTGAAACACCTGAAAGATGAGAGTCAAATGTAACTAAGAACTCTAGGACTAGGACATGAAAAGGAAAATATTGACCTGAAAGGCAGGATCCCTTCTGCAAGGTCTGGTGCTGTTACATACATAGGGTATGGCACTCAAGCTGACTCTGTGCAACCAATTTACCTCTAAAAATACTTTTAGACAGTTGTGCTAATTCTGAGGCATTGAACAAGCCTCAAAGACAAACCAGCTGACCTGTACACCCACTGATTTGGTTAGATTTAACTTTGGAATCTCTGAGTGTCCTTGGTTGTGTGGGGGAACGTGTTCAATTGAGCGTTTCCATTCCAGCACACTGCTCCGTGCTAATTCTTTGCTGGCCTTCTCCACAAGAACAACTTCTGAATGGCTGTTTCTGATTAATTCTTCACCCTAATTTACATTAGAACACTAGCAAATTATTGTTGCATTTAATATATATATATAAATACAAACATATAACCAGACATTCATTAAAATTGAGAGTGGAATTCACTAGAACAAGGATTATAGTTAAAAATATTCTAAACTAATTACTGCTAAAATGTGGGGTTTTTCAGGTGGAATTTGAAATAGTGAAATAATTTGTTAAAGTGCATGTAATGTCCTAAGTTAGCTACTTTTAAATGCCATCTGCACATTAGAACCCCAAATTTCTGAAATTCTCAGCAGCAGTTGCATATCCTGTATTATGGAACTGTACTTATCAGACAAATGGAGGAGTCTGTCAAAACTCACTTTCAAGTTCATTATGGCAGAGAACTGCTCTTCCTGTAGCATTTAAAGCAAACTTCTGATGCACTGATGAAAATAAGAAAAAAACTTTTGCTCTGAAAGTTTTACTCTCCAGATGGTGCAGAAATATGGAACATAACCATAAAACTTCATGTTTACAAAGCACGTGGACAGAAAGATTATAACATTAATGGATTCTACCTTTCACCATCCTTTGCTTTTTAAAGTATATTTTCCTAACCCAGCTTCTCATTTCTAATCTATTCTTTTAATTCTGCAAAAATCCATAAAAATACCAAAGATTATATTTTCCCCAAATGGCATTACCATATAAATGAGGAAAAGCCAGCAGGCACAGTCTTTAATTTTAGAGCTACTTTGCTTTTAGAATGAAATGCAGTATTATGTGAACAGAACTTCTCAGGACGTAGCTTGACCATGGACAACACCTTCAAATTAGCAAAACAGGGGAGAACTGACTGTGAAAAAGGTGCAATCCTGAAGTTTCATATTCAGATCCCAGCTGGATAATCTTCTGCCTCAAGGGTGAGGCTGTGTCCTACCCTCCCCACCCTTAGGGCAGCATTGTCCCCTGGCTCTGCCATCTCAGCTCTGGACTTTGAGTCTCACCCAAGAACTTCCCGTTACCCCTGCCCTCTCCACATATGCAGTGTGTCTTTAGCTTTGTAATTCTTGGGCACTCTCAGATTCCTGCTCCTTTGCATCCGTCCCACCATGCAAAGAGTGAATGCAGTCTCTCTGAGCTGCAGATAAGGTTATCAGCTGGCAGAACTCACAGCAGCTCCACAGGTGAACACCACACCTGATGGAATGGCATTTCCCTCTGTGCTCTAGAGTGGAAAATTAAGGCCATTTTTACATGCCAAGTTCCTGTGTATCTCTGTATCAGAAAACCCATGGGTCACCAGGGCATAACAGAGGAGAAAATGTTTTATTTCTATTCCCTTCCCAATATATTTCCTTCTGCAGACTACTTGTTAAGAATATCCTATTACTGTAAAGGGAAGGCCACATTCTTTCACTTTTCCCAATGGAGTTGTACATTTCTGTGTCCCCTTTTGCAAAATAAGTAAATTATTTATGTTTCAGAGAGAAGATCACTACAGCATATTAAATACAAGATTTATTAGAATTATAACCTGGCACCAGTCTTTTCCATGCTGCCAACTGCCTTGAGTACCCCAGCTGCACTCATTTATATTCTATAATATCTATAGGAACGTTAAAAAACTCTGCAGCCCAAAGATACTGACTTGGTAAGACTTAATGCCATTTTCATAAGAAAATTCTTGTTCTGTTCAGGACTATGTGTTGATTGAGCTTAAAGTATAGAAAGATTCTGTATCAGAAGATATGTGATTATTGATCTGAAAGGCAGGGTCCCTCTGAGCTGGTGTCTAAGTTTCCTTTAGTAAGCTGAAGCAGGCTCCATTCATCTCATGCTAACACAGCCATCTAAATTAGGTCAGTTGAACCACATCCGAAATTAATTGTCTGTTTCACTCCAGTGGCTCAAAACAAGTGTAACCCGTTGGCTGAAGTACAACCATAGTGCAGTCTGCTCAGGTTAGATCAGATGAATCCATTTAAAGCGTATCTTTTGCTCTATTAAAGCCTGAAAGATCACCAGCCCAGCAGAATTCTGTAATGAAATACCAAGACTGAAACATGATTGCACTGCTTGCCTAGCAGTATGGACACTGATGCCAGCTCCCTTCGAGAGGGATTTTCACCACCCTTCCATACAAGTTGCTTCCTAAAAGTAAGATCTGTCCTCCCCATCCAAAAAAAAAAAAATTAAAATAGTTTATAGGTGACTTTGCCCTGCTGAGCCAACATATGGCTCTTCAGTTAATCACTGCAGGTGTTCCTGCTGGAACCACAATTGTTTCAGCTAACTGTGGAATGATAAACAGGGAACGCTGGAATAATGAGAAGCAAGTATGGAAAGGAAAGGTCAGGGGAAAGTCCTAGCACTTTTAACATCTGATATTTTAGCTTGTGGAAAAACTGAGTTCTCCAGAGAGTTAGAGTCAATCATGGCCTGAGGAAACCATTTCCTAAAGTACTCCAAGTACTAAGAACGTCCTATGTCTATCTAAGGTACTTATGGGGCCACAGCATGGTGACCATTGCAAGCTGCACAAATGCCACTGTATGGTCTGTACACCCCTACAGGCAAGTTCCCACTCCAAAGATGTTTGGCCAGGAAGCTGGGATATACTGTAATTTGGTGGCTTTGGTCACACAGGAAACCTGAGGGGATGTAAAATGAAAACAGGTTTTCTAAATCCCTGACTTGCACCTTCTTGATGCAGCCACATCTCCTCTGTGAGCTGCTCAGTGTCCCTACTGAAACACCTTCATGTTTGCCTTCCTTGGGAAATCACCCCCAAACAGGTCCAAAACAGCCAAATAAAACTTGTATCTATTCAAATGCGATGGATGGCTTTAACACAGCACAAATCACATTTAAAACCTGCAGTTGCTATTCCAGTCCTTAGATAAAAACTAGGATATTCTTCAGTCCAGTTATGGGTTAGGATGGCACATTTTAGTTGCAGCTTTATGTACAAGTTGGTTAATCAGGCTGTACGTGGGAGAAACTGATTTCACTTCTATGGAAAACTCAGTGACACAGTAGCAGCTGTGTTGTACATCAAACAGCATGACTAGAAATGCATCTATGAGCACAGGAGAACAACCCTTTAGCTTGCACTATATAAATCAGAACAAGTCCTCCAACGATTTGAGTAATATTAAAATGAGTTACTTACATTTATTTGTTATTTTAAGTGCTATAATAAGGTATTCTGAACAAAAAGCAGTGCACTGCAATCTGAGAGACAGAACAACTGAAAGTCCAGAATTTTGACGAATTCAAGTATTTCCTCATTTCAATCAAAATATTTATTGCTTATTTTTAAGGTCTTTTACCCCATCAGATATTCTGAAACAGTGATAGAGAAGCAATACAGATCACTACTGTTGAGTGGATGATGAACAGGTTTGATTCCTGCACTGATTCAAATCTGAAAGCAGAAGAGGCTCTCATGTCTCTGTACACATACATGGTAATGTGGCAATTTATTCCTCTGCCCTTTTCTGGTCTCTCTGTCCTGCCTATCTGAAATGTTACAGCTGTTCCATTTTCCTGGTTTGCAAAAACATTTAGCAATTCTCCTACTCCTAATTCATGGATTTGAGAGAAATATCCTCAATGGGGCCATTTGTTTTACTGCAAGCACACATAACAGAATCTGTACTCCTTCCAGGAGCCTGTGATCAGGGTTTGAAGTTGCTGTTATCTTTTTAAACAGGTGCATTTCCCAGTAAATAGAACAAAACATTATAGACCATTATTTCGGAATAACACAACGTAGTTCATCTAATCTTAGGCTTCTCTGTTACCCAGCAAAGCTATAGAACAATTTTAATTTATAGTCTTTTAGGAAATTCAGTGCTCCTGAGGCAAACTTCTCAGAGAGAGAGAGAGTCTCTTGTCTGTCAGGGTTCACACCATTACCTTTGCCCAACGAACCGTGCTGGAAAGCAGCGTTTTGCCTTCCTCTCCCCTCCAATGCCATCAATCACCCAAACAGCCCATGTGAGCTCTCTTCCACGAGAATGCTGCTGTTTGATGGCTAAACTCAGCAAAACCACAGGACTTTTGATCAGGGTATCAGAGCATAGCCCCCCACCTGCCTGCCCTGCCAGCCTGACACAGCCTCTTCAGCATCCCAACACAGGAAACACTGGGCACGTAAGGGATACCAGAGCTGACCACTGGCACTCCATCCAGCCTTCCAACCCAGGAATGCTCCTGACTCTCCTCTCAAAGAAACAACTACAAAGAAAAACCTCAACCAGCTTGAAATGGTTACATAAAGATGACAAACCATCAACCTGAAAGAACTGCACTACTATCATACAAAGAGGAAAAAAAAAATTAAATAAAGACACGCCCTAATATTTAAAAGCCATACTTTACATAAGCATCTGACAGCCCCATCCACTGAAAAAGAACAAAATGTCTCAGCTCCCACAGAGCACAGCTCAGCAGGAGTCACGGGCATCACAACTGTTCATGCAACTACTCAGCATTGAAAACAAATTTCAGCTATAAGGAACCATCAATAGTTCATGAAGCCTCCGCCTCTTGCCTCTCCCCTCCCCCACTTCACCAGAAACAAGGAGAAATTCTGTCTGAGGGTCCTTTAGGGGTCTGGCTTTTCCAGAGCCCTCTTCTGTAAGAGAAAACCTAAGTTTTCATTAGTCATAAATTGCCAGTACACAAACACCATAAAATTCTCAACACTACCGGATCTCAAACTGGCGGTTGTAATACCCCATAAAAAAGAGGGAAAAAATCCCAACCAAACAAAAACAACAACAACAATCCCAATCCAAAAAATAAATAAAAACCACCCCAAATCCTTTTGGTTGAACCCATCTGTATCAGGACATGAATCACAGAATCACCACATCATTCAGGTGGGAAGGTTCCAACCTCCCAGGCAGAGCACAGACACACAGCTCTTCACATATGTGAATTATTAATGCCCAATATATACAGGAATAGACAACAGACATTTGTCAGATGAGTCTGTGATGTGCAGCAAATTTCTGAGACTGCCCTCATGGCCCATTACTTCCAAGAATATGCCTTGCAGCCATTTGCCTGGACATCTGGGCTCAATCACCTCAGCAACTGCTCCCTACAGGAGTCAGGAACTTCCACTTCTTTAAGAGATGTTTGCCCCAGTTCCAAAATCTGGATCTCTCCTGGCTTCTTAGATGCAAAGGTGTTATTGCTGCACTGCATATAAACCAAACATCTTCTGAAATACACTGAAATGGCACTGGCTGGTCAGAAGGCAGCACTGTGTTTCTGCAGCACTATTGGGAATTTCTATATTACAAGCTTCTTTTCTATGCAAGCCCATCCATATAATTGATTTTCTAATATTAAAGACAGGATATCTGAGACAACTCCTCTATCAATCAGCCCATCATGCTTATAAATTAACTCTATTGCAAACCTGGGCTTTGTTCAGGTGCAGCACAATGGATTACTTCACCCAAGAGAATAACATTTATTTCTAATGTTTTTATTGATCTTCATTTTTGTTATCTGCCTGAATGCTGCTAAAACCATGGTATAAGCAAAGGAGCCTAAAGCTTAGAACATGCCAAAAGTTTTAATATACTACATTACATCATCCATGCTGATCAATATTTTCCTTTAAGCCACTGCTGGAAGAACATGGAGTTACCTTTCAGTAACCTCTGTAACAATTCATTAGGATTAAGAGATATAGGCTCAACTATTATGGATGTTCTTTTCATGCCAGTGAACATCAGCTTTTTCTGTGCATTCAAAGGCACAGAANAAGAGATATAGGCTCAACTATTATGGATGTCTTAATGATTTACAGATTTATCAGCTTTTGTTTTTTTATTCTTAATTCAACTACTTGCCAGGTGACATTCACATGAATTTTCATGATGTTCTATGCTAACAGAGAACCTGTATTAACCATGGTTAAAAATCTATGTGATTCCAGAAAATTCAGAAATATGCAACAATAATAAAGCATATTGCAATTTCAGGAAAACACACACTCTGGGTCTTTTGAGCCCCTGAAAAAATACCTGGTTTACGTCATTCTGCAAATGCAGGATTGTTGGAGTTTTATCAGCAGATTTTTGGCTAATAGCCAAGTCTAACTCAACAGAACAGCACTTTAGCATTATGCTTTGAGATTTTATTAATCTTGTTATTTCAGTGAAGTTACACTGACCTAAAAACAATGAGAGTGAGTTAGGCTGAGAGTATTTTAATTCCTTCTGTATACTGGGTTGTAATTGTGAGCAACAGAAAAAGAGAGAGTTAGAAGTTGAATTGCTTACATAAAGAATAAAAAAACCTACAAAAATAAATCTGTAAATCATTAAGTAAATGCCAAAAGAGGAAAGAAGGAAAATTACACTTCTTAAGAAGCACCCCAAATTATAATTGTTTATTTCCAACAAAAGCTACTATTCAATGGATAGACAAACTTACTCCTTGTATTCCAAATGATCCAGCCTTTGTCAGCTCTATAAATCACAATAAATCGTATGCAACATATTTTAAATAAACAATGAAAGAATGAAACGACCCCTTAAAAGACAAATAATCCCTAGTTCAGAAATGTTTTGGAAACTGATAACTTGTATATGCCTGATTCCACTCAATTCCCAGTGGTAATAATAGATTAATGCTAAATTCATTAATCACTGGAACAGACAGAACTGTTACAAAAGAACCGTGTTGGGACTGCTGCACTAATGCTCCCCATGGTGTGAGATTAATGTGTGGCCCATACAATAAGAACCAAGCCAGTGATATTGCCATTTATAAAACTGTCTGTCTTTAATCTTTTTATTCAACAGCCTGCCCTGCAAATCAAAGCTATTGAGCACATTGGGGTTTTTGATCCCACTGCACTCTGTTTTGCTCACAAGTCATGAAACTGCAGAGCCCAGTGCCAAGTTTCTGTACTATGATCAGTATCTTGCCCAGGTAGCAGCGTTTTATCAGCTTTGATCTCTTGGACACTCACAGTCTCACACACGCACTGTAAGTGGCACTTCTCAAGAGCTGGTCAGTGTTTCCTCACCTACAGCATTTCTCAACTTGTCTGATTCCTTCTTTTATACCTAATCAGTATGTTCCCCATGCTTTCTAATTCTCCATTACAGCAAGGAACTTGTAATAAACACTCAATAAATGCAGCATTTCCCACAAGTATCACTGCAAATCTTCCATTCTTGACAGAATTGTCACGTTACAGCACGATGCAGAGGCTTTCATTAACTAAAAGAAAAACACATTAATTGCAGTTGCATGAAGAACATATACAAGTAAAGTAAAATTTGTCTGTCCCCAAATTTGCTTGCAGCTGGGTCAGCAAAGCCTCTGTAACAGCAGGCTCAAGTGGAGAGCAGGATCACACTGCAGAGACCTGGATTCTATTCGTGGCTCTGCCCTTCACCCAGTAAAATGTCAAACAGAAAAGTTACATCACCCCTGTGCTTCAGATTCCCAAAGTAGAAACACCCTTTGTGACTGCAGAGAAAGCACGAGGTGTAAGAGCAATGCCTTCCAGCACTCCAACTTCATTAAGGGTGTTGAGTACATTGTCAGTTCTGTGGACACGTTAAGACATCTCAAGAACAGTGAGAAAGCTTTGTGATCCTCTCCAAGAATGGGATCAAAGTGCCTGATCTTCCAATACTCATTTTAAGAGCAGAGGCAACACCTGAAGCTCAGTGTAAGTGCAAAGGAAAATCTGGTTCCAGTTTTTAAATTTCATGTAGTGGCTGTATTAAAAAGATCACTCCTGAAAAGAAAAAATGCTAAGGCTCAAATTTCAGTGCCTGACCAAATAAACAGTCAACTGATACCTTCCACAGACTTCTGTGTTTTAACCTTGTTATTTTCAATTATATGAATTTAAATTCCATAAGCTAAGAAGTCACAGAAATCTGGAGATCAAACTGTCATCTAAGGGATTTCAAAATGATGTATAGATTTTATCTGCAGGGAGTTGTTTGCCTTTTAGCTTTAGAACATGTACATTACATCTTACTTATATTTTCAACTATTTTCCAAAATTTTGAAGGTAGAAATGAAATCTAGGTGAAATCTGCCAGGCACTGGTGCTCCGATTCTGCCATACAGTGAGACCCCCAGAAGGTCACATCTGAATACTTAAAGGACTTCACCTATAAGCACTCAAAAATTCCAAAACTATAAAACCAACCCTTGAACCAGAGACTGAAATGCAGGTACCACCCTTCCAGATTTTGCCTTTTGTTGCTGTTTGAATTTTTTTTTTTTTTGAAACAGAGATTGTTACCCAGCGCCATGCATTTAGAAACTCCAGTCTTTGCATGAGCATGGAACACTTTGGGATGAACCCGACTCAGCTCACATCTGGGTCACAACAGATCTGCTTCTGTTTTATCTTCTTTGATAAAGGAATAAGAAATCAGTTTAGGGAAAACATAAAACGTAACTGAAACGGAAAAAAAAGTAAGATAAATCAGAAAAATAAAAAAATATTAACCTATAGGAAAAGATAATTCAAATGGAACCCAATTATACAAAATTATTTGCAAAGTTCTAATTGCTATAAATGAGGGAGCAACTCATGACAGAAATTCCAATTACAAAAGGAATTATCTGCTCTGCAGCAACTAGTTGTGTGACATTTATAATACACAAGAAATCATGAAGCTTAATTATTTGCATTTTCCACTGCTACAGATGCTGCATGAAAATCTAATTAAATAGATCCAGCAAGACTTACAGATGGTAGCCTACAAGTAGGGAATTTGCTGATCCATGCATTGTTTTAAAAGGAATTCATAATGACCTCTAAATAAAATGGGAATCAATCTTTATTTTAATGTATTACAGTGTGAAAATACATTGCAAATCAAGAAAATATTTACACCTTGTTTGACCATATTTAAATCTATCAGGATGAAAAATGGGATCTTTTCCTTAGTCTCAGAATACCTCTGCTAGAAAAAAATCACTTCTGTGGTGCACTTTTTACAAACTTGACAAGTTTCTTGCCTTAGGAGTTTTCCCAGAAATAAAAAGGGAAGATTCTTTTTATGGCAGACTTCCCTCTTCACTTTTCTTTCACCCACACCTCATATTCTTAAGTTTCTCAAATAATCCAGTGCAAATGGGGCCACAGGCTTTAGAGAAGTCCATAGATTCCTCTGTGACTTCCTCTGCATTTTGAACTTCCCAAATACATCATTATTCACGCTCTACAATTGTAATGAATGAACAGAAATACACAGCAACCTTGCAAAAACCGGCACACTGTGATGAAACAGAATTTCACATGAAAGTCAAAAGGTATCAGGGAGGTGCCTTCTTGTAGGATTTAGAAAATCATCATTGTTGCAGTGAAAAGTACAGCTCAGAAAAAAAACTTACTATATTTCCCAGATTCACTTTCTAAAGAATTCGCAGTCCACCAGAATTTTCTGAGGGGTTCGTCTATGTGCAGATAGATTGATGAGCAAACAATACACTGTATTAACTCTGAACTGGAGCCCCTATAATCTCCTAAATACTCTCACTCAATGTGCTCTCCAGTAGATCCAAGGAACTCGCACCTTCCCCTGGATGCACCCAGTGATAGTGCACATCACTGACCAAGAGAAAACACACCTCCAACCTGTTCCCCCAGCCTAATCACAATTTAAAGGAGCCTTAAAAAACAAAACAAATCCACAATACAACCCAAACAGAGCAAACAAAAGTTAAAATAAGGGAAGGAAAGATTGGCCAATGGTGATGGCTTGCAGATTTCAGCCCTTGAATTACAGGGGTCATTGCCTGAACAGTTACAAACACCATCAGAGCATTCAGGGTTGAATGCAAACTGAATATTCATCCTCTCACTTCTGAATGTGTGTGTAAAATGATGCCATTTACCCAAAGTCCTCGAAAAATTAAAGTAACTTTTTGGGTCCTTGCATTTTCACTTATTGAGCCCTTGGGCTCGGAGTTGTGTCTTGCCAATCTGTCTCTGATTAAAAAAAAAATGATTACAGCTTTACTGCTCTCCTCTTGGAGCTCCATAATCTTGCAAAACACTTGCTGCTGTAGCAATCACAGTTATATTTCTCTTCAGCTATCAGTCGTTGCAAATGATTTTAAATGTTGCTTCTTATGCTTTGAATTTGCATTTTTGATACATTTGATTTTCTGCCATAATACATGATGCCACAAACAGCCTGTTGGTAGCAGTTTGGATCCTCTCTAGTGATTCCTAGGTGATGTATTTATTTTAATTGATTTAATATTTTCTTCATTTAGTGCCTCTAATATAAAAAACACTATGCCTTGAGTATGGCTAGATTTTTATCTGGACAAAAGTTTATTGCCCAGGATTAAATCTCTTGGATAAATTCTTTTGGTGTCAGAGTCTTCAGCCAGACACAGATTCAAGAGAAGGGATACAGTGAGAGTCTCCTTATGCCCCACACATCTCCAGACAGATTCAATACTCTGCTGGACTAGAACAGGCCATTACAGGGGGCAGAAACCTCGACCTTGCTGACCTTGCACAGAATTGCCTCACAGTCAAGGACCTAGAGAGGACGCTTTTAAGCCTTTATCCTGCAACTTCCACTAAGCAATACTTGGATCTTGCTTCTGCTCCATTTACTGCTGTTCCTTTCATTATCTTCATTAAAAGCTGGCTCTAATTAAGTGGCTGGTATATATTTCTAGCTGCATGGCAATAAAGGCGAAATATGATCCTAGATCAATTACTTGTGACATGCTCTGCAAAACTAGAAAATACACAGTGTATTAATCAGCATTATGTTAAGATTCCTGAGCATTAGAAAACGTTTAGCAGATGAGCCTGGATTTTTCCCTAGGGTTTACTATTTCATCAAAGGTAACATTCCTTAGACTATGGACAGTAAGAGTTAAATTCTACTGATGTGTTCCATTTGTTGTTGCAGGATACTCACAAGGACAGACATGAAAGGGCATCTCTCCTGAGCCAGAAAGCCTTGCCAATGACACAACCAGCCACCTAAAGCAGCAGCATCCATGCATGATGTGACAACCAGATCAGGCCTCAAAGCATGAGCAAAATGTGCATGAAAAAATCCCTCCCAGGGAAAAGTTTTCCAGTAAGAATCTGTGTAAAAGAAAGAACTCTGCTATTTCCTCTGAAGGTCAGCAAGTACTCAGCATGTCAGACTAAAAGTGACAAACTTTGCAATGAGCTCTCACTGAAAGCAGTCAGCTACACGTCCCTTCTCCTTTTTTACTGAGAAGTCTTTCCGTGCCAATGGCAGCAGCACTGAATTTCTCAGGTGAGCACTCAGTAAGTCACTGACTCGGACAGCAACTCTTGCTCCAGCTTCCCACCCACATATAACAAAATGCTGCCTCCAGCAGCAGCCCTGACTGCAACAGGGGAACCTGCTGGGAGAGTTATTGTCCCCTGGAAATGCCAGGAAACACTGATCACTCCTGACAAGAATGTCCTACGGGAAAGTGAACCAGTTCCTTCTGTCCTAGGTCATCAGTGATTTCTCCTCGCAAACCTCTGTGGCTTTCCAGAAGAACTTCAAAGTGGCAAGAAGCTGATTTTCCTTTGCAATAATGAGGCATTTCCCTTCCATTACCCCTCTCTAGAGCTGCACTCCAGGTCCAGCCTCCTGCCAGGATTCACTCCACACCCTCATCTCCAGGGCTGACAAACATGCCAGCTGCCCTGGGGACAGGCTCCTCACTGTCTACTGATGTGGAGAAGCATGCTAATTGTCATTAGGATTGTCAAGGAATACCACAAAAGAGTTTCTATAACAAAAGAAAACCCACTGGAGGATCTTTTCCAATGCAGGAAGCGTTTCCTGGTTACTGACAGCAGGAGCTGTATAATGGGAAGTGTCACTCATGCCCTCTTATCTGATGTTTAAGGGTTATCTATTTACACCAAGGACGAGTGCATAACAAATCAATAGCCACCTTAAATCAAAGAGGAATTACATGGAAAGGAAGGAAAAAAGGGAAAAAATTAACACGCTAGGTGTTTCAAAATACTGCAGCATTATTCATTAACATCAATGATAATATTTCATTGGAAAATAAAAATCTTTTTCATAAATTACTAAGCAACTACTTCAAAATAAAAATCTGATCTAGAGCAAGTGTGATATGGCCTATGGAGATAGATCTAGTTAAAATCAATAAATGAGGAACAGCCACTCTGTCCATTTTCTTGACATGATCCTCTCCTTCCCTAGGGCTCCCAACCTCTCAGGGAAATCCAAGTGCTGTTATTTGGAGCCACCCACCAGACAGTGCTGCACAGCCCAAAACCTGAGTGCATTCATTCCATACTGGGGGTAGTGACAAACTGAGCACAGAGAGAAGAAAATGCAGCGATTCCTTTTTTAACCATCCTTCCTTGATGCTGATGTTCAGTAAAGTACAAGTGACTGAATTCATGTTTTCTGACCATAAACCTCTCACCACTATGTTATTTTGCTCAACTATTGAAATCAAATAGAGCTCCCTTGGTCCAGTGAAACAATTTCAGTCACACTGGCAAGCTCCTGTCACTGGTAACATCTTGCTCCTGTGAATAAAAATTCATTTAAAGCAGAAGAAGGAAACCTGGGCAAGGGATTTTGATTTAAATCCTCACAAATTAACCAAACACATGACAAAAATAAGATACAAGAATGAAAAGCATTTTAGTTTATTGTTCTTTTTTACATTATTTTCCAGTCATACCACCAAGATAAAAATGAAACTATGTATTCGCACATTTCTCTCAGTTAAAGTTCAAGAGAATGATTCTTTGTATGAACCATTGACATTACAAAACTATTTCTGTGGAATATGCCCTACACATCTGAATGTATATACACTTATTTTTAAGAAGATTAGACAGATCTTGTAAGATCTTTTTAAGATTACAAGAATACTTGTATTGTATATACCTGAATATAACACAACTTAAGCAAGCCTGCATGTAAAGCTTCAAATTTCCCATACCAACCTTTTCCAAGGGAAGTTTGGGTGCTGACTATGAAGAATAACAATAGTTCAATCAAATTCTGGCTGTAATATTCTAATCCAGTTTGTATGCAAACTGAAGCAGGGCAAAGTATCTGGGGCACATTCAGTGGGTTATCAGATGAAATACTGGCAGGAAAATTTGCCATATCAAATGCAATATCACAGGGAATAAAATCAATAGAGAAGACTGCCTGTATCTGAAATGACTGAACAGATAGAACAGACACACAGATTGATTGAGCAGAAATACCAGAAATCCTTTGGATCAGACCTGAAAATTTAAACAGATTTAAACTGCTAAATCATAATCCTCATATCCCCTTATACAGTTAGCACACATTATAAACTATAAACAAAGTGAGGCAGTAAGGTAGCTCAGGGTTTGAACTATTTTTTTCTCCCCCTCTTCTATTTAGAAGCTGCTACTATTTCCATGATTTTTTGGTTTATATTGTAACAGTATTGGACATGACATATATGAGTGTGTGCTTTGGGACTCCTCTATTACCTGAATTGTGCTAGTGAACAAATTCTAAAGGCCATTTGCAACAGCTTTCCTGTGTCCTGACTTGAAATTATATTTTTTGGCCTATATCTCTTTATTTTTTGCTTGAGGCTACTGACTTGGAAAGCAAAGTACAGGCATGTTTCAGAAAAAATCAGGTTCTTCTAATATGATTGTTTTCTTGCATTTCAAGGGAAAGAATCTTTAAATCAATGTGTAATGTTTAATATTTTCATGGGGAAAACATGACCCCACTAGAGGTAAATTTAACTGACTTGAGTAGGACCACAATTTCAACTTTAAACGACAGGCACTTGAAAATTAGAAATAACTAACACCTATAAGTGGGTAAAAATTGAAAAACACTGGGAGAAGTTCAAGTTCAGGAATAAGCATTTGATTTGATTTTGATCAGCAGCTGAGGACAGAGAGCTGCACATCAGCTACAAAATTGTTCAACCACGAAACAAGAGCTAAGGCAACCACTAAGGTGGGTTTAGTTTTGTTTAAAGTGAAACCTTCAGAGCACCAATATGTCACCAGACTGCTTGAAAATAATGGCAAATCTGTCCCAGTGACTAATCTTTGAGCCCTGCCAGCACTCAGAATTCAACAACACCGAAATGGGGAAAGAAAATAATGTCACCTTGTCATTCTGAAATGGACCTATAATCAAACCCTTGAAGTGGGTTCACACAGAAGTATCAACCCCACTAAAACAGAAGGCAGGCTCAGCTTGAAAAGAACAAAATACATTTTGCGATCTCACAAAATACAAACCGGCACATTCCACATCTCCTGCAACACTTAGCCATTTATTGGGAATTGTCAGTAATTTATCCTGCTTATTTGCAGGTCTGCCTGCAGCCTTACAGCCTCCCACTGTGATTTTGTCAGATTCCAAGCCTGGCAGGGTCGGGTTGGGTTAACTCTGGTGTGTAAGACCAGCTGCTGCATTTTACCCTGCAGACAGCTGCCTTCAAAGGCAGGTAAAGCATTTCACAATTTTATGAAGTCTTAGGAACAAGTCAGTCCCTAGAAGATCTTCCTCAATGCTATTTGCAGGATTCAAACACACCTATTCTTTTGTGTAATGTATTTGTGACTTTATGGCATCAACATTTATGGCCACCACACTAAACACAGCATTTCTGATTGCTTATTACCAAAGTCTTCTTATCAAGACTGAGTGATTAAATTACTTTTGCAAAATAAATAGCTTTCCAGTGAAGGCAAACAGAATCTGAAACTTGTAACCATGCAGTTACATATTTGGGCTCAAAATTCAACCATAAGCTATTGAAATGCATCACTAAACATAAATCCTGCAAACAGCTATAGAAGACCCTAATTTGGAGGAGGCAAACCAGCCCACTGAATCCATCATTCTTCTTTAAAGCTGAACACCTACTTAAACATTTGCAGATTTGGCAACTCTAAGCATTATGTCTGCATATTTAACAGAACTGATAGTTAACATATTTGTTACAGCTACCAGAATTCATACTGAATATATGAATAATCCATTTTCTTTAATTTAAACTCCTTTGAAAGGAAGGCATTCTCCTCGCCTCTTTCCCAAAGCTAGCCTTTTTTCCTCTAGTTTTCCTGTTTACTCACACCAGAAAATGCACCATGCAGAAAGAAATATGGCTAAGGAGACATATTTGAAGAGACTGCTGCAGGGAATCTGGTTATAAAACTTCAGTTGATGTCACGGATTGCTACACCTTATTGTATCTTACACAAGAATCATAAGCAAAATTGTCAGAAGGCAACTGAATAGGAAGATAACTTGCACTCAGCTGGCTGATAAAAACAGTAAAAAAGAAAGGGAAAGGTTATGTATTTCTTTTACTTCAAAGTGTGAGGAGGCCAAGTGCTTGAACAGCTTACTGGGGTCTACAAAAACTCTGCTGGTTGCACTGGGGCTAAGCACAAATGTGAAAATAAGGATTCACCGACATTATTGGAAATATGACTGACTTTCACTCCTGTGGTTATACAATGTGCATGCAGGTAAAGTGGAAGGATGCCACCAATTTCAGTAGATCTGTCAGAAAAGAGAGTGGGACTCAGAGAGGCAGGGATTTGCCTCACACTTAATTTTCTCAGGCTCTCCAGGAAACTGCTGTGACACACACAAGGGATCAGATAAGCAGAAACCATGGTTTGCCATGAAGATAAGAGAACCAGGTGGGAGGTTATTCTGCATTTCTGAAATACACTGAAGCAGAATCTTCAATCTGAACATGATAAAGCTTTATCAGGGTGAGGACTTCACAACTTCATTATAACAATAATCTGTTTGAAGCTTCCAGCAAGGTATCAAAACCATAGCATAGCCATGCTGTCTGCTTAGTACTTCTGGCTAGAGAAATTAGATAACATTATATTGACTTAATCAAAATAATGCAATTTAATTCCGTGGTATTTTACATAATAATGGTCAGCTACAGTTTTCCTGAAACAGAGCACGACATTTACAAACTAAATTAATTTTTGTAGCACCTATAAAATGGTAAATACTCAATATAAAACATTAAACTCGGGTTTCAAATGGCTCTTTCACATAATGCAACTTGCTTTATACAATGCCTTTATTTCCTGTGTTAAATGACTATATCTGCTTTACATTAGTGTTTATCCCTTATGTGGTGTTCCAAGAGGCTCTGTTCAATTTATTTGCAGGACAGACAAAATTACACTTGCTAATGATCTCCTGTCTAACAGAAAAATTAATGTATTTAGCTAGGCTGGGAAGATTGTACTGATCTGGTAGCTGCTATACAGCACCTTCTCAGGAATCCAAACTCTTTCTAATCTGGTATCTCTAAATGACTTCTCTTGGAATCCAACACATTCCAAAACACGAGAAGCATTCAAAATGTACCATTTGGAGAGCGATACATCTCAGAAAAGAAGCTTGCCCTGTTTATTAGGGATAAATGAGGAAAAAATATGATATTGCAGCCTACAAGTCAGAGTGGAGAGCACTGTACTTGGGCTTAGCCTCAAAGCTGAAGTGACATAAATTCCATCTTCCAGAGTATAAAGAAATGATCCTGTAGGGTTACAGAAGCAGAAATATCACTATTCTCTTCTTTTAATATTTTGAGATCAAGTGTAATAGATTTCAAAATTACTACACTTCAAAGAGACTATGGCACTTTCCTTCAATGTGAGTCCTAGAAAAAGCATTAAGTGAATAAAAACTGGGCTGCTAAGCCTTCCACTTTTTGTGAGATTTGTATTGTTAGATTCCTTAGGTAATAAATGTATTAAACCATTACTTGTTTCAGAGGTATTAAAATAATAATCATCGTCATTTAGTCAGTAATGTTAAGTTTTATGGTAGACACAGCAATGAAGAGAAGCTGCATCTTCACCTCCTATCTAATCTCTTTGAACTGGAAGTAGAGATTTTCCTTCAGCTAGGCAGTTTTGAAGATCTCCACAGGTTTTTTTGTGAAGCTGTGATTAGGGAGCTTAAATAAATGCTTACAATTACAAGTTGAACAGACTGCTAGAGAAATTAGGACTCTGAAGTCATCTCTGCACTTCTGCCAGGTTTATATCATTTTTCAGCACTGGTTCACTCTTAAAAGGACTGTAGACCCAGAGTGCAGGAATTCCTGGGCAGGTATACACAGCAGTTTTCAGTGTGCCAGGTTTAAGATGAAACTCAGACTGATCACATCATCATCAGTTTGGATAAAATAGCTCTGCTCTGCTGTGACTTACTGGGTAGCAATATTTGGTAGCTAACTCACAGGAAGGACTTGGAAGATAACAACCAACAAGGAAGAAAATATTGAAGATATCTATTATAAAAGGAGGGGAGAAAGATGAACATTAGAAAAAGAGGATGGACAACAGAGATGAAAGAGTGAAGAAAAAGCAGAAGATGCTGCAGAGTCAACTACAAGAGATAAAGAAAGATAAACCAAGAGAGAATAAGATATGGAGGAGGGGAAGGAAAATGAAAGCAAAAGCAGAACCACAGGAATCTGAGGATCAACTGTGAGACATCAGGGTGAGAGCATGGACAGCCCAGAGATGAGAGAATCATTTCAGGCTGCACACAGCTGGGCAGGAGAAGGTGTTTGCACAAGCTCAGACACTTTGAAGGAAAGGTCTGTTTGACAGGGCCTCACAGAGCTTGTGTACAACTGCAAAAAAGCCAGGCTTTTGGGCTGACAGATGCTCTGAGGTGGAAGATTTCTGTAAAGCTTTTTTAGCAGCAGAGTTTATAGCTGTAAAAATGACACATGGCTTCATTGTAATTTTCCATGTGAAAGGAGGCAAAAAATATATAAAAAAAAATAACAACCAACAAAAACTCTTCCCTTCACTGGACAAGTGAGTCAAGTATAAAAATATTCCCAAGCAAATGACAGCTTTTTAGTTCATCTTTACATCAAACAATGACAGCAGTTTGCATGACTCAGACAGATGATTCAGCTGTTGTCCTCTCAGCTGACTCCAGAAGGGAGGGAAGGAGAGAAGCAGTTTATTTTTAAGTGTGCCTTACTAGCAAGATTATTATGAGAAACCCATTAAAATGTTTTCTTTCCTTGAGAGCCGTGTTCTTGCTTAAAATGAGCTTCAGAGATAAATAAGAACAGGAAGGTTCCTGGGAACCTGGAGACAAAGCAGGAAGCCTTAGAGAACAGAAAGAACCTATTTTGAAAATCTGAGATGCTTTAATTCTCCTAAGATCTCTTTATCCAGGGCATGAACCAAAATATTTTATAACTAAATCTCTTTCAGAAAGCACATCACCTATCCTTATATTGTTGATGAATATGTCAAATACAGGATTTTAAATGTCAGTGCAGAGCTTGCAAAGGGAGAGAGCACTGCCTGAAGGATAATCTATACTAGCAACAGCCCTTTCAGAAATACTGACTCAACCTTGTGGTCCCTGGTTTTCAGGGACTTAGCTTGAGGCTAAAATAGTCACCAGATGGGTAAAAGTCAGAAAACTGGTCACCAGAAGGAAAAATGAAGGGCACTTAATTATTTTTACTTTCTCTACACCACACTTCAAAATGGAGATAAGGAAACATCAATTTTTCATTCTCAAAGACTCTTTTCAGCTCTAGTATCACATTAAAATTCATAACTCCAGAAATCATGAAAGTCTGGCCTCTGTTATCACAGCCTATTATTTCCATGGGAGAGTTCAACATGTTATAAGGGAATCCTACACAGCTTAACTCGCTGCAAAATACAGAGGAGGAGCAGATGGAATATCAGTTATTTCTGAACAGAAACTGTAACAACATCACAGAATCATAGAACATGTCTACTCTAGTTGATACCAAGGAGAACAGTAAAAAAAGCTGCCAGTTTTGCTTCTGAATATATCTTTGTTGACAAAGAAACTCTTAGAAAACACAGTAAATTCATTCTATAGATGACTTCTTTAAAAAATGCACATACAAGTTCAGTGGAAAATGCTATAGATTTTTGTCTGAGAATAAACAGTAAAACTTATCTAAAAAGGTTTATATTTAGGCATGAAACTCTGAATCTTAAACAATATTTTGTGTAATTGTAAATAAGTGTGTGAATAATTTTCATATAAACAAACTGGCAAAGACAGTTTTAATGTGGGTTGGTCCATTGGGTTGGGGTTTTTGGTTGTTTTTTTTTATTTTTTTGGTTGGTTTGTTTTTTTGTGGGTTTTTTTTTGTTGTTGTTGTTGTTGGGGTTTTTTGTTGGTTTTTTTTTTTTTTTAAACTCAGGCTGTTTTACCGCCAGAATCTCAGTAATAGGGGCATTAATGCTGCCAGAACATCTCAAAATGCTAGTGGATCCTTTCCACAGAGATCTCAAGCACATTAGGATTCCTCTTCCAGAGCAGTCATCCTGCTCGCTGCAGACTCACAGAAATCCCAGTGCTCTCTTGGCATAAAACTGCCAGAAGTGCCAAATGATTTTGTGGCCTCTCCAGTTGTGTGCAGCCATATCCTGGCCAATTATCAATGCTCTCCCAGGCACCAATCTAGGAGCCTTGCCAGGGGTACGGGGAGAAAAGCCATGTCTGTGGATATTGGATATTCTTTTTAACTCCTGCTGGTAGTTTCTCATTTCATTTGTTAAGTGAGGTTGGACATGACTTTTAGTTTGGCATTTTCTTATTGTTTTTATTATCCAAATTACAGTGACAGGTCCTACTGCTTCAGTTTGGGGATTTTGCCATGAAATTGTGAAACATGATCAAGGGTCTATCTCTGAAAAACAGACTTATTTTTCTCATATTCAGTAGGGTAAAAAAAAAGACTGTAGACATTAAAAATCCATGTATTTTGCTTTGCTTTTCATAAAGTAGAAGCTGAAAATAAAAATAAGACCGTTTATGTAACAGAAATGATGAGGCTGAAATGAAGGAGGAGCTATTCCCACAGCGCTCTAGCATTTGCTATTTGTGTACTGTGTTCATGTGAAAGCAGAAGATAAAAGAAGTGCTCTTAACTAAGCAGAGAAGTGAAATCAGTGTCAGATTTACAAGGAGTGATGAACTGGAAGACATGGAGGGAAGGCTGGGCAGTTGCTGTGCTCTATGCAGGAATATAAAGGAAGTCAACAACCATCTCCTGCCTCTGTGGTCTCTGTGTACAGGCCCAGTAAAAAGGATTTGCAGTGCTCAGGAAGGGTAAGCAGCACTGCTGCTGACATATGGAAAGGAGGTGGGAGGAGAAAGAGCTGCATGATCACAGCAGGGAGCAAATCTTCCATGGTTTGATTTAACACTGCACTTGTTAGAAAGTTTGGAAAGGCTGCAATGCCCCCAAAGCAGGAATTCACTGTAAACAGTGTTTTGGACAAAAGTGAGCAACTATTTGCATTCTGCCTTTCCCCTAGAAAGAAACACTCCCTAGGCAGCAAATGAAAATTTGCTTTGTGGAATTCCTTTTTATTTTCCCTCCTGTCACTCCTCCCAATTGTTAACAATGTGCTGTTTACTCCCTGACATTGGATTTCACTGGTTTTCTGCACCATACCAAGCACATTTTTCATGTTGTGTTGCTGAGTAGTCACTTAGTGATCTTTTTCAAAACAAAAGTCAAGTCTCCCACTCTCTGTACATCCCCATGCTTTCTCAAACCATCCACAGCCACTCAACACACAGCCCTAACTACTGGGCTGCTGCTGGTGGCATTAGCAGAAGGGATTAGGTGGCCTTAACTTCTTCCTCAGCTTTTTGCACAGTCACACTAGTGCAAGTTACAGTCTGAGCTGGGAGGAACAAGTCCCAGCCCAGCAGGTAGCTGCAAGCCCTGTCATTATGGGGAACACCACGTAATTCCTCAGCTCCTGAAGGCAGCTGGAGTTTGGAGCAGCCCAGCTGCATTAGCTCCAGACCCTGGGTGATGGATGTGGCATTTTGTCTGTTCCATACTTTCAGCAATTAAGGAACATCTTCTGAGGCCATGAACGTGCAACTAAGAGCCATTGAGGTGATGGTCAGCAAGCACTATGAGGAAAGGCATCTTAAAAATCCACTGAAAGCTTCAAAAACAAGGGAGAAAGTGGAACCCTACTGGGCAAAGTTCCTGTGACTCACGGGCCTGTTGGCTCAAGTGGTTGTAATAATCTAATAGTTTCTGGAAATTCTTGGTGAAGGAAATATTTCTGACTAAAGTTTCAAACAGCTTGGGCTTAATTCTGCTATGGGGCAACTGAAATTATATTGCTTTTGTAGCTCTTGTAATTGAATACTAAGATGGTTGTGAGTGTTTTGATAATCCCTAAGGTGAAAATACTTCAACTAACTTAGAAAAGGCTATTTCTGAACCTGAATTGGTTTTATGGGATGTGTGAAAGGAAAGAGAGGTACAGGAGCCCCAGGAAAAGTCAAACCCTGTGCAAGTGCTGTTCTTTCAATAAACTTAGCTGAAGTTTGCAGTCTGAGAAAACTACTCTCAACAAGAACAGCACACTGAGAAGTCAGAGATTGTCAACACAAAAAGACCCCATATTGACATGATTGCTTTAATTCAGTTCTACTACTGACCATGTCAATTGGAGATAAAGATTAATTATTTGTATTATAAAATTTATACTGGTCAGCAGTCCTTGCAAAGATGACAGGCCCCAGTGAACTCTCAGCTTCTGTACAATTAACACACAATTGTTTCCATCCCAAGAGTTTTATGATATAAATATATTCAAGAATTTAAAAAAACCCCATCAGCTTAATTGAGTAAGCACTAACAATTCATTCAGTCTTGTCAATGCAGAAACTTGTGCAATTGGAACCTTTAATTTTCACAGTGAAAGAGTTTTGACTCAGTTTTGCATGGAAATTAAAGGTGAAACTTTTAGAAAGATGCTTAGATAAACACAAAACTACTATATCCTGTGAACTATTTACCGTGAGGAGATATAGGGAGCTCATGAAAGAAAAAGAAAACACAACTCACAATATATTTAAACTTATAGATCAGCATCTGGAGAAAAATAGGAGCTATTGAAGATCATTTCATTGGCTATTACAGATATCCTCCAAAATATTACATACATAGAGGGAATGGCACCACCGTTCTCACAGAAATATTTTTGTCTGCATCCATAGAGTCTGCAGGGAGAAAGAGTGATACAGTTTCACAGAGAAAGAGAATATCCATTTCATTGTGACTTGAAGGTAAATACAGGTCATCTCACAGAGATAAATATCTCAACATGGGTTCATTTATCTTTTTTTAAGAAAAGATAAAAGCAGAAAAGAAAACGTGATCTCGACCAGATTGGATGGTTGCAATAATCCATTGAGCTCCTTTGGGATGGAGAATACCATACTCCTGCTTTATCGATGAAAAACAGATTTAGCTTATTTTTCTCTTCAGCAGCCTTCTCCTTGCTCCTACCTCTCCTTAAAATCAAATATTTCTAGGTTTTGAATTTGGAACATGGAATCACGCAACTAATCAATCAGCCCTTACATCCAGAATCTCATCATTTCCAACATTACCTCATACACATCTCGGTGATTGTGCCTGCCAGGCTACCACTGCCTTCTGAAAACATTACATGGACCAAAAGAAACCACTTTGTTTTGCCCTCTGGCTTTCCAAGTGAAACAAGTGTCATGGTGAAATGCTGACAAAATCCTCTCATGTTTTCCAGCTTTGAAAAATTGCAGCACCATGTTAATGCTGGAAGCACACAAGTGAAATATATATCTGGGGTTTTTTGATTTGTTTTGTTGGGGGTGCTTCTTGATTAAGCTACAGTACAATAGTTACTGAAATTTGAGCACAGAACAACTAAAATGTTCCCTGCTGTGCAGATATAGGAGAGGGGAATGGGGAAGTCTTAGGGACATTTTGCTGTACTTCCCCTATATGTAAATTCATACATAACAGGTTTCAGCTTTCCAGAACAGTAAAGCTGAAACTCATCCTTTTGCAGCACATGATGTGAGAATCCAGGAGATATTTTGTATGTTTAAATGTTTTCCATGCTTTATATATGTCCTACACACTGAATTACACCAACTGTTAGAAATTATCTTCCTACTTTACTCCTGCACCACTGTGTTGGAACATCATCCAAGGGAACAAATTCCTTCCTAAATAAGCTTGCAGCACCACATGATCACTGGATGGATGCTCTGTTTTAAACCAAGCTTTTGCCATCTGTTCCTCTGCTAATTATGAATGCTACAAATACCCACAACTACACTGCAAGGAAAGAAAGTAATTAAAGTGCATATATTCTTTCTGCCATGCATCTTTGTTGTTTATCTCAAATGAAAAGCAATACCACCCACCACACAAGTCCCAGAGTAGGAAGACCACAGAAGGGCAGATGTTTAGAGCTTCTCATCTGGCAACAGGCCATTGGTGATTGCTCAGAGTCCAAAATGTATTGTGTACACTCAGCAGGACGAGCTTAAAACCATGCAGAATCACACACACATCTGAAGTGGGGTTTGCCAGCAGCTTTGCTCACAAAAACTCTTTGCTGCCCAAGTCAGGGTCACCCAGGATGCTGCTCAGCAGGTAAATAATTTTCAGCTGCATCCTTCCTAAATCCCTTCCTGTTCTCCTCTCCCTCTAACCCCAACACCATCACTGTTGTTTTGGGATTCCCTTTAATGAAGTGAAACGTGGTTTTCCTCATTTACCTTTTTCCCATTCTCTCTGTGTTTATAGACTCATTACTGCAATACATGCAGACATGTGCCACATTCTCATTTCCTCTTTCTGCCAGGTATTTTCCATGAGGAGAAATCACTGGGCTTTAGTAAAGATTGTTCCAGACATGATTTCTCACCTAATGGAGCATGTCTCCATTTTAGTCATGACTCCTCTATCTGGATCCATTAACTTATCCAGCATCCATTTGCCTCTGACACAGATTGTATGCTTTGGGGCTTTGGGATTTTTTTTTTGGTATTAGGGAGTATTTTGTCTGGTTTGGTTTCTTTTTTAGTTTTATTTTCTTTTATTTCCTTGCACCTATAAAAATAACTGAAGAAAACATTTATTCCATCATTGCTGTTTTAGTAACTCCTAATTTCAGGGAGCTTCAGCTTTAAAATCAGCCATGCCTTAAGGATCTTATAGCATCTTATTTTATATCCACATTTCTCCTTAGTGGGTTCAAATTTTATAGACAACTTTCCGTCATTCTGGAGGGAACACATCAACTGCACCATCCCTGATATATCAGTAATGGGTTTGCAATTATGGTGGCAGGTTTCAAAATTGCTTCCTATTTGCAGCTTCTTTTTTTGCTAATGGAAACTGCAGCACATGCCACATCTGTCTGTATTTGTACATTGCCCTGCTGTAATAGAATATTGCTCATTCTTGATTACACAGGAACATATTCTACCATTAAAGTGTGGATGCAGTATCTCAACAGAAACTGATGCTAAGGTTGTGCAGTTGCTTAAAAAATACTGATAGCAAAATATGGCCCATAAGAAGTTGTTTGGATTTCTTTTTCCTTTACATACTGAGATAGGAGTTTTTGTGATGCCATATGTTACTTTACAAGGGGAAGTTTTAATATATTTTACCACGGTTCTAAAATTGTTTATAGAAGATTTTGGTGAATGCTCCAAAATTGTTGATCTATACCCATTAAAGTTTCTGGTACTTGTGTTCAGTCTTCTTTCCTCTTTTACAGGCAGTGCACATGGATAAGAAATGCTTGCTCACAATCTCCAACAGCACAATCTCCAACAGCACAATCTCCAGGCAAAAAGGATTACATTTCATCTCAGGCTGTAAGTTCATTACAAGTCTCAAAACCTTTGCTCTGCTGAGCATTTTAACTTATTAAGATGAGGCACATGCATAAGAAAGAAAGAAAGCACTTCTTCATCAGAAGAGACAAAGGCCTTATAAAAAGAAGTCTAAATATAAAACCAGACATTTGTGTCACATAAGGATTCTCATTTCAGTCCATCTTGCCTCATATTCCAATAAAAATAAACACTTAAGTGTCTTGTTATATCCAACTTAACTCTGTTATACAAGCATGAAGAGACTAATAAATCTGTGGTCACTGATCTGAATCACTGTATGCTTCCTTATGAGCAAATATATCTGGTTTACCAGCTTCCTTCATGCTGCATAACTGCAGTTCTACACATAACTGACAGTATGCAGTATTTTAGCAGTTTACATTTATTTTAATCATGTGTAGCACGATTTCTTTTTGGATGCTGCTGTCCTGAGTGAACCATAATGTAGAGATTCATGGTTATGCTTAAGGAATACTGCAGACAATTCTGTATTTAAGCCACTAATTATCATACGTTTACAGATATCCTTGTTGAATGCACAACTCCAGTGTACTTTTATTGAAAACGTGGGGTTTTTAGACAAGTTTTAAAAAGATCAGTAGATGTAAAGGACCTGAGCCTCACGAGTTGCACTAGATGTAGTTTAACCTAAAAATAAAAGAAATACAGGAAATCCACTCTGCCTAATATCTCTGCTTTAACAGAAAATACCTAGTCCCCCTCCAATGTGCTATTCACCTGGCATTAAATCAATAATAAATAACATTTAGCTAGCATAAAAGATTGCTTACCCTGACTTTACTTAAAAAAAAAAAAAAGGAACAAAATTTATCCCTTATACACCTTGAGTGAAGTTAATGTTATCAAACAAGAAATGAATCTGGGCCAATAAACACTGCTGTCAGATAGTGGCACATATATCCACACAGACCTGTTAAGCTTTGTCTTTCTGTATTCCAGCACAGTTCATCGCTCCGCAGAAGAGCACTGTCCTGGGACTCGCATGACATAAATTTTGTTGTTATATCTGGCATTAGCTTGATGGATAACTCTGACCCAGCTTTATCCTCTGCTTTTCACATCTGTCTAATCTAGATATACATCCCCATGTGCCTAACCATGTCAGAAAAGTGCTTTCCCACATAGTATAGGACAAAAAAAAAGCTTCAGGACTCTGAAGTGAGAGGGAAGATCCTCACTCACGCTGTGCAGCCCAGTCCCCTGAGCGTCTGCAGTGACAGGCACAGCCCGTTCACTGAGATGCTCCAGCCCCAGACAGGCACAGCCCGTTCACTGAGAGGCTTCAGCCCCGGACAGGCACTGCCCGTTCACTGAGATGCTCCAGCCCCAGACAGGCACAGCCCGTTCACTGAGAGGCATCAGCCCCGGACAGGCACAGCCCGTTCACTGAGATGCTCCAGCCCCAGACAGGCACAGCCCGTTCACTGAGATGCTCCAGCCCCGGACAGGCACAGCCCATTCACTGAGAGGGTTCAGCCCTGGACAGGCACAGCCGGGCACTGAGAGGCTCCAGCCCCGGACAGCCCCGGACAGGCACAGCTGGGCCCTGACACGCTCCAGTCCCGGACAGCCCCGGACAGGCACAGCCGATTCACTGAGAGGGTTCAGCCCTGGACAGGCACAGCCGGGCACTGAGAGGCTCCAGCCCCGGACAGCTCCGGGCAGCACAGCCGGGCCCCTGACACGCTCCAGCCCCGGACAGGCACAGCCAAGCCCCTGACACGCTCCAGCCCCGGACAGCTCCGGGCAGCACAGCCGGGTCCCTGAGATGCTCCAGCCCCGGACAGGCACAGCCGGCCCCTGACACGCTCCGGCCCCGGACAGCTCCGGGCAGCGCGCCAGCCCTGCCGCCTGCGGCAAACCCTGCAGGAGCCAGGGCTACACTCTGCTCTGGCAGCAGAGAGGGCACTGGTGCACATACACCGACAGAAGGACTGACAGAGTTGTTCTAGAAATCAAGACTTCAAAGTACAACACTCTTGTTATTCACCAAGAAATGCCAAGGAATTCTGAATTCTCTCAAACTAATTTTTATAAATATTTACCAATTGCAATCAAATTCGACCAAGAACTTCAACATCCCTAGTACACACAGAAACACTCTTCTAAAAGCAATGCTTTGTACTCCCTTGAAGAAACAACTTAGCTTCATTTCTTCTTCATCCTACAAGTATAATTTTCAGCCTCTCTCCCATTCTCTAAAATTTAAGCATCTCCCCACTGAGTTCCAGTGACTGCAGCTGCTTCTATCTTTCTACCTCAATCTTTTGTCCAGGATCAAGTTCTCCAACTGCTGCCACTCAAAGAGAAAGCCAGAAAGGCCAATACACAAACACTAGAAGACAGTGCTGGAATAAACTTTTGTGTGAACAATGGAACCCAGGGAAGGAAGGATGAAGACAGATCTCCAAGCTAAAAACCACATGAAATTTATGCTGGGCAATTTGAAATGAAATTGTGTACACAGCTGAATTTCCTGATTAGACAATTTCAAAGCAACCTGCAGAGACAGACAAGTATCACTTACCTCTATCAATCCCCTGTTAGTCAGAACTCAACCATAAGCTGTGATATATTGAAACCTTTTTCAAAAACTAATCTGAAAATAGTTACTCTGACGGTAATTTTTAATAAAATATTTTTCTATCTACCTGGGAGAAAGCAATCAGTGAAGTAAATTTATGACACCAAGTTCATTAAGAGGACAGCTAAGATCACAGAATTAATTGATGTCCCCATGTACCTATTTAATGAGAATGATTTTCTGTTACCCAGGATTACAAGCCAAGTCACACAAGTGACAGATAAAGACCAATCTACTCCCTGCCAAAGCCACTATTGAGTAGCTTAGCAATTTATCTCTAAACTGAGTTTTGAATCATATCTTAGCCTTGAAAGTCATTAGACATTAGCTGTTCAGTCCAAACATGTAATTCAATTTTAGCTGCCAACCTGCTCCAGCAAATCCCCCAATGATAACTGCTGGAGTTATCTAGCTGATGACAGACTGCTTACTCAGAGTTAGGACTTGGTAACTCTGCAGTGGTAAGTCCCTTTCTAAAGCTGGAAGAATTAAGTGGTGGAAGTACAGAAAAATCACACTGGAGGCAGCATCATCATCTTCATTTTACTCTGTGTCAACTCTACTTTCTTCTTTTTGTTGAAATACATAAAGTGTACTTGGTAGACTACAGATGTTTGATTTTCAGATAGTTTGATTCTTCCAGGGACTTTGAGGGAGCTTCTTCTACTTATGCTGGCCAAACACCTGATCTTTCAGGCTTTTCCAATTCCACAATGTTCTCCAAAAGGCAAAAAGAACTGTTTAATCTAACTGGTCTGTCATGTACTGTGGCTCTTTGTCTAAGAGAAAAGGAAGATAAGCAATACAAGAATCAAACTCAAGCCTCACTAAAGTCTGACAATTCGGCCATCAGCTTCAAACATAACCAAGACTTCACTACAGCTCCTTTGGACAAATCTCAGTTTTGGTTACATAAGAAAAGGATAATCAAACAGTCCTTGCATAAGCAGATATTATCTAAAAGAAAAACTTTTCATACCCCAGATGTAACATTTGAGCTCCACTTTCCTCATGAAGTTCTACTTCTTGTAAAAGCAGCTCAGCTGCTCCACCCCAAATTCAGACAGGCTTGCATTTTACCCTCCAAACATGTTGATAAAGACACACTGACTGGAATTATACATCTCTAGCATCATGGTTAAAACCATAAGTATAAAGCAAACAGTTAAAATTTCTGAGAAATACGTGTTGGAAAAAACTTTAAATCTACAGAATTTCATGACAGGGATATGATTTGTGACTGCAGTCTGCAGAACCCTTCTGCAAGTGAGAAAACTATTAAAGTTATAATTTGAAACATAATACAGAAACTAACACCCTAGTTTTGTAGTGACCTACTTAACTTTAGAGTCTTAGGTAATTCCTAGGGAAGCTGGATAAGTGTCAGTTAATTAGAAAAAGCTGGCTCTCTGTACCTTCCAAGTTAACTATTTTGACATAAATGCCATTATTTTTCCCCTTGTCCACTGCAAAAGGAAAGTGTCAAGTTTGAGAAGGGCTTTTTCAGAAAGCATATCTCCTCTGTTGTAAGAGGATGATTATGCATTACACTTGCACAGATTCAGTCTCATGTTTTCCTATTCTTTTAAATTTCATGCAAGTACATCTCAGCTGTACTTTTCGATCACATTTATATTCTAGCCTTGTCCCTCTGTTGAGTAAGAATTGCTCTAAGAGACAACCTATGCTAGGAGTGCCTGGCTAGACTTATAAATCACATTTCAAATCTGTTGTACTGCAGATCCACTGGAATACACACACACTGAGTCTTCACCTTCAATTAAATCTCAAGGTGGGCTTGGAATGATAATCTCCTGGGAAGCCAGCCTGAGGTGCCTGTGTCCTGTCACAACCCAGCCACTTGGCACATCCATTACCCAGCCAGCAGATATTCTTCAAGTGTACTGTAACCTTCCTCATGACTAAATTCACTACAAATAATTAGCAGAACCTGAATGGTTTCTCCAGGAATGTACATATTGAATGTACCAATAACTGCATCACAGAAAACCTGTGCTTATATTTGAGGTAAAGTAAGAAAAAAACGAGATGTTCTGTTAAATAAATTGTTGGCAGAAAAAGACTTCATTCTTCCTGTAGACCTAAATACAACATAGGAAAAAAAAAAAAGTGATATCAACTCCCTGGTAGTGAGACCCATTGAAAGCTGGTGTCTGCCAGAGAAGGGACACCAGAAAGAACCCAGTCTACAGAAATGACCTCTTACCTCAAAGATCCCACCAGAGCAGGAGATATTTGGGTGTCACAGATCAAGTTGGATAAGGAGCAAGACAAGATCCAGCAAGGGGCTTTAAATCTCATAGACACATCACAGAAAAACCCAAGGCCCTTAGAATTCCCAAATCCATGTTCTTTTATTGCTCTTCACTACATCACAATCTTTTTTGTTAAGATACAAGCTACATGTTGAAAATGAAGTACTCGTTTAGATAATTTATAAAAACATAATTGTGGGTGGAGTAATAACGTTATCCCTAAATTTATCAGTGAGATCATTTTTGTCACCAATTATCTATTGATTTATATCCTCTTGACACAATGCTGAATTTGGTGTCCTTTTCTCAATAAACATTCTGAGTCCTTTGTAATGACTTTTATGTGAGTAAATTAATATATTATATTATTTTAGAACAGGGTCTTTTCTCCTATGATGCTGGAAGGCCTTTGGATCACCAATTCCATAAAAATCTTTCATTAATTTTACTGATCAGAAGTGCTCACAATATTTATAATTAAGTGGTCCCTTCTATACATTATACATTTTTACTTCTTCAGTAGAAGCAGAAATCTTTCATTTTCTATATTCCTACAATATATTTGCTCTCCTCAGAGTAGCATTACTTTTGCAACTTAGAATAACTCTGCAAATCAATGAAAGTACACAGGCTTTCTCTCTCATCTATTTCAAGCTGAGCTGCCAGGACCCAGAATAAATTTGTGTTAGCTCTCAATTCCACGACCTTCCACTTTGTACTTTTAAATTTCATTTCATTTCTATTACCTGAGTTCCCAAGGTCTTCCAATTCTGCCTGCTTGGTATTCCAACCCTTCTCAGTACTGGTCATGTTTTCCAACTCTCCACTATCGAGTTTCACTACCACACTTCTAATTTGGTGCTAAAAAAGCCAGAGAAAGATAAGTGCCAACAAGGGGAAATGCAGTGAAGAAATGTGAAGAGCCAGCCCAAACAACAAAAATCATCAGTGGCCAAGCTGGAACAATACAAATCCCCCAGTTCCTAATCCTGTATTTGTTTTGTCACCTAACACTGCACTTCTGATCAGGTGTGAGGAGGAGTTTGCCAGCTCAGAAAGGTGATGTACATTAATATCTGACAAAATTGTCCCTTCAGGGGTTTGTGTCAGAAGTCTAATACCCATCTAATCTATTGATAACCATCCCCAGCATGAATAGTTATGTGTAACTATTTATCCCAAGTAAATCTGAGCAACGTATACACACAGATGATGACATTTCATGCCTTGCTTCTTAGGCTTGCACAGACTCAAACCATCTCCAGGCAGAAAATGCATGGGGGTTTTAACATGATAGCCTGAACTGAAACTCTGTAAGCAATAAAATTTGGAGAAACAGCTTAGTTAATGCTCAGAACGTGGTCTGGCAGCATGCCATGCATAAACATGCACTGAAACCAGAGTTCATGCCAAGATTCTTAGCTTTCAACTTCATAGAAATTCCTTCTGTGCTTTAGCCTAGATTCTCTTAGTTCATTTAACTTTTTTCTTCCTTTTTGCAGTTTAATCTGTGGCTAGTTAAACTTATTACCTTTTTATATATAAGCATTAATAATTTAATAGACATAACTGCAAGTAGAAGTATTAGAATTTGTCCATTCGTATAATTTTGATTAAAGGCAGATCTAACACCAAAATGACATTTATTCTGTGCCTTCTGTGCCAAGCCTCTATGAACACAATGAGGTGCTGCAGTGTGACCTGTTACAATAACAAGTATGCCTATTCCCATAACAATAAATGCTTCCTAAGGCTCAAAAGAATTCACTTCACATCCAGCTATCAAATCTATTCCAAAGCTCCTCTCAAGCCAAAGGATCTTTCTCAACAGGTTTGATCAAAAGATTGAGGCCTTCATATCAGGGTTCATGGTATCAGAAAGTCTGATTTGACTTTCATAATCCTGATGTCTGCTTTCCAAGCCTCAGATCTGCACAAGGGAAATAGCTGGAGGTCCTCCCTGAAGAGTGCACCTTGCTTACTTTTTTCTTTTTCCAGTAATAATTACATTGATTCAGTTTTTATTTTTTAGAAACTTACTAGTCAGTTACTTAAGTATGTACGGAGACACATTCGATATATGGATTAGGTGAATAATAAATTCCATATTACCACAGATTCTGAGCTTCATCCTTTCTTATTTACAGTTTCAACATACAGTTGAGAGGAAGAAAAATATTATTATCCCCAGCTAGAAAATGCAACTTAAGATACAGCTAAGATTTTTGTCATGTATCACACAAAATCCATGGCAGACAAGGAAAACACAGACTGGAGTAACAGGTTCAGATTGCACTGAAACCTTATTAATACCACAGAATTACACCATTATTGAAGCTGTAAAATGTAAATGGACAGATGTAAAATATACAAGATTTTCAACAGCAAATGTTTCACAACAGATCAGCCATATTGGTCTTACTATTTATTTACAGTTGTTTGTTTTTAAAATGGAGAACTTAATGAACAAATTGTGTTCAAATTACATGAAAAGATTGTGTTGTAAACTGTTGTTTTAGACACATCCCTTGGGGCCTTTGGAAAATGATGATACATTTCACACTATTGAATTCAGTCACATTTAAAAACTTAATGTGGCTCTGTGGCTGTAATGCAGATTTCAAATGAGGTGCTGCTCTGTGCTCTCTTTTCACAGAAAAGTGGTGACTGCTGAGACAATAAGTGCAACTACCATGCTGCCTTTGCCCAAAAGAAATATGGATCATACAAAAAAAAAAAATTCTATCAATAGCTTCTCCTCAAATTAGACCATATTGGCCCATAGCTCAATGAGGCTGACCAACCAAGTGATTTTGAAAGGAATAACTGAAAAAGTTGAGAAAAGCTTAATTTTAAAACTTTATATTTGATTGTACATCATCTGGGTAAACAACCCACCCAGTACTGCAACGTGATGACAGATTTATGTGCACATCTGTGTGTGCAGATGTTTGTGCTGATGCACATAAAGTGACCACACCCAAAGGCATCAAATCTCAGCTCCATACCTTCAGTGCTCCCCCCCACCGTGCAGAAGGACACAGTCATGTAAATATTTGTGCAAATGTTTACATAACATGACATACATTTCAGAGAGCAGCTAAGGGTAATTGTGCTAATTACTGCAACCTTGCCTCTCTGATTTACGAGGGAAGCAGGGCTTCTGCCCTGGAGTAACTGCAGTGTCAGATCCAAGAAAGTTTTAACTGCAATACCACTCCTGTACTCCAGCCTCCTGTGCAAAGCCTACACTGAGAACCTCATGTAGACATGAATCTATAAAATTAGTTTATTAGTTTGGCAATGAGGGGAAGAGGGAAGATAATTTTCCTAGAAATCAACACTTATCCACGAAATGCTGTTCTAGTCCATCCACAGCAATTAATAGTTATGATACATTCAATCAGACAATCTTTTAAGAAATGTTTTAACAAATATTTTAACAATCTATCCCCAACAGCACAGCCATGAAGAAAAGACCAGATTTCTTCTAACCACATCTCTGCTGACAGCAACTCTACATGTCTTCATCTGTGGACACAGAAACTCTCATGGAAGATTATGATCCAGTAAATCAATTTGGTTGAAGACAAGTAATTAAGAACTTAATTACATATGTAAGCTTTTTATATTTTCTTTCTGGAAAAGGCTTACTAGGAAATGATTAGTAGTCTCTGTTAATTTGCTCCATAAAAGGTTTCATGAATAATCATCTGTAACATGCTAGTTTTGAAGTAATTAAATAGAACCATTAAGATGGCCAGATAGAAAGATACCTAAGCTTTGCATGAACTTTATACTATTTGCTTTTGCTTGGTAGACCACTGGTTAAGGTTGGTTTTACTTTTCCATAGAATGATTCTTCCTATATAAAAGATTTTGAGGCTTTATGGGGTTTTTTAGCATTTTCAGAAAGTCTACCAAAGCATTATTAGCTGTGAAATCTTGAAATATGAGAGGTATTCTTCATGAATATTTTCCACAAGAAGAGGAATAGTTTTCTCTGGACTTGTCTTGGGAAAGAGGATGAGAAAGGAAGGAAGGAAGAAAGGAAGTTAAGAGCCAAAGAGTTTTAAAGAGGAAAGTAAGAGGGAAGCGGAAAACATAAAAATTACATAAAGTCGTAAGCAGAAAACATAAAAAATTACATAAATTTAAATAAAACCTTTAAGCCTTGTGATTAACATGAGGCCTCCATTTGGAAGGAGACCTTTGAAAGATTGCTTGCTACAAATCTGTCTCTAGTTAGAAGTGTTTTCAGATTAATGTGTCAGTCCTTCACTCAATTTACCATTTTCAAATGCTGCTCAGTTCTCACTTCGAGTGGGATGTGGAAATTAACAAGTGAAATCCTTCACTTCTGCTCCCCAGAAGACCAAAGCAGATATTAACAAAGATTCCCTTGAAGTCTGGTAAATTCGAGATTCCATGTTTCCTGTGGAATCCCCTTTTCTGTATGAGAACTCAGCAGTCCCAGCAGGGGGATGTGATCGGTGAAGAGACACTCCGAGATTGCTGTGAATTGATACCACTGCTAAGGCCACACTTTGTTATGCTGAGATTCCCAGCAGCATTTCTCACACAGAGATGACCAAAACTACACAAAACCACAGGGAGAATAAGCTAAGCAGGGACACACCATATTTAACTGCAATACTTGTACTTCCCCTTTGCAAAGTCAAGACAAAATTCAAGGATCACAAAAGCAGAGCATAAAAGTCTGACTTGTTAATATCCTATAAAAGGCCAGGATTCCTAAATAAACAAACGAATTCTTACAAAAAGATACTACCAGAACTGCTAGCCAGCTCTAGTCTTCCCTTCCCTAGAGTCTCACTGTGGCCATGGTGCACAAATCCCAGACAATAAAGAACATTTAACCTCACTCATGATGTGCTCATCATCAACACCAACAGTAAAGATTCCATCACACAGTCTCGGGCAGATGGAAGCAGGGTTTTTTCTGTGTGCTCCAAAAAAGCTTTTTCAGTGTACAGACAGCAGAAGTAAAAGGAACTACTTAAATATTACTTTTACTAAAAAGAAAAAGTTGCATTTCCCTTTGTCCTGTCATTGACTTAATACATGCTTGTATTCAAATTAGGGGAAGTCTAGAATTAATTCTGAGCTTAAGAAATTAATTTGTTTTATACAGATAGCAGATCATCATAACACACCTTATCTTGAAGATTTTCCTTTTTTTCCAGACTGTAGAAAATAATAATAAAAAAAAAGAGCCAAAGCACTGCTTTCTCCAACACTATACCAGCCTCAAAGATCTCTACAAGCAGAATTGACAATAAAAGCCTTTCCAAAAAAACTGCAGGCACAAAAAGCTTTGCTGTTTACCACCTTGTGGCTTGAACTGGTAAGTATTCCTTCTTACACACACACATCATTCCATCATTTTTCAGTTAACCAGACCCTTAAGCAACAAGCACTGAAACTTCACTCAAAGTTCCTCCCCAGAGGAAAATCGAAGACTGTAAGAACAGAGAGACTGACAGGGAGCCCAGGCTGCCCCAAACGATCGGGTAAATCAAGAATGCCAGGACTGTCTGTCCAGCTCCCAAACAGCTCTGAACATCCTTCACACAGGCAGCAACCGGTTGCCCAAGCTGCATTTCTCCTCTACCCGCAGCCCTTCGCAGCCAGCAGCCCCCTGGAAGGATGCTTCGGTCAATGGAACGAGAAACACGCGGTAAAGGGAGAAGTACTCACATCCCGGAATTTGTTCCAGTACTTGTCTTTATCGTACTGCGAAACGGTGCTCAGCCATTTGTCGTTGTCCAGGAAATTGCCATGATTGCTGTTACTCGTGATGATTTCAGGATGCCGGCTCTCCACTTGCAGGAAGCACCAGGCAGCGATCACCAGCACCCCCGACATCTGCAACGAGAGGAGAGGAGAGGAGCGGAGCGGAGAGAGGAGCGCAGAGAGGAGCGGCGACAGGAGCGGCGAGGGGCAGCAGCGGCTCCCCGAGCACGGAACTTTTGAGGGGACCCAACTTGGGGCCACTCGCCCCCCACGGCCCTCCGCAACTTCTGTCTGCGGAGCTGCCGGCTCTGCCGAGACCCACCGCCCCCTCGCCCAGCCCAGAGGGGCGGGGAACAGCATCAGTAACAACAATAATAATAACAACAATAAAAACAAAACGGGCCACAGGGGCCGGGCAGAGACCAGCCCGGGGACAGCAGCACGGCGGGTACGGAACCGCAGCCAAGCCCCCGCGGGCGCAGCCAGCGCTGGCTCCGCGAAGTTTGGCTGCCAGGGCGGAGAGGAAGCTCCTACCTCCGGGCAGTGCCGCCGGCCGGGGCTCCCGGCACCGTGCGATGCTGGTCCTCCTCCTCCTGCCGCCGCTGCCGGTGCCGCGATGCTCTGTGGCTGAGCCTACGCGGTGCCGCTGAGCTGCGTGCGGTTCCGCTGCGCTCTGTGTCTGTGCGGTGGCGATGCCGGGGAGCCCTGTGTCTGTGCCGCTGTCTGTCTGTCTGTCTGTCTGTGTGTCCGTCCGTCCGTCAGTCTGTCTGTCGGAGCCGCTGCCCGTGGCGGGTCCCGTGCCCGCCGTGTCC
>VWYP01009335.1:19220-40250 GCA_013400435.1 Pycnonotus jocosus
TACACCTTGGGCAGGACAAGAGCCTGGCCAGGGCTGCACCCAAGGTGGACCCAAAATGGACACAAAATGTCTGGCCAGTCACAGAATCTCACACTTTGATAAGTTTTGGTCCATTTGCATCTTGGGATTGAATTGTCCAATTACACCTTTGGGTTGTGAGGTCTCATCCTTCTTGTTTTCTCTCTTCAGCCACCCTTGGTTGTGCTTTTGGGGCTGAAAGTTGTCCTTGGTGTGCAGCAGGAAAAGGATTTGTTTTGTGTCCGTGCTGTGTGCAGAGCTGAGTGAGCCTGACTGTGAGCTCAGAGCTGCACCCATGGGCACCACAGAATGGGGAAAATGTGAAAGATAAAACTGAAGGCATCAGATGGAGCTGGCAGGCAGTGGGGAAGGTGGTACCACTTGGTTTCTTCACCTTTCCAAGGGCTCAGGTGCTCCCAGATGTCTCAGTGGTTGGGTTCTCTCGGGCCATGTCTTTGCTCAGGCTCTGTGTATCGTGTTTGCAAAGGGAATTGCTTTAGGAAGGGCCATTCCTTGCTCTCTCCTTTGTAACATGACAGCCTGGGGTTTGGTTATTATTGCTGTTTTCAGCTGCTCTTGGCTTTCCACTGTTGCTTTTTTGATAGATGAGTCCAATTTTTGCTGGCATATCGCTCAGGTTTGCAAATGTTGCTGCTGTGGGATGGTCACAGTGAGGAGGGCAGGGAGAGAGTTCACCTCACACTCGGGGTCACAGCAAAGGCGTCAGGGGTCTGGGGGGCTGCAGCTGCCCCCAGAACTGCTGGGGAATGACTGTGAACCTCACTGGGGCTGTGATGAGTTTTGGCTTCTTTTTTTCTCTGCTGAGGTTGGGATTGGTACACGGGAAAAGTAGGCTCATGTTCGGATTGGATGTTTATTAATTCTTATTTAAAGTACAGGCTCAAGAGTTGTGAGTTTTAGCTAACAAGGTATGAAATGGCTGCTTCTAACTCTTTCTAAGGTTATTTAAGTGCTAATTACCCAATAACGGGGTGACAATTATATTATTTATATTTCTGGCCCAATAATGACCACTCAAATCCTGCAATGCAGACCTTTTCCACCCAATTACAGAAAACCACCCAAATCCACGAAAAAGAAGGAAGAAGAAAGTGAAGAAGAGAGCCCCATCCCACTTCAGTCTAGGAGAGCTTCCCAAAGCAGCCTCTGTGTGTGTGGGATGTCTTTGGGTGAAAGAAGGAAATTGCTGAGGTCAGGGGGCTGACGTTGCACATTTTTGAGTGGCATCAACTTGCTGCCTCCTTGGAAATGCAAAAAAATAAACTCTCCCATCCCAGCCCTTGAAAATTCCCCCATCCTACAGGAAGGGAGTGTTGTTACTCCGGGAATTCACTGTTATTCCAGGGAATTCAAGCCCCTGTGCAGGAAACCCCAGTGTGGGCAGGGAGGGATTTAAAGGGATTTAGGGTGGTTGAGATGTGCTGGGTTCCCATCATTGCAAGAAGGGAGGTGGGCAGGGCTTGAGCATTGCCAAAAGGAGTTCAGGTCTAATTCCAGGTAAATGGGCAGCGAAAGGAAGTGGGAAATCAAGAACAGTCAGTGGGAAATCAAGGAATGTCAGTGGGAAATCAAGAACAGTCAGTGGGAAATCAAGGAATGTCAGTGGGAAATCAAGGACTGTCAGTGGGAAATCAAGGAATGTCAGTGGGAAATCAAGAACAGTCAGTGGGAAATCAAGGAATGTCAGTGGGAAATCAAGAACAGTCAGTGGGAAATCAAGGAATGTCAGTGGGAAATCAAGGACTGTCAGTGAGAAATCAAGGAATGTCAGTGGGAAATCAAGGACTGTCAGTGGGAAACCAGGGATGAATTCAGGTGCTTGCAGAATCAGAGCATCATGGGCCTCCTGACAATAAATGCAAGGAGGGAAGAGCTGAGCCAGAGGCTCAGGACCATCCTGCCCTTGATCCCCAGGACACCCCCAGAGCCCTGCCCACATCCAGGGGGTGACCCACGTGCCCAGGGCATTTTGGCACTAACGTGTCCCTCGTTCCCCCTCCTGCAGGGACCTGATGCCCAGGACTCTGGAGGGGCAGATCACCATGGAGAAGACCCCCAGCTACTTTGTGACCAAGGAGGCCCCAGCCCGCATCTCCTCCATGTCCAAGGGCACCAAGCTGATCGTGGTGGTGCGGGACCCCGTGACCAGAGCCATCTCGGACTACACCCAGACGCTCTCCAAGAAGCCTGACATCCCCACCTTCGAGAGCCTGACCTTCAAAAACAGGACTACGGGCCTGATCGACACCTCGTGGAGCGCCATCCAGATCGGCATCTACGCCAAGCACCTGGAGAACTGGCTGCTGCACTTCCCCATCGGGCAGATCCTCTTTGTCAGCGGGGAGAGGCTCATCACTGACCCCGCGGGGGAGCTGGGCAGGGTCCAGGACTTTCTGGGCCTCAAGAGGATCATCACCGACAAACATTTCTACTTCAACAAGACCAAGGGCTTCCCGTGCCTGAAGAAGGCGGAGGGCAGCAGCAAACCCCACTGCCTGGGGAAGACGAAAGGCAGGACCCACCCTGACATCGACCAGGAGGTGGTGCAGAGGCTGAGGGACTTCTACCGGCCCTTCAACATGAAGTTCTACCAGATGACAGGGCAGGACTTCGGCTGGGACTGAGGCTGGAAAAAAAAAAAATAATAATTTAAGAAAAGGAAAATATAATATAATATATATATTTTTTTTACGTATCGGTAGAGAAGAGGGGAAATACGGGGGGGAAAAAAAAATAATAGCTGTGCTGAAACACGATTTGCTCTGATTTGGTTGGTTTTTTCTTTCTTTTTTTTTTAAACTGCTTTGTTTCCTTTCTTCTGCTGTGGACATCCAGGAAAGGAGGCTGTGAACACCACTCTGGTCCTGTTGATATGAGCAGCTTCCCTCAGTGGGCCCAAGGTTTAGCACTGCCTCTGTAAAAAAAAACACAGGTGTAGAGTTTTTAGAAGTGACAGGGATCCTTGGGGTAGCTCAGAGTCTTCCTGAAAGTTCAGCCAGGTTTTGGCTTGCAAGTGCCATTTTGGCCAGACCTCACCACTTTTGACAATAAAACAAAGGTGGCTTAATACCTAATTTGGCTTCCCAAATGTTACCTTAGGGGATTTTTTTTATTGCATGAAACATTTGGTGAATTTTGCTTCCACTTATCCAATTTTTTTGTTTTACTTTTACCCCCCTTAAATCAAGCTCTTTTCATCAGCCAAAATGATTTTTCCTCTTAAGGGAGCCAAAACCAATAATCCTTTGTTTTGTTTTGAGACAAAATAATTTTGGTAGCCAAAAGTGAAAGAACACAAATGGTTCTTTTGACTCTGTAATGAAAATTGCCAGGTAGTCAAAAGGCCTCATTCACAGGAGCTGGCTCCAAACCAGGGCTCCCTATTGCATCCTTTTTGCTACTCTGACAGCAAAATGGTTTTTTAAGGTTTGTTTTTTTTTCTAAGGGGAACCCATCTGAAGGGATTTTGGGGGTGGGAAGGAAGGTCCACACTGAAGTGATGCTCATGGCACACCCTGAAGGTTTTGGGCGTATTCAGAAGACTTTTCAGTGTCCAGTGGACACGGTTTGAGCCATAATGATGAATGTTTTAAGTTGGGCCAGTCTTAAATAGCCTGGAAGAAGGGTTGGTTGGGGAAAAAGTGAGCAATAATCATGTCCAGAAAGAGGAACGAGAAAACAAAAGTTCTTTCCTAAAGGAGAACTGAAGGGGGAAGCTGGAAGGTTGTGAAGGGCTTTAAAAGCTGTCAGGCAGAACAAATCTCCTTTACCACGTTGTTTTATTTCAGTGGCAGAAATCTGTTAGTGAAGCAGAGTCTTTTATTAGCAGGGGCTTATTTATCTGCTGGCCCTTGATCTTCAGCATTTCTGAGCTATGGGAGCACCTTGGTGCTGAATAAACAACGTGGTTGTGCTCCCTCTCCTGAGCCCGACTTTGAAAAGTACCTGAGGGGGTAAAACAAACCAAGTGGGGATGCCCCAGGAATGTGGTTGGGAAGGAGCCTGGGGATGAAGTTCACACCAGCCAAGATCTTAAAATCCCAGCAGAGCAGAGATTTCAAAGAGTCCAAAGAGAATTGTATCAGAGGGTATAATTTTGCCTGAGAGAGGCATTTCCACCTGGGCAAGGCAGGAGAAGAGTTTGGTGACCCACTCAGGCTCGTGGCACCAAGTTCCTCTGCATGTGTTGAGCCACATCTTCACCTGGCTGCCCTGAACCCCCTTTCTTCTCAGCCCTTCATGCCTCCCTCCCTCAGTTCCCAAAGGTGCTGAGTCCTGGAACCTTCCTGTCCCCTGAAGACACAAACCCACAGGGGTTTTGCATTCCAGGCCCATTTCCCAAGGAAATGAAAATGGCTTCATTGAACTCATGAGGGCCCAGGAGCTTCTCCCACAGCTGTCATTGCAAAGCTCTACCTGAGCCCAGGTGTCCATGGCCCAGTTGTAGAGAAGTGGTGATGGCTTGGTGGCACCAAAGGCCCTGGTGTGGCACAGCTCAGTGCCACCTTCACTGCCTGCACTGATGGTTTCTCCATTTATGTCCCATTTTAAAGCTTTACTGGCAATGTCCCATGCCACAAATGCATTTAACACTTTGCCTTACAGCAGAAAGGAGGATGAGGCACCACACAAACCCCCAACAGTCCCTTCTTCTGCCTGCCTCCCTTCAGCCCCTCAATATCCACACAAGATGTGGCTTGAGAAGATCAGAGATGGTCACAGAGCTTTGGTTCCATGAGACCAAGGTTCCTCCCAGCATCTGCATCCAAATCAGAAGCTGGGAGAAGGTTGGGCTCTTGGTGATGGTGTGTTCAGTGTGTCACAGGAGGTGAGGGAATGTGCCTGTGCTGGTCAGAATGGGCATAATGGCCAAAAGGATGGTGGCAATAACTGGGAAAAATATCCTAACAGCAAGGCTTTTTGTGGCAGGAATGGGGGATGGACACCCTCCCATGCTGTGCTCTTCTGTTCAAATGGAAAAGCCAAGGTGGTGGTGAGGGTGAGGCATCAGTCACTCACAGGCAGAGCCAAAGAGTGCCAACACCAGCAAGGTGCAAAATCTGAGGACTTTCCAGCTGAAAAGAAGATTTAAGGATGCCTTTTCTTTGGTATTTCAAGGAGAATTAAGGTTGGGGTAATATGGACGTGCCTTTGACAGATGGTTGTGGTTTAAGCCCAGCCGGGGTCTCAGCCCCCCTCACTCACTCTGCAGGTGGGACAGGGGAGAGAATTGGAAGAGTAAATCTAAGGCAACCTGTGGGTTCAGATAAAGACAGTTTAATGGGTAAAGCAGAAGCTGCACACACCAGGAAAACAAACCAATAAATTATATCCAGGCTTCCCAGTGCTGATGATGCTCAGATGCTCATCCCCAGGACAGCAGGGCTCCCTCACATTTGGAATGGTGACTTGAGAAGATGAACACCATCACTCCAAAAATTTGCTGCTTCCTTCTTTCCCCACTTTTATAGGCTGAGCATGATTCCATATGGTCTGGAACATCCCTTGCATCAGCTGGGGTCAGCTGTCCTGGCTGTGTCCCCTCCCAGCTCCTTGTGCATCCCCAGCCTCCTCACTGGAGGAGCAGGAAAAGCCTTGATGCTGTGTAAGAACTGCTCAGCCACAATGAAAACACCCCTGGGTTATCAATGTTTGTGCTTTGCCAGCACCAATCCACACCACAGTCCTGTGAACACGATGAACTCGACCCCAGCCAAAACCAGCAGACAAATATAAACATCACTCACGAGTAGGATGTTGTAAAAAATGATCAATATTGTTATATTGCTCTTTTCTCCCATACAGTGGCATTTGCACTGCTATAAAGCAGCTTTATAGGGCCACAGGCTGGTGTCCCCAGATGGGACAAGCTCCAGCAAGACCAAGCATTTCTTGCAGCTGAGTGTCTGCACCTGCCACCAAACCCCTGCCATTAAAGGAGGGTACAGCAGCCCATCAAATGTGCCTTTAAAAACCCTTCCCAGCACATCAAGCTCAGCCACTTAGGAATACTTTCCCCTAAATACTTCAGTGTTTTACTCCCCCTCCTTTCCAAGGGTTTGAATACCTTGCTGCACACCTTGTAAAGCTATTTAGGGATCTCAGGCTGTGATTGATTGCTTTTGATCTGGGCCATAAGTAGTTTTGAAAATCCCTCCACACATGAACAATGGCTTTTTAAAAGAGGTCATGCAACCAAATTGCTTTGAACTCTAATAGCGTTTAAGCCTCTAAACTCTTTAGGCTTATTTGAAAATCCAGCCATGAAGTTTAGATTATTTTAACCTAAGAAGAGTTGGAGGTAAACTATTGAAAACCTCATCCCTCCTGGGCCTGCAGTGCTGAGCACGTGTATTGGAGGTGAAATCAAAAGTAGCTATAAATAAAATAGTGACCTGGATAGTGTTTTTTTTTTTTAAAAAAAAAAAAAAAAAGCAGAAAAATCAAAACATTAACTGTGAGAAAATAATTAGGTTATTTAAATGCTTCTGGGTCTCAATAATCAAATCTGCCATTAGGCACTGATGGAGCTTAAGCTTATAAGTGATGCAACATTTGGATTTTAGAACAAATCCGAATTTTGGATTTGTTTCAAGAAAAAAAAGAGAAAAAACAAAACACACCGACCTTTACCAGGCATCCTATCAGCATCAAGTGCCAAACTGATCATAAGGAAGTTTTATACAATGAGGGTGGTGAGGCCTGGGTTGCCCAGAGTGGTGCTGGATTCCTCATCCTGGAAATATCCAAGGCCAGATTGGATTTTCAGCAACCTGGAATGGTGCAAGGTGTCCCTGCTCAGGGCAGAGAGTGGAATGGGATGAGCTTTAGGGTCCCTTCCAATCCAAACCACTCCATGATCTTTGAGGAGACAGCCACAAATGGCACCACACACCAGGAGTGTGGGCTCAGGCGTGCTGAGCACAAGGATTGCCCCAAAGTCTTCAAAAATCTTTTTTCTTTTCTTTTTTTTTTTCCTCCCCATTGCTGTTGACATGCTTTGGCACAGGCTCATGGAGCCCATTTCAGAAAGGTCATTGAAGGTGAGGCCTCCCTTTCACCCACTGCAGCAACAGCTTTCAGCCAAACCTGGAGTGTGGGGAAGCTCTTTGCTCTCTGTTTCAACAGAAAAATTCAGAGAAATGGGGTTTTCTTCACCAGTGCAGTTTGGCAAGGCAATAGCAGGTTCTGTCTGCTGCTGTGAAATCTGTCACTGCCGTTCCTGGAAGGGCAAGGATGGAGCTGCTGATTTTGTGCCATGGGGAATTTCATCAGCTCCCGTGGAAATGCTGCCACTCAATGATTCACTCAGTTAAAAGGAGTTTATAAAGCAAGAATCCATGGAAAGCAGTGTGTGAGACCCCTCTGCCTGGTGTCAGGGTGGCCTTGGGGTGCAGCACTGAGAAATCAAATTTCCGGCAATAATTTGGCCTTTCCTACCCCTGCACAGAGGGATTTTGATTTGCACTGATTCTCAGTTCTCCCACACTTCACACACAGCATCAGGTCTCCAGATGAAGGGGAAAAAATTGCCCATTTTTCTAACCATTAAAAAATTCCTTGATTGTGTACAACAGTTTCTGGGTTTTCTCTCCTCCCTCCCCATTCACTTGGTGATACTGTCCTCCTTCTCCCTTTGGTGCTATTTCAGTATGAAAAAAAACACCCTGATTTTAATTTATTTTAAGGATGAAAGAGCACACATTTAATAAAGTTTACGGGTACTGAGAGGCTTGGCTCTCTTTTTGCTGGTGGCAGCAAGCTGGAAAGAGGGGAGTAGGTTTATGAAAAAAGGGGGGAAACCACAAAATTACCACATTTGAGTGTGATTTTAATCTCCTAAACCTGACTCACTCCATGGCTCCGCTTTCTGTGAACTCCCCAGTGGCATCATTGGCATTGTTCCCTCTTGGCTCCCACCACATCAAGGTCAATGCCCTATTCTTTTCTTTAAACTGCAAAAATCCTCAATTCAGCCTCCTTTCTCCCCCAGTGCTCACCCCTTTGCTGTCCCTGGCCCTGCCACCTCCACAGCATTTCTCCACCCAGATGGATGAATTCCTGCTTCAGTAGTTCAGGAATGGACCCAGTCCACAGTGTGAAACCCGAGGGGAAAGGAATTCCTCAAGAAATATATACAGTGGAGAAGCCCCCCCTGTATCAGGTTTGCTGTGTGGTCAAGTAAAGTGATATTCTATTTACCTTTTTAGATGTATAAACAGATTAAGTCCCAGGGAAAATATGCTCCCAAACTTCATAATATTTTATTAAACCACTGAAGTTTAATATAATCTTTTGGCTTGCACAGAAAAAAATTTCCATTTCTTTTCTGAGCACCTTTGATTTTATTTTCTTTTAATTACCGTTATCCGGAGTTAACGATCTCGGGTTTGCACTCCACCCAGAAAGGACTATCCAGATTAGAAGTGGGGAATTTGCTGAAATACAGAAATATCCATGTGGTGGTGAGAAGTCAACCACACCTGGGCAGAAAACTCTGGAGAAGCCAATGTGCAGAAATAATTATGCTCAGCCAGGGAGCAACAAGGCTGCATTCCTCAGTTCATAGCATTTATTACCTGAGACATTGGCCAGCCATGGATTTTGTAAGGAGTTTTACCTCCTTCATCTTCTGCCTGTCCACATGGCCGTGCTGGAGGCAGCTCCGTGGGTGTCTTGGTTTGGGAAGACAGGAATCTGCCAGGGAGACAGAGAGCTTCCCTTGGAATGGAGAATGCAAACCCCCTCTCTCTGAATTATTATAATTTTGAAATTAAGGGGCTTTCAGACAAAGATATGGGAATAGGAATAACAGTTCTTTACCAGGAATATTAAAAATAAAAATGTAGTAGTACAAAAAAAAGAACAAAAAAACCCACAGAGTCAGAATACAACCTGATACCCTGTAGGTCAGGGTGTTGGGAGCAGTGCAATCAAGTCCTCCTGGAGTGGCAGATGTGGTTCTGTTGGAGCAGAGAGGATCCTGTAGAAGGGTTCAGTGGTGCTGAGATGGGTCTGGTTCTCCTCTGGCAATCCAGTGCACACAGGCTGTGCTGCTGTTCCCAATCCCAGGTTTATCCAGGTCAATAATCCAGTGCACACAGGCTGTGCTGCTGTTCCCAATCCCAGGGTTTGTTTATCCAGGTCAATAATCCAGTGCACACAGGCTGTGCTGCTGTTCCCAATCCCAGGTTTATCCAGGTAGGAATGCTGGGCTCCTCCCCTGGGTGCAGCATCTCCCCATGGATGATGGAATTGTCTCAGCCCTGCAGTGAGCCTTGATGGCCCATGAACAGCAGAGATCCCTCTGGATGGTGGAAGAGATAAAGAAAACTCTGGTTTTAACAGCTGGTGATAGAATACAAACTGCTGGTTACATCTTGCACTGCAATCCTAGACAATGGGGAAAGCTCTCATCAGCCCAGATCCAGCACTGTCCTCGGGCTCAGCCCTGAACCATGGACACAGCTCTGCATCATCATTCATTGAGGTGTGAAGCTGCAGGAGAAGGCCAACACCCCACTGAGCCTCAAGCACACAGCTTGGCCTCTGCCCTTCCAATCCTGCTGGCTGAGGAATGCCCTACAGGCAGCCTGGCTGGTGGGGAAAGCTGCTGGGAACCAAGCAAAGCCCCTCAAGAAAGACCCAGCACCTGAATTTCAGCGTTGTTAACCAGGAATAACAATGACCATCATGGTGTCACGGTTCTCAAGGCAGCTCTGAGACTTCTGCAGGCCAAACTCGCTGGTTTGAGCATCACCCAAGGCCCTCAGTGCAGCAGGAGAACTTCAAATGTTGCTCATTATTGGTACCTGCAGCTCAGACCAGTCCTGGAAATGGAAGATCCTTCTTCACAGACACACTGTCCTCTTCACAGACACACCAGCCTCTCTCCATTAATGCTGAGGCAATGGTGAGGTTATGTGGGTTAGGGTCGCTTGGCCAGAGTTTCTCCAGCTCATTTCTTTCATTCTTCCATCAACTGCTGTGATTTAGGGCGTGTGAGCAACGATCTAAAGGAAATGACTGAGAGGTATTGGCTGGGGACCACTTATCTTCCCTTGTACAGGGTTTGTGGAAGAGAATCAATAGGTTTTCTATCCAGCTCACTGCTGGGGATCCCCATGGCTGGGCACACAGGAGATGGCAATGGAGTGAAAACATTTCCTTGGACAGGTTTAGGAGCACAGAGGAAAGAGGCCAAATGCATCCTATCCACAGGGGAAATGCAGTCACCAATCTAATTACTCACCTTTCTGCACACTGACAGCTCATCCAGGGCTGTGCCGGTGCAAAATGACCACCAGTGCTTTCCTGGGATCCACGGCTTTGGGATGTGCAGTGCCCTGAGCACAGCCCCCCTGCAGTTTGGGCAGGCTCCAGAGAGGAGCAGGGCTGGTGGAGGCAGAGGGAACATCCCACCAGGGCCCCCAGCACATCACCAGCCCAGCAGCACCATCAGATCTGACGGAATGCCATTTCCCTGCTGGGTTTTGATCAGCTCTGTCATGTTCAGACAGGGTCTGCTGGCCAAAATGAAGCTGCAGGCCAAGGACTGCAATTTAGGGGCACATCCTGTCCCACAGGAACGCCTCTAACACCTGCCATGGGAATTATAAAGACAAAAGCAATGGCAATGATACACCACAACTTAAAAACCCCCTCACTGTCACCCTTTCCTTTGGCTCAAACCCGGCGTTGTCCTGAGACCAAACTCCTCCATTTTCCACAACGGGAAGATTCAAGGTTAAATGAAGAAATTATTTGTATGACTCCTCCTGGGAGCTGCTGGGGCTCAGGGCACAGGCAGCTCTGCCTGTACAAATTGGATATTAACCCTGAACATCTGAGGGAGCAAGATGTGAGCTCTCCCTGACCTGCAGTGACCCCGGTGTCTGGAAGATGCTGCTGATGTGGTAAAGGACTGCACATACACATCTGGGATCATAGCCTGGCTTAGAAAAGCTTGAAAATGGCAGAATTGACCTTTTTCCAGCAGAGTCTGGTCCTGGATGTAGCATTTCACACCAGATCCCAGAAATGCTTTGGGTTGGAAAGGAGCATAAAGATCATCCCATTCCACCCTCCTGCCCTGGGTGGGGACACCTTCCACTGTCCCAGGCTGCTCCAAGCCCTGTCCAGCCTGGCCTGGGACATTTCCAGGGATGAGGCAGCCACAGCTGCTCTGGGATCCCAAGGAATGGGTACCCAAAATCAGAGTTTTATGTCTGAACCACCTGAACCCCTCTCAGACACGATGTGCCCTGGATGAAGAGGGCATGGGGACAAGGAGGGGCTGGTGGTGCACCTTGGACCCTGGGCATTGTCACTGCAGAGGGCAATGCCACCGAGGAGCCTGCACTGCCTGGACAGCCAAACCACCCCACCAGCCTGGGAAACTCATCCTGCCTTGACACCCCATATTTTACCAGCTTTACTGAGGAGAAAATCGTCATATGCTCCCACTTTTCAAGGAGCTGAGCTGTCCTTTTGATAGCAGCTGCCAGCATAAATATACACGAGAAACAGGTTTTCAGATCCTGAAAAATGTCTAAAAATTGTAAACAATCCTCAAGTCGTGTGGGGATAAACAGTCAGAATTTCAATATTGTTTATAGTTTAAAAAAGCAACAGTTGTCTGAGTCGAGTCAAGCCAAGTCCTTTTGAATGGATAATTTTCAAACATTTGGTTTCAATTCTCCCAAACCTTCAGTAGAGAAGCCCCATTCATGGAATATTTAGCTTACAATTCAAAATGAAAAGTATTACGGAGTAGAAAACTGGATCTTTCTATTTCAAAAAATAAATGGCCTCACATACTGAACCATCTTGAAAACCCTTTTTTTTGAAAAAAAAAAAAAAAAAAAAAGGAGAAACAAAACTTGTTCATCAAAAAGTTTATCCAGGCTGTTCTTCTGCTGCTGGAAATTCCAGTTTTGCTGAGTTAGTAGTTTATTTCACTTAACAAAGAAGAATATTCCATCAAAAATACAATCCTGCTCATCAGGCTGAGAGCAGACATGTCCCTGTCCCCCCTCTCCAGCCCCTCAGCCTTCCCTCAACTCCAGCACTGAGAGGAGAGTGGAAAAAAGAGTTCTTTAATTTCCTCTTTGCATTAGAGCTCATTAGGAAAAATCCAGAGGCCCCCTCATTGTGCCTTTGCATTTGCATGTCTTCTGTGGATGTTTATATTATATTTTCCTGTGGGTTTGGTTTTTCTTTTCCTCTTTTCATGTGTCTTTCCTGTATCACTGGCACTGGATTGCTGCCCTGCTCACAATTAATTCCTGAAATAATTTATTTCGCTTCTGTCACTGTTCCTCAGCTGGATGGCTCACACAAACAGAATTTGTTAGTTCTGTTGGTAGGGGATTATTTATTTAAGCTATTTGTTGGTATTAGGGAATATTCAGACAAGTCACATGGCAGGACTCCTTTTCCCAGGCTGGATCAGACATCTCTCAGGAAGAAAGGAAAAGTTACTAAAAATCTTTACAGGATGCATTACGGATGCTTCACTTCCCCTCCTAAAATCATAGAATAATGAAGTTTGGAAAAGCCCTCTAAGATCATCAAATCCAACCATTAACCCAGAACTGCCAGGCCCACCACTAAACCCTGTCCCCAAGGGCCACATTTGCACATTTTTTAACACTTCCAGAGATGGTGATTTCACCTCTTCCCTTGGCAAAAATGCACCAGATCTGATGGTTTTTTGAATCAGAGTTTAGTTCTTTACTCAGAGGATGAGGAGGCCCTGGAACAGAGGGCCCAGAGCAGCTGTGGTTGCCTTTGGATCCCTGGAAGTGTCCAAGGCCAGGCTGGACAGGGCTTGGAGCAGCCTGGGACAGTGGAAGAAATCCCTGCCCATGGCAGGGGTGGGATGGGATGAGCTTTAAGGTCCCTTTCAACAAAAACCACTCCGTGATTCTAACAAATCACTTGACATTTTGGTTTGGATTATTCCTGCTGTCCTCTGATCCAGGTTTCCTAGAGGGACACAGGGGTGAATTTATGCACACAACGAGGTGTTCATGTGGGAGCCTGGAGCTTTTGGAGCTCTGGCAAATCCTCTGTGCAGAGGATCAGAGAGCTCCTGCCCTGAAACACAGTGGAGGCAGCAGGAAAAAAAAAAAATTAAAAACGGGCTCCCAGATGTTTCAGTTGACTTTCTATCAGGCTCTTTGCTACCTGTGTGGCCTTGGCAGAGCACTGGGGTTTCTTGGATGAGAGCTCCCGTGCTCCTGTTGGATCCATCCCAAGGTGGGGAGCTGGCTGGTGCTCAGGGAGGAGAAGCCAAGCTGCAGCAATTTCCTCCTTCCTCTCCCAACCCGTAGGCTGTGCTCCAGTATCTCTGCTGAGAGAAGAAGGGTTTGGTTTTTTTTTTTTTGTTCATCAAATGGGATAAAGATTGGAGGGATGAAAGGGAAGGTTGGAGGGAGCTGCAGGTGGGGAGAGCCCACGTGTCTCTGTGGGGCTCAGCCTTGCACAAGGGGCATTTGTGCTTCATCCCCCTCCTCTATTCCATCTCCAGCCTGGCCTTGGAGCACTGAGGCTTTTCCAGCTCTTCCTTCCTCCCAGCCCTGCTCCCCCTCACACACACAGACACTCTCTGTGGTTTTGGGCTCACAGCAGCCTCCACCCTGGGCACGCTGCTCACCCAGAGCTGCCCATGCACTGCTTGGAGAAAACAGTGTCTGATCCTGTCAGATACAGGGTTTGGGGATTTCCATGCCCAGCCCTTGGCCCTCATCATTTCGTGTGCCAACCACCTGAACCCAGAATGAAGCACATGAATGAGCTCCAGGGCGTAAAAACCACTCTCTGCTTTAGTAATCTCAGTTCCAATTTATTGGCAAATAAACTACCAGTTTCCTTGGGTTAAGCCCTGGTGGAAACTCCTTTTCCAAGCTCTCCTTCCTTTCCAGCACCACCACACCCATGTCCAAGCAGACATGACACCAAGAACTCTCCATCCATCCTCAGGCTCAGATTCAGGCACTTTGCCCCATGGTCAATTGGAAGCAGAGACACTCAATCATCCTCCTGGTCATTTTTTTACAACATCCTGCAAGCTCTGAAACTCAGCCAGGCTTGGGAGGTATTGGCAGATGGGTGGACAGTTCTGGATCTCTGCAAAGTGATCTGTGAGACAGCTCAGGAGGATTTTGTACTCCAAGAGAACTGGAGAAAATTTTTGCTTTTACATCAAATTCCTGGCTACCTTTTGGCAGGAGGGTCCCATGCATAAAGAGCCTGTGCATAAGGTTTTGTTTGAAGATTTCTGCACTTGGCATCCTTGCACTCAGGTTAGTTGCTGCAGAACACCTTGTGCCATCCTGTCTTGGTTTGGTACCAGCCAGGTGTCTGCCAGGGAAAAGCCAGAGCCTCCCTTGGAATGGAGAATGTAAACCCTCTCCCTCCAAATTATTATAATTTTGGAATTAAGGGGTTTTCAGACAAAGATATGGGAATAGGAATTACAGTTCTTTACCAGGAATATTAAAAATAAAAGTGTAATAGGACAAAAAACCAAATAAATAAAAAGAAGAAAACACTGATAGAGTCAGAACACAACCTGACACCCTGTTGGTCAGGGTGTTGGGAGCATCCCAATCAAGTCCTCCTGGAGTGACAGATGTGGTTCTGTTGGAGCAGAGANTTTATCCAGGTAGGAATGCTGGGCTCCTCCCCTGGGTGCAGCATCTCCCCATGGATGATGGAATTGTCTCAGCCATGGCTGAGCCTCAATGGCCCATGAACAGCAGAGATCCCCTGCAGGGAGGATGGGTCCTGGAAGGGATAAAGAACATTTCTCCACCTGGTTTAACAGCTGGTGATAGAATACAAACTGCTGATTATATCCTGCATTGCAACCCAAGACACAAACACATCAACTCACACCCAGCCCAGCCAGGTCCTGCTCCCTCTGACTCCCTCTCCAGCTGCCCGTCAAAAGCTGAGCCGGTGTCCTGCAGCTGGTGGCTCCAGCAGTCACTGCAGCCAGTTCAAGCTGCAAGGTTCAGTCTCCAAAGAGCCAGAGGAGGCTGTGGATGGAGCTGGCTGCGACTTGGAGGCAGGGAACCTCTCCTGCCAGGGCCCTGAGCTGTGCTTCCACATGGAGCCAGCTCTAATGGGAAATGACAGCTCATGAAAGCTGCTGTTCATGGCCCCAGCCCCTCTGTGAGATTCACTCTGGCTTGACTCCAAGCCCAGAGACAGAAGTGTCTGGAGAATCCCTGGCAGCCCCAGGAGCTGCTGCTGCACCAGGGTTTCCATCAGTGCATCCCTGCAGCCCGTGGAGCACAGCCACAAGCTGGGTCCTGCCCCACTGCAGAGCCCAGGCCCATCCCAGCTCTCCTGTCCAGCTCATGGTGTGGTTTTGGTGACACTCTGATGGTCACCAGGGCCTGTCTGTGCAGGTTTCTTCAGTATCTGAGAGCCTCCACAAATCACTCCAGATGTGTTCATGCCTTGAGACACAGAGCAGGCACAGCATCTATGATCCTGCTGCTTATCTGTGTCTGGCCACTTTTGTCCCTCCAAACCCTAAATGCCCTCTCCAAGCCTGGGCACTCCTAGTCATCCCTCTTTTCTCAACTTTGCCAGGTCTAAAAAAACTTTACTTAAAAAACTTTCAATTTAATAGAATTTCAGTGTTCACCACTAACCACTGGGGTGGCAGCCTGCACAAGGGATCTGGAATTTAGGTAGGATCCTGTCTGTGAGGCTCTGGGCAGCTGCACACCTTGGGATGCAGGCTGGGAAGCTGGAGAAGGATTCAGAGAAGACCCATGAGAATGGGTGAAGCTCTGGAAAACCCTGGAAATCCTGCCCTGAAAGAAGGAGCCAAGGAAAATCTCTCTTGCTTAACAGTAACCTTTTCTCAGTCTGTGAGAGAAGAGATCCAAGACCTACAACAACCTGAGCTTGGCCCAGGGACTTTGGCCACTCATTGTGGTGCTCAGTTTGATCATCTAGCTCTGGGTTTAATTGTCCTTTGTTGCAAGCTGGTCAGCTGTGCTATGGAGTGGGAATTAATTCTTCTATTTATACCTCACAGTTCTGAGGCTTAATGGCTGTAAATTACTTTACTCTGCAGAAACACACCACGTAACTGCCAGGGAAATAATTCCTACCCACAGGCCCTAAGACTGTGAGACAGGCAGACAAATGAAAGGGTAAACACAGCTTTTTGAAAAGAAATCTCAAAGAAATCAGCTCTTACCTCCCCAACCCTGACTGTGGCATCATTTTCCAAGGAAGGGGTTCCTGCACAGGATGCTGAAGGAGAGACATTTCAAATGAGAAATCAGCCACCTGAGGAGAAGCAGGAGTATTTAAAGGTGCCTCGGGATAACATTCATCAATTCAATCCCATCCCTGATACCCTGGAACCTCACAAAGCTGCTTTTTGTGCCTGACTGTCGAAGAAGAGCAATCCAGCACTCCTGGCACACAGTAACACTCTGCCTTCCCATTTCTGGGGGAGAAGGAGGGGTTCCAAAGAGCCATCACTAATATATTCAGCCAAATACTGCCTCATTGTGTTCATGCCTGCCCAGATCCATCACCTGCTCACCTTCCCTTCAGCTTTTTGCTAAGGACCTACAGCAAGCAGATTTCAGCCATCCCTCTTTGGTGCTGTCGATGCCTCAAGCTTGAGCTTTCATTGTTCAGATTCTGTGCTGCCCAGGGGTGCAGTCCTGAGCCTCAAACTGAGTGTCACTCAGCTCTGTTCACAGAGTAGGGACACAAAACAAATCCTTTTCCTGCTGCTCACCAAGGACAACTTTCAGCCCAAAAGCACAACCAAGGGTGGCTGAAGGGAGGAACAAGAAGGATGGGACTGCAGAACCTGGAGCTGCAATGGGACAATTCAACCCCAAGATGCAAATGAATAAAAACCTATAAAAATGTGAGACGTCGTCACTGTTTGTCCATTTTGTGCCCATTTTGGGTCCACCTTGGGTGCAGCCCTGGCCAGGCTCTTGTCCTGCCCAAGGTGTATCCTAAAGCCCTTTCAATAAATCTCTGCTTTATTCTCCAGCTCTGTCCAGCCTCTGTTCCAGCTCAGCCTTCCCAAGGCATCACTGTCACAGTGGAAACCCTCCTGTCCAGAGGAGCTCAGTGTTCAGCTTTTCCATGAGAACTGGACACTGTGTGCCTGGGATTTTGAGAGGGGCTGGGGGGACCCCAAGCTGAAGAGGAAGGACCAAGGGATCTGTATCTCCCTGGAAGGATTTACATTTCCACAGCAGACTTTAAACAGCATTAACAGCCAAAGTTAAGAAGCAAAATGTTTATTTGTGGGTAATAAAGGCAGACAGATGCCCCCTGCATGCAAACTGCCAGTACCTCTGAGACAAGGGGCTCTAAATAAATAATAACAAATCCTAGAGTCGAGAGCACAGTTGCTATTTGCATCATAAATAAATGAGGAGGCTTTTATTTACTCCTTCTGGGGGGGCAGAATACAAACCAGAGGAAATCCTCAGGGCTCCCACACCAGAGATTGTCATTAGCTCAGCACAACTGTCCCCTCCAGCTGTTTGCCCCAGGAGATTTCCCTCTGGGAGAGGGAGAACCCACACGAGGTCTCCATCAGGAAGGAAAGCAGGACTGTGGGAAGTGTCCTGGCTGTCCTGGTCAGTGGTGAGCTGGAACAAGCCATGAATCCTGACTCCACCACGAAAGACTGGACTAAAAAACAATTTTGAGGAGCCCACTGAGCTTGTGGGTGAGCACAGGGCACAGAAAAATTTCCTTCACTGCCTGGAGCCCCAACAAAGCCTTTTAGCAGCACAGACTGCAGGAAACACCTTCTGCCACCCAACCAGCCCAGCCAGGCTGGGTGAAACCAAAATGTTCCTCCAGGTGTAGATCAGGCACCCAGCAGGACCTGCTGCCCTGCAGATGACAAAGACAAGAGTCCAACCTGCCTTGGTGCCCTGAAGAGGAGCACTGGAAACCAGGCAGTCATGGGGCAGCAGCACTGCTTTGGGCAGAGCCCAGGGTGGCCCAAGCCATGGAGGCTCCTTGTCTCCCCTCTGCCAGCAGCACCACTCCAGGAATATCCAGGAATGCAGCCCAGGAATGTCAAAATTTCAAGATTTGGGGCTTTGTCAGAATTCTGGAGCCTTCCCAGGGGGCAGCAGCACCGTGCAGGGCTGTGCTGGGCCATGGCTCACTCTTCCCTCTGACACACCATGTCATCCTTTCTCCTAATTCACCCTGCTCAAAAATGGCTTCATTTTCCTGTAAAGCTTTTCCCTCAGCTGCTGGCTACCAGAGGAGATGCAATATTGTCTCTGTGCCCCTCCTCTGTGCCAGCTGCCCCCTGCCCAGCCCCACAGCAGCTCTCAGAGCACGGCAGGGCTGGGACCATCCCCAGCAGGACGTTCCTGCCTTCCCTCCCCACCTTCCACCCAGGGAGCTGCTGTGAATGCAAAGGCAATTTCCACCAACTGCTCCCCTCTAACCCAGCTACCCCCTGACCCCAGATCTGAACCAGCCAAGCAGTGGGGCAGGCTCATGCCCATCCCTTCCCAATGCCCACGTTTCATCCCTGGGGATGGTGGCAAAGAGGAGAGCCGGCAGTGGCCAATGCAATCCTGCCTCTGGCAGCGTGGGCTGTGTTATGGGAGTGTCGAGATTTTCAGCTTCAGAGGAAGAGAGCCAACACTGTGAGGAGAGTGGGAGAGCTCTCCTAGAAATCCCTTCAGCCTGGTGTTTGTTTTACTCTGCCAGACACCGAAACAGCCCTGGGATTTTCCTTATGAGCGTGGATTTTGGAGGTTTCCCTCAGCTGAATCATTCCTTGTTATGGCACTGACTGACTGTTCTGCCTGGCTCTGGGCCACCACCATGGCAGTGGCCACGCTCTGTAATGCTTTGGGTTTCCCCATTAGAGGAGAGCAAGCCTGCCCATGTTTCCTTGGCAGGAAAGCAGGCTGTGACACGAGATCTGTGGCCAAAAATCACCATAAACCAAAGCTATTCCATTTTAAACGACAGCTCCATTTGCACTGTGGTGGGAACGAGGAAAGGCCTTTCCCCACAATCCCATTTGTTTATTTTTCCATGCTCATTACTAACAAGCACAACAGCGAGTTTTTAACACTGGGCATGTCAACCCATCCCATTGCAATAAACTCCTTCTGTATTGCATGAGTAGTAGACACATTAATAATTTAGCCATGGTTTAATTAACATTAAACTAAAAGTTTAATCAAGACCAACTCTGACATCTTTCCATAAAAGAATTACAGACCAAGGCTCTGGCTGTGGTTTCACTGCTTTAGAGGGACACACATCTCCTCAGTGAGGTTCAAACAAACCAGGGAACATCACCTGGCTGCAGCAAGGAGACCCAGGCAGGAGTTTGGTGCTCCTGTGCTGTGCTTGCTACAAAGATGGAAATACCATGGAAAATGCAAGGAAAAGGGGCAGGGTAACTCAGCTGGTGGATATGAAAAGAGCAGAAAAACTTGGGCTAAGCAGAGACCACTGGGAGGAGAAAGCACGAGCAGGAGGCAGGAAAATCACAGCCCTGATGTAATCTCCCAGGCAGGGAGAGACCTGGAGAGTCAAAGAGAAAGGATCATCCATGAACAAATACGGAGAGAAACATCCATGAACAGAGAGGATCATCCATGAACAAACAGAAAGGGTCACCCATGAACAAAGAGAGGATCATCCATGGACAAACACAAAGAGGGTCATCCATGAACACACTCAGAGAGAACCATCCATGGACACAGAGAGGTTCATCCATGAACAAACACAGTGAGGATCATCCATGGACACAGAGAGGATCATCCATGAACAAACACAGAGAGAACCATCCATGAACAAACAGAAAGGGTCACCCATGAACAAAGAGAGGATCATCCATGGACAAACACAAAGAGGGTCATCCATGAACACACTCAGAGAGAACCATCCATGGACACAGAGAGGTTCATCCATGAACACCTGCTGGTCTCACAAAAGGACCAGAGAACCCCATTCCTGTTGTTCTGTGTGGCTGGCAGAGCTCAGCCCACGAGAGCTGGAGCTGGTGGTTTCAGGGGCAGCTCAGCCCCCACTCTCTGAGGTGCTGCTGGGCCATGGGAAGGGTTTGATGCTCAGTCTCCACTCCCCAGGCACACAGTTCAGGATTCATGAGGGTCCTTTCACTGACAGGGAACATTTCTGGCCTCAGCCAGAGCATCTGGGACAGTACCTGTGAAGCTGCAATATTTCATGTTTCAATTTTCAGAGAGGAACTAAAACTCACCACAGAAAACGCTGATGAAAGCAGCATCCTTTACCCTTTACCCTTTACCCTTCCAACACCTGAGGTGCAAAATGTGTGGCACACACTGGCACAGTTCTGATGCCACCAACAACAGGGAGAGCAGATGCTGACATCCAGCCCCCCTCAAGCAGCATCAGCCTCTTCAGCATCCACATTTCACATTTCAGAGCTGTTTTGAAGGAGGATTATTCACTGGTAACAAGCTGAAACTCAACGGCAGCCAGGCAAATCCTCCCTCTCTGGACTTTTCAAAACACTTTCTGAAGCCCTTGTGCAGCCCAGGCCTTGCTCTGCCCACGACCTCTGATTTATTAACTGTTTTAAAGGATTTTATGGCTCTTTCTGCAGTGGGAGATCCCCACAAGGGCTCAGGCCACACTGCTGGCTCAGGGCTGCACGTTTGTTCCTCTCCAAAATTCACAGCCACGCTGATTTGATTCCAAGCAGCCAGGGCATCCCACGGTCCAAATGGTTCATTATCTCTGGCTTTCTTTAAAAGGTCAAGAAATTCTCTCTGCTTGGCAAGATGGACCAGGGTAGGAGCCGTGGAGTCTCAGGATTTGTAACATAACAAGGTTGTTAAATCGCAAACCCCGAGCAGAGGCAACACCAAAAATCTGCCTGAAGTTTTTTAAAGAAAAAAAAAAAAGTGATATTTTGAGAATTTTTTTCCCCCAAAAAAAGAAAAA
>VWYP01009335.1:40267-85661 GCA_013400435.1 Pycnonotus jocosus
ATTATTTTTTACCCCCAAAAAAAGAAAAAAAAAAAGAAAAAAAAAAGAAAAAAAAAAGTTGGCTCTCAAAGCAAATAGCTCTGCTTTCCAAATAACTTCATTTCTCATTCTTTATTTATTTTATGACCTGTTGCCTCCAGGCCCTTCTTTCCTTTTCCTATATTTTTTTTCCCTGCTGCAGCTACTGGAGAAAAGAAGGAAAGACAGGAAAAGAGTAGGAACTCCCCAGAAGTTACATATTCAGCAGCTGTTCAGCTCCCACTGCCTTTGTGTCAGATTGAGAAATTCAAAGCTCATAAGGACCAAATTCAACCACCAGTGCAGGAGAAACTCCTGGTGCTGATCTTTGGGTCTGTGGATATTTTGGGATGGATTGGCACCCACACCCTCTGCTAATATCCCACCTGGGCACTGGGAATGGGATCACAAAACCAGAAATACCAGCCCAGCATTAAAAATCCACATTCCCCCTTCACCTCTTTGCCAGTGAGTCTTGCTGACTGCTTAAGCTAGAGGAGACCAAATGAAGACAAATGCACCCAACAATGATGAGTCCCCAAAACAGAAAAACCCTCTGGGGGTTTGTGGTGCTCTTGCAAAGCACTGATCTGACTGCTGTGGAATCCAGCAACAAAACTCCTTGGCTGGCAAAAAAAAAAAAAAGAAAGAAAGAAAAAAAAAGCAGTTTGGCTCCAATTTTGATGGACTGGGGTGCTCAGGAGCAGTTCCTGCACAGCCCTGAGCCCTCATTATCCTCTGTACCCCCCCAGCTCTCCATGGAGCATTGGACAGGAACCATGAATGCCAGCCCTGAGCTCCCAGCCTGGCAACACTCAGCAGAACTCAGGCTTTAACCTCCACAGAGCTTTATGGAGCCCAAAGTGAGTTTTATTGACTCCAGGAGCTGCCTGCACAAAGCATCCTTTGTAAACCCCATTAATTTCCTGCTCTCAGCAAACACTTTTCCCTTCCACGTTGTAATTATCTGCCAACAAAGCAGAAACCACTGGAGTGACAGGATGCACTGCCAGGGTTTGTAACACCCATTTCTCTGTCCGTGGTGCCCTGGCAGGGTGGCACAGCTGGTCAGTTCTGGCAGTCAGAGGAGGAGGAGGAGCAGAGGGAACCGGGCTGCAGGGGGAGGCTGCAGGCTGGAGGAAGAGGGGCAGGGAAGAGATGATCCCCGGGGTGATGTTCTTGCCCAGATTCCTGCTTCACCTGCTACTGAAGCAGCACAAAGGGTGAAGCTGCACACCCAGAGGTGCTGCTGCAGGCAGGGGGGGACAGCTGGGCTCTCCAGCCTGGGTTGGGACACCTCAGCAGCCCTGTGCATGTTGGCAAAGAGCTCCCGTGCCACCTCAGGCTTCCAACAGCTGCCAAAATGATCAGAGCTGGTCAGGGATAACACCCACAGCTGGTGAATCTGCACAGCTGGAATGCAGGTCTAGCCAAGCTCCAGGACACCCTGGGCTTTGGGTGGCTCCAGGAATGGAAGGTTCTTCTTGAGTGAAAAAGTGATGCTCCAGAGGATCCCCATTAATCCATCCTGCTGGATTATACCCAAATGCCTGTCAGCTTTTGCCACACAGTGCTGTTAATGCCTCAAAGCCAATCATCTAAAATTACCCCTCATGAGTCCCACTACAATGCACCTTTCACAGTTCTATTTCTCCAAAGTGTCTGGTCTTATTTGCAAGGGATCCTTTGAAACTTGTTTTCAGTTCCATTTCTCTCTCAACAGTGTCTGTCCCATTCCATGGCATTTCTAAGTCAACATTTTTTATCTCAAAGTTTGCATACAGATGCACAATATGTAAACTGTTCATCAAGCCTCAAAAATTCCCTACAAATTCATTTCCCACACCAGCCCACATCCTCACACACACACCTGACCCCCCTGCCACATCCAGACCTGTGTGGAGCCAGCAACAGAAACACACACAGACCTGTACAATGGAAAAAAACCCCCATGGGCTGGATCCCAATGGATCCCAATGGATCCCAATGGATCCCAATGGATCCCAGCTGCCAGGGTGTCTGGAGCAGGCAGAGGTGGCAGCACATCTCTCCAGGCTTTACCTGTTCTGGGGACTGAGGTCTGGCCATGGGTACAAATTTCAGCAAATTTCTGACTTTTCTTCCTCTCAGCTGAGTCAGGACCTCTGAGGTGAGAGATGTTGGTTTGTCTTCCACCACTCAAAACCTCAGCTGTCCCCAAACTCAGTGGTGTCCTCAGGGCTCCCACCTTGCTCTCAGGACTTGGGCAGGGCCACACGAGGCTGCCAGCCCTGCCCACACCAGGTTGTTGTTGATTTTCCAAGGCATGGTGTTGTTCTCTAGCCACATCCCCTCCTCCAGCTCAGGTGTCCCTCCTTCCTCTGCCTGAATCCCAGGGGAGATCTGATCTCAGCACTCCATCACCTCCAAAATCCCACTCAGCTCCATCACTCGGAGCAATATTGCCTGAACCACCCCTGATAATTCATTTATAGGTGGCACAAATATCTTTGCACACTTCAGAGCAGCTGACACCTTTGTTTCTGTGACCCTGTGGAATTTTCCCCCTTGTGTTTGCCCCTCAGGCTCCCTGACACCCACACACTGCCCAGTGCTGGCTGGGACACCTCATGGGGATGCAGCTATTCCCCCCTACCCTGAGCCAGATGTATTTGTGCCCTTTCCAGTGCACTCATTCCTCCCCAGGGTGGGTGTCTGTGTCCCCATCAGCTCAGAGAAGGCTTTCCCCTGGGAGCAGGGCTGGTTGAATCCAGGCAAGCAGCCCTGGGAACATCCATCCAGCCTTGCTCAGGGGTGTCCTGGCTCCTTTAACTCCTGGCCCAACCTGAGCAGCACTCAAATACCACCTTCCTGCTCCCTGCTCACTTTCTTTTCTTTTTTCTTCTTCTTTTTTTTTTTTTTTGTCACCTGCAAATTTAGATTAACAAGGAGGTTTGACAAAGTGCTACTGTATATGTTAATAAAGCCATTAGTGTCGGCCTGCCTGACATATAACCCACAGAGCCTCCAGTGTTTACTAATATGATTGTCAAAGCACAGGAACATTACTTTTTAATGACATTTCACATCACTTCAGTTGAAGTAATATCCTGGGACACGATAATCAGAAAGCCATTTAGCCACAAAACTGTGTGCCGAATCGAGGCTGGTGCGTGGAAAAAAAAGGGCTCATTTTGTCAGAATTAAAACATTTGTGTTTGCTTCATAAGTTGTAAGTGCACTTGTGGAGGAGAAACATGTTGTGAAATATTTATTGGAGGCAGCCAGGCTCAGGTAAATGGGGCTTCAAAATGAAATGCTGGGAGAGGTTATTATTCCAGTCGCTGTCTCTTTTGCATGTGATACATCAACTGACAATTCAAACGTCTGAAATGCTTAATAAAGCAACGAGGTTTTAGAAGTTCTCTTTAAAGAACAGTTCTGAAGTGGTGTGGGTGGCCATAACCAGCCCAAGCTTAATTTATTGCTGCTTTCAGAGTCAGGGAATGGCTGCAAGACAGACTGAGAGGGAGTTTGATTTTATAGTGCACCTCACATGCTCCAGGTGATTTCAAAATGCTTTATAAAGCAATGAGTGTGCTACAAAGACAGCAGTGGCACAGGGAGTGCAGCCCTGTTGCTCTCAATAATGGTTCTCTCCCCAGCTTGGCTGTCCAGGGCCATCTCTGAGCTTTGTACTGAGCTTTAGAGGCAGCAGATTGAGGAGCAAAGGATGCTCATCCAGGGGAAAGCAAAGTGGGAAACTCCCTGAAACATGCTCAGAGCTGCACTGGAGCCATTGGATAAAACAAAGAAATTATCCCAGTTTAGATAAAGATACACAAATTAACAATAAATTGATAATTTCTCTCTCCTTTTTTTTTTTTTAAATAAAGAACCAAGAGAATCCCTCTTTCAATCCAGTCAGGACAATTTTTCTGATAGAAATCAGCAATTGCTTTAGTTCAAGTCTCCCGTTGGATGGTGGATAGAGCTGATTAAAGCTATGCATGTACTCCGAACAGGAGCAGGATGCCTTCATGTCATTATTATTAATTATGCTACCGTAATTACTATCTGTTCGTCCCCCCTTTTTAGCATCCCAGCACTGGCCACATATGTGTAAATACAAATCCTTACTATTTTTTTCTTCCAGGTTTTCCAGGTAGAAAAAAAGAAAGGAAAAAAAAAAACCCAAAACCAAAAAACACCAAACAAACAAAACAAACAAACAAAAAACCCCAAAAAACCCCCAAAAAACCCAAAAAACCAACAAAAAAACCCCCCAAAACAATAAACCAGACCAAACCCCTGAATTTACAGGATTCCTTGACAGAATGTGTGAGAGTGTGAGTGTGTCTGTGTGTGAGAAAGTGGTGGGAGGTGCGTGGGTGTGATGGACATGGGAGCATTTAGCTGTGACAAATCCACAAAGGGAAGGTTAAGTCGAAAAAAAAAAAGAGACTTTGTGTTTCATGTTGGACCCACTGGGCTCTTACAACCCCTGAGCCCCTGGGAGCCCCTCTCCCACTCCCACAGGCACATCCCCACCTGGGAGCCAGGTTTTCCTGAACTCTCAGCCACTGGCCCCAAGACACTCAGAAATTTCCCTTCCCCAAATAATTAGACTGTGATAAGAGGAAACAAAGGGCCCTGGGAGCAGCGAGGGCTGCAATAAGAGATGAATTATTAGGCCAAGATGGAAATCTCTGGTGATAAATGACTGGCCCCAAGCAAGGAAGGACTCAGCAAAACACAACAACATCCTTGTCGTGACACAGGGAAGGGGAAGGAAAAACATTTTAAAGCACAACAAAGACTCCTTGCTGCCACCTTCACCAGCTGATTAATCAAGTGATATCAATATTTTTCCCTCTTTCTCTGCACCAGTTCCAGCCTCTAAATGTGGTGGGCAGGGTGTTGTGTCCAGTTCTGGACCTGCTTTGGAACTGTGGAGAGGTCCCTGACAAACACCACCATGGGGAAGGGGGTAGAGGGAAGCTGCCAACACATCCCAAGGGTTGGTGCCAAAATCCAGGGGATCCTCACAGCATCTCAAAGTTTACACTCCAGCACTGAGCCACAGCAGTCTGGGGACAAAAATAAAGGAGAGAGAAGGAGGGTTTTCCCTTTCTCCCCTTCTGTGGGAGTCTGGATCAACAGGGTGGGTGATGCCTCGTCCTCCAAGTGGAAGAGCTGCCATTTATCAATGCCCTGCTCCTGGGATTTTTAAATCCTGGTTCAGAGCAGGGAAAACATCCACTGGTGTCACTGAAAATAAACCTGACAATGAGGCATTGGGTAAAGCACTGAAATCAGCAGGTTTTAACATTGCAGCTACTCCTGGGCTTGGGGAGGGGAGGGTGAGAATGTTTTTATGCCAACAAGGGGCAAGAAGAACCCTCAGTCCTCTGTGGATTGGTGCCCAGCCACCACTGATGCCTTGAGTTTTCTCTTTCCTGTATTACCCATTCTGTGCACCCAGGGGTGCAGCTCTGAGCTCACAGTCAGGCTCACTCAGCTCTGCACACAGCACGGACACAAAACAAATCCTTTTCCTGCTGCACACCAAGGACAACTTTCAGCCCCAAAGCACAACCAAGGGTGGACTGAAGGGAGGAACAAAAAGGATGGGACTGCAGAACCTGGAGCTGGAATTGGACAATTAAACCCCAATCTGCAAATGGACCAAAACTGATCAAAGTGTGAAACCTCGTGACCATTTGTCCATTTTGTGCCCATTTTGGGTCCCCCTTGGGTGTAGCCCTGGCCAGGCTCTTGTCCTGCCCAAGGTAGATCCTTGAGGCCGTTCAATAAATCTCTGCTTTATTCTCCAGCTCTGTCCAGTCTCTGTTCCAGCTCAGCCTTCCCAAGGCATCACCATCAAGGACACTGTTGGAGTTCTCTGTAGCCTGGGATGCAGTTTTCCCTGGGGGTTGGCACTTGGGGCCTCTGGTACCACCGATTTTAGTGGAAGAATTAAGCAGAAACAACTAGCAGAATGTACATATATGTATGTTGTGTATCCAGATATACACACATCTTTAAAAAACTGAAAAGGCTTGATCTGGAATTGTTAAACCTCTTTCTTTCTTTATCCTCCCCCAGCAAACCAAACACACCTCTCCATCCAGTGAGATTAGCAAGGTACCATGCTGGATCTTTATTAGTTAAAGCTGACCACACTGCAAAACTTAACCTGCATTGCAATGAGCTGAGTGCCAGAGTGAGGAGTGCAGGCAGCAGCACATTTATTCCAAATGGGTCTCAGCCTTAGGGAATTTGCTTCCTTCTCTTTAACTCCCTGAAAGCTGGTAGCCAAAGTTCAGCTCTCCTTGCCTGTGCTGCCACTGCTTCCTGCTCCCACTGGCCTTGATTCCATTGCTGGGGTGATTTGCATGAGCATGAGGTAACAGAGAAATGAATTTATTTGCTCTGATGGCTCACAGCAGGATTTACTATTGAAAACAACTATATATTGCAAGTCCTGCCTTCTCTGCTTTACTTGACTGGCAGATTGGAGAGACCAAAATATCAAATATTAATACAGTTGGGTGTTGATATCAGCAGTATTTATTTTTACAGCCATCTTCTGCCCTCAAACGAGTTAGTTTGGATCCCAATGTTTCATTTTGTAAAATGAGAGCAGGGAGGAACAAGTGAGAAAGAGAGAGAGAGAGAAGTTCTGCTGTCAAACAAACACTGCTGGCCTACCCTTGCTCGTTGATGTGGCCCATCAGAAATCCCTCAGATCCCATGGCTTTTCCAGGCTGTGCCCAGAATTTCCTTTTAAAGGTCTCAGGAGGACCAGCTCGTGCCTTGGGGAAGGAGCAGAGGCCAAAGCATGGCCATGGAGGAGCATTCCACTGGATGAGAGTTTCTTGCATTGGAGCAGAAATGGCAAGAAGAGATCTGCACGTGCAGAGGGGATCTGGTTTCCATCAGGGCATTATTTATAGCACAGCTTTCACACCATGGATTATATCCACTCATTCTTTGGGGCTCTCTCAGTGCTCTGCTGCACTTCCTCCTCACCTGAGCAATGAATCTGTGTGTTTCACCCTGCTGCTCACGTCTCATTTGGTTTGTGTTCACTAAATGTGCTCTGCAGAGCTTGGCTGCTCCTGAAAAGAGGGGTTTGCAGGCACAGTACCTCCAAAACATCCTTCTGAGCCTCGGACTCTGGTGGTGAAGACAGATTGGTTTATCAGCTGTGCACAAGGGAGAGATTTCCTTTGATTCATGGGCCCCAGAGGATAAACTCCTTCCCTACAGCTGGATCAATGGAAAACTGGCATGGAGGAGAGCACAGGCTGGTGGAACAGCCAGGCACTGCCCTGCTGCTGCACTCTGGACTCTGCAAGGACTTCACACCGAGCTCCACCTTGGCCAACTCAACTGGGCAGTGCCAAACCTGCTGTGCTCAAACCACTCCAGACAGCAGAACTCTCTGGCTGGGCCTGGAACAAGCCCCTACCCAGCACAGTTGGTGAGGGAATCTGCAGCCCATCCTGGTGCTGGTTACTCACACAGAGCAGAGGGAGGGTGGCAGGTCCCATCTGGCATGTCTGGAGTCATCCAGCACTGCTCTAAGCACTGAGCTTCAACAATGGCTGTTTGGTCTCTGCTGGTGATTGAGTGGGATTTGTTGTCCATAATAAAACTCCTGGCACACGATCAGTCACTGTAAATAAACCCAAATTACACAACAGATAGCCATGGGGCTGTAAACCAGCTCCAAAACACCATTAAAACAGGGGCCATCCCATGTCCAGGCGTTCTGAAGAGCCATGAGGAATCTGGCAGTGCTGCTCAGGTTCCCCCCAGGTAGACTGGCAGGTGGAGAACTGATGGTTGGAGGCTGATGGTTGTCCTTGAAAGTTCCTGGCCGATGTCTGAACCCCAGCAGGAAGGCTGGGACAATTCCTTAGACACCTGGAACCAAACAGAAGGTGACACTTGGTCCTTGAGATCACAACAAACAGCATCAAACAGTTTAACTCTGCTGGATTTTACTGGCAAAGCAGGGCATAGGCCCACCTCACCAGCCTGTCTCCATCCCAAACCCACAGAGATAAAGCTGACAGAAGCCCAGACCCCTCAGTTCCTCCAGTGCTCCATAACCACAGCAGATGAATCACCACAGTCACCTTCTGGACACTGGCACCTTAAACCAGCATTGACTTAATTACCAAAAAAAAAACACTTAAGAGCTTTGACTGAGCAAGATGTCCTCAGGAGAGGAGGTCACAGGTTTGGTCTACTGCTACACCCATCAGTGGCTGAATTTAGGGGAGATGGATCTGTTGTCCTTCTTCTGGAATCTGAGGGCTTGATTCAGGTGCCTGAATGCAGGTGGATGCATCTTGTGCCCCTGCAGATTTGGCAGAGCTGCCAGCTCCACACAGAGGGCTCATGATGGGCTGATTGGGCCACCAGTCAGCATCCAAGCAGGAATTCAGAAGGGAAATGAAGGTACAGACTGGGGGCTGTGGGGTGGAGCAGAGCTGCTCACACTGACATGCTGAAGTGCTGAAGGTGCTTAATAATTTAGCTTATCAAAAGGAGAGGAAGAAGTATCTTATTAATGATGAAGAACACTTACAAAAGATGAGATCTCTTATAACAGAACTCTCTTTAATCTAACAGACAAAGCCATATCAATATCCAGTGGCTGGAACCAAAATTAGACAAATTCAGACTGCAAAGAAAGTGCCAGTTTGTAATTGAAAGAGTAATGAGCCATTGGAATTACTCACCCTGGGCTGTGATGAATTCCCCACCATCTGAGTGGATGTTTTTCTAAAGAGCACCACACTGCAGACACATATTTCTGTGTTTGGGAAATAATGGCAAAACCTTTCCAGCTTATGTGAGGGTTTTTTTGTGCTGTAAAACACAAACAAAAGAAGTCTCAGGGTGCTCAGTTAGAGATGGAGAAGGAAAGCAGAGTGAGTGTAAGTGGACAGCCTGTGACAGTGATGGCTTTAGGGGCTGCCTAGAACAGAGGCTGGACAGAGTTAAAGGAATAAAGTAGGGATTTATTAAAAGGCTTTCAAAGGATGCATTTTGGACCTGGCCAGGGCTACACCCAAGATGGACAGTGGGTCACGAGTTTTCACACTTTTATAATTTTTGGTCCATTTACATATTGGGGTTAACATCAACACACTTCACTGCAGTTGCCACAAAACATTCATTACAGGCAGAATCCAGGAGCACAAAGTTAGCTCTTACCCCAAGGCTGAGATCAGAATGTAACCAAAATCTCAAAAAGCAAGGATGAAGTGGGGAGCCCTCTAAAAGTTCATAACCCAATTACAGCTTCAGTCAGTCCCATCCTCCCAGTTTGCTCCCCTCAGTTCCCTGTTGTTTGCATTTTTGGGGCCTGAAGGTGCAATGACATCCTTGGTTCTGGGTTGGAAAAGGATTGTTTTGTGTAATTACACTGTGAGGAGAACTTGCTAACACTTCATATCATGTTCAGCCTTTGGTTCAAGAGCTTTGTTGCCTGAGGTTCCTATGGGCCTCCTGAACATCTACAGGGCTCCTACAAGTACCCCAAAATCTCAGGATATTTTCAGGAATAGTTGTGGGTCTGAGTAAACAGCTTCCTAATGACTGAGAAGCTGCTGGAAATGTCCAGATCTTTGTTGAGAAATTACACAGCTACAATTTACCCAGGTTGCTGTGGACAAGAGAGGAATTGTTATTACAATAATCTCATTTTTCAGGTGGTGACCTGACCACAGTGAGGCTGAAGCCACCATGCAAAGGCACACAGGATGTCAATACCTCCTGAGAAAGAGGAAAACTCACACAAGTTGGATTCTTGAGTACTTGTAAAAAAAAATCAGAGGTCCTGGATGTTTTCTGGCAAGACTTATTTTGGGTTCTCTGCCAAGAAGAGTGGCAAGGCTACTCAGGATTGCCTCCTGAACAGGACAATCTGGGATTCATGCAGAAACAAACAAACAAAAAATCAGGGAGTTATAATCACTATTCTGTGCATCCTTCCTGCTCCTAAAATTCAGAGTTTACTTTTTCCTGAAGTGATTGCCCAAGTTTGGATCAGCTGTAAGGTTTGAGGAGGCTGAATGCACACACTCCTGTCCTTGGAGCAGTGGGTACCACACTGCCTGGACCACAGGAAACACAGGATGGAGGAGAAATTCCCCCCTCACTTTGGGAAACACAGCAGCCAGGATGCCAAGAGGGTGGTCTGCCTGTTGATTCAGGAGACAGAATTCAAACTGAAAGCTCCATGTGGAGCAAATTAGCAAGAACTAATTCCAATCCACCCCATGCTGGCACTGAGGCACGTCAGCCCTGCCTAAAATCCCATCTCCCTTCAGATCTGGGCTGCTCCTTGTCCTGCAAGCAGAGAAAAAAGGATGGGGAGAAGCTGCACCACGGTGAGCGTGCAGATGGTCTGTGTTACCCAGCCTCTGGAGGATCAGCCCCCGTACCCCAGGATGAATCACAGCCTCCTCCAATGCTCTCAGGGAAGAACAGAGCTCTCCCAGCCTCTGGGAGGGTGCAGAGCCTCACTGGTGAAGGAGATGTGAATACTGAGCCCTTATCAGCCTGTAATCATCCTTGTTGTCCTGTTTAGGGAGCTATTCACATCTCTGAGCAGTTATTCCATGTCTCCTCCACCTGAGGAGAAAGTCTGGAGCCCATTTCCAGCAGCCAGCAGAGCACTGGTTTTCTTTTGTTGACACAAACAGAGTTTGTCACCTTTAATTCATTCTTGATTTCTGCCTGGTTTAAAGTTGCTGCAGATCCTTGGGGGCTGGAAATGGAGAACTTGCAACCTTCAGCTCATTCAGGTCCTGCCCAACAAGAGCATCCTCCATGCAGGGATTTTCAGGACACCTCCTTCGTCCCTCCTTGAGAGTGACTTTTGTGGTGACTCTTGTGGAAGGCAGGGCCAAAATGTGTGTGCTCACTTTCTTCTGCAGACACAGAGCTGGGGAAACACCCAGCTGGGCCAAAATAAATATGGTTGGCATCTTTCCTGCTTCTGCACTGCCATGGTGCTGGAGCTGAAAACAATTCCTGAGCCTTCTTTGCACTAAAGTCTCTTTCCATCACTTTGGCAGTAGGAAGGGGCTTGCTCGTGGTACATATTGTATTTTCTTTTTGATGTGTGTAAATGAGGATCAGGCTTTTACATGGCTTAAAATAGATGGAAATGACCCTTTCTGCTGTCAAAACAGTGTTGAGAGGCCTTTCTGAAATTAAGAAATTGGCTTCATTATGCTTTCATATCATGCTCCATTCATTTAGTTTTAGTATCCCAGCCCTGGGCAATTCCCCTTGACCTTGGCAATCTGCTCTGAGATTTTGCACAGTTTGGGACTGAAACCAGGGGGCTGAGGAAGGTGCATGAGCTCAGACAGAAACACATCAGAACCTTCAATCTAAACTGAGCTTGAAGACCCACCTGGAAAACTCCCCAGCCCCAAAGGCCATCTGAGGTAGGTTCATTCTGTTGGTTAGTTGCTCTGATGACTGCTTTAAATTTTTTTGTATATTTTATGCATCTTTACAGAGCCATGGAAGGAGAAAAAACAGACAGAGAGAGAATCACAAGACCTGCTGGGCTGCCATCAGGGTGATGATGGCTCACAGATGGACTGGCCATGCCTCCTGCTCAGACCCAGGAGAATCCCCCACCACCACACATCTGCCCAAGGCTCTGGCTTTGCTCAGTTCCCAGTTTGCTCATCAAAGGACACACTGATGGGGAAGGAGCTGCCCTTCCTTGGATCTCCACTATTGGATACATTAATTTTCCTTGCAGGGGTGTTCTGTGAGCAGTGAGCACCCAGGCCAATGAACAAACAGCACTCTGAGCTTCCTGAGGTTTTGGGGGTTAAAATCAGTGATACAACACCCATCCCTCCTGCCTGATCAATGCAGAGGAAATCCCTTAGGCAGCAAGACATGGCCATGGAGCAGAGCCCAGAGAAGCTGACAGCCCAGGGGAAGATCTCTCTGGCTAGGGCAGCTCATGCCCTTAGGCTCAGTCCTGAAGGGAATATCTCCAGGTACCTCAGGGATGCAGAACTCTGCTTTTCCTCCTTTTTGTCATACTGTGCAGCAAGTAAATTATTAGACACCTTAAAACAAGGTGATATATTTCCATATTGGTGTCTTTTGCCAGTGAGAAGCTCTGGAGCCAAGAAGGGGATGGCTCCTACACTGATTGATTGCTGTGGGGGCTCCTCACTGCCCAAAATGCCTTCTGCCCTTCCAGCTCTTGCTGCTGGTGTGGCCTGGAATGATCTGCCTGGGGAGGTGGTGGAGTCACCATCCCTGGGTGTGTTTAAACAAAGCCTGGATGTGGCACTGGGGCCAGGGTTTAGTTGAGGTGTTGGGGCTGGGTTGGACTCAATGATCTTGAAGGTCTCTTCCACCCTGGTGATTCTGTGATTCTCTGTGATTCTGTGATTCTGTGATTCTGTGATTCTGTGGCTACTGAAAGAGAAGGGCTTTCATTCTGCCTCCTGGACTATCAGTTCCAGATGCCATCCACCTTACAGCCCCACCAAATAATGTCTGTGGATGGACTGCACTGTTCCTTTGGAGTGGCCATCACTGAGAGGTCACCAATGCCAGTGACACCCAGCCCAGCTGCAGAGTGAATTCCTGGGGTTTGCTGAGGCTGTGCCAGCCTGTTCCATCCCCAAACCAGAGCCACTCTCTGAACTCTCTGGCCACTCCTCCCCAGCTGAAGGGCAGAACATTTACAGGAACTATCACTCCCTTTTCCTCGAGGGATTGTCAACACTTTCCTTACCCCCACCCTCCTCTTTTCCTCCATCAAATAACCTTCTCTCCATCCTGGCCTGCTGAATGCTGCTTTGCAGCTTTGCTCCAGGAGCAGCTGGAAACACCCAGACAAATCTTATCCAAGAGTTTATGAGGCACAGCTCAGAGGCACCCTGAAAACTGCAGCCTGCTACCTAGGGTGCTGCAGATTATTATTACTTTTTTAATCTTGGTATAGTTCTGGGTAAGGTTTTAATTGGGCATAGTATTTCAAAGCCGAGGAGCAGGATCTATGCAAAGTGCTGGATGGTTTTTGGTATTAATTGACCATCAAATCCTTCCCCTTTGCATCTGCATTTTATTATTAGAGAATGTAAAGCAGTTTATAGGGCTTTTAACCTCTTCAAGCAAACACTCTGTGGAAGTTATGCTGCTGCAGGGACCATATTAGCTTTATAGACTTCATTTCTAATCCAAGGAAGGGGGGGAAATGGAGAAGAGACAGAGCAAATGAATGATTTTTGACTGTATAAATTCAGCTGGTGTAAAGCAGCACAAGTCCATTAACTCTGGTAGAGTTATGCTGATTTATGCCAGTTTAAAGATCAGACACTTGATCTGCATTGAGGTCCTCGTTCCCAGAAGACCAAAATGGTATCAGACCAATCTTCATAGACCATTTATCAGCCTTCACAACTGCATGGAAGAGCCCTGAGGGGATGCCAGGGAGCCATCTGGCAGACTGGATCCCATGGCAGGCAGGCACTTGGAGGAAAACCAGCTCCCAGCAAGACACTGCCACGAGCTGTGTGAGCACCAGGCTGTCCCCAGAGCTGCCAGGGTGAGGGGTGTCAGAGCCTTGCTGGGGAGCCCCAACTGAGCCCTGCAATCTCTCACTGCTGAGCTCTTCTCTCCTCAGAGTCTCGTGGTTGAATTCCTCAGGGAATAAGAACCACTCCCAGGTCAAGAGAATCAGGATTTGGAGCCTGAATTGCCATGGGTTCCTGTGTACCAGGGTGCAGGCAAGACAAGCCAGGTTTCATCTCCTTTTTGAGTGCTGTGCAGCAGGAGAAGAAGGAAAATTCACCACCTCCCTTCCCCTCTTTCCCTGTTTTCTCCACACAGTCGTTCCACCACCCCTCAGCAGGTGGGATTCCCAATTTTGCAAAGCTCTGCCCTATTTCTTTGTTCCCAAATAATCCCAAATGCCACCAGACAGAGCCCAGGACAGAGATTATGAGCAGGCAAACAATGGGATAAGAACCAGCATAATTATCTTGTTCCTAAGCACTTGACAGAGCTCCCAAATATCTTGTATTTAGTTACTGGGGAAGGTCCTGAACATCTGACTCTCAGGCACTGCTTTTATTGCTACAGAATAAGCCAGAAACCACTCAAAAAGCTCTAAAAGGTCTTTTTTAAATAGTCAGAATGAATTTACAGTGTTGGCTGCCTGGCAAGTGCAACAGGCATTTCAAGGGGAAGGGAACAGCCCTTTATTGCATCTGCTGCTGGCATTTAGGGCGCCCTGATCTCAAACAATTCCTCAGCTCCAGTGCTCAGCATCCTGCAGGCACAGCCAAGGGGGGACACAGGCTGAGGGAAAAGGGCCTGCATGGAAGGAAAATCTGGCTTCAGAGTCAGCTGGAAATTCTCATTTATCAGAAAACGATCGTTTTTCACACAAAGTGCTGCAAAAATCCCTTGGTTTCAAATGCCTGCAAGTGAAACGTCAGCTGGGCTCTGCCAGCAAACCTTCCCCAGATCCTGCTGCCCACACTGTGCCCCGCTTGACCCTCTGATGCCACCTCACCTCAAGGGTCCAGGTCTGGAGGGCTTTTGACAGCTGCTCTGGGACTGACTTAGGAACAGTTTTGGTGTCCTTGAGTGGCACTGCTGAGGACACCGGGCTGAGATGAGCCTTAAACCAAGTGAAACCCTTCCTCCACCCCAGTCCATGGCTATTGACACCCCATCTCAGCCACTTTGGGACATCCCCATCACTATTTAACCAGGCTGGTGCCAGGGGAGAGGGGAGGAACAGCAGATGACTTTTTGATGGTCTGAAAAGCCCAGAATAATTTGCCAAATTTTGTGACCGAGACAGATTAGGGTGACACAGGACTGAGGGATTCCCGTTTACATCTGGGTTCAAAAGCCATCAGTGGAGCCACTGCATGTGTGGAGAGGTGAAGGGGGATTCACACAGCTCTGTGGGCTGCAGGAAAGGTCTTCTCCAAAGCCTCCTGCTCCATCTCAGCTGAGGATGAAGCCCAGGGCACACCTGGCCAGTGCCATGCTCCCACCTCCCTCCACACCTGCAGCCTCCCTCCTCCCAAGCTCCAAACATGCCTGTCCCCTCTCCCTTGCCTGTGCAGTGCCCCACTCTGCTCAGTCTGGGCTCCAAGGTCCTTCTGCACCATGGGAGCACAGCAAAGAGCAGCTGCTGCTCCTCTTGGCCCCTTCCTCAAGCAGGTGTGAGGCAGGGGCTGGTGGATTTCTGCTTTTCTCTGTGTTAGAGCTGGGATTGATCCACAGGAGTGGCAGTTTTGTGTTTGGACTCGGTGTTTATTAATTCTTATCTATAGCACAGCCTCATGAGTTGTGAGTGCTAGCTAAAAAGGTAGAAAATGCAGCACCTCTAACTCTTTCCAAGATCTTTTTAAGCATAAACTGTCCAATGTTGAGATGACACCTGGATTATTTATACTTTTAACCCAATAATGAGATGTCACCTATATTATTTGTACTTTTGACCCAATAATTGACCACCCAAGGTCTGCAATGTGGGCCTTTTTCACCCAATTAGAAAAAAACGCCTGAAAAGAAGAAAAAGAAGGTGAAGAAGAAGGACTTAGACAATGCCTCAAGTGCCCCATATTGCCCCATGTGTATTACTACACACTAAAACATTAAATTCTAAGTTTTTCACCCTGTGAGATCACACAGTACTATCCAAACTCCACAAGCCCAGTGCTATCACTCAGTTTTGGAAGTCTGTTCCCTCAATTCACTAAATTTTGGGAGCCTGTTCCACGGCCTCAGGTCAAATGTAGTGCTTGCTTAAGCAAGCACAGAAAGCCTGAAATTCCCAGTTTCCAGAATTCCAACAGGGGCTGATCCACAGCCCCTTCTCAGGAGCTGCCTCTGACCTCCCATCTCAGCCTTAGTTGTTTCCTGACCTGGTTACTCACGTTCTGAGGCCGTTATCTCCCCATTCTGGGCACAAATAGGGCCATAAAAATAGTACTCCTTCTCCACCAGCTGACAAATCTCCTGTGTTTAGGAAAAAAAGAATTATAAATATCAGAGCCAAGTCCTCTCTCCTTCCCTTCAGAACTTCTGGGAAATGCAGGTTTTCTCAGGGCACTGGAGAAAGGCAATTAGCAAAGAAAAAGGTAGTCAGGAAAAACGCTTTAAAAAGACTAACTGGAATCATTTAAAGGTATTATTATTAATGATCTCTATTACAGTACTAGAAAGCTCAGTGATTTTTGCAGACAGGACTGAAAAGGCAGTAGGAACAAAACAAAGTAAACTCTACAAGAGTGCAAGAGACTCATAATGAGCTTGGGAAACCAAACAGGATAAGCTTCAGGACAATCAAGGCAAATCCTCTGCTTCAGGACACCAATGTGGGTTCCCAGGAGTTCAGGGGCTGGGGAAGAACTGTGATATTAAATAATTAAATATTAAATTAATAAATAATATTAAAGCTGAGCTTTCCAAAGACCTTTTAGCAAGTCAGCTCACAGTCACTGCAATGAAATCAGCCAAGGAATTCCCTTGAGGCTGTGCAAAAGTCTCTGCTCTGTTCTGCTAGCCCACCCTCCCAGGAGCCTCCAGAACCCACCACACCCTGGATCACCTCTCCACACACACCAGAATGTGAGTTTGGGACATTTCTTGAGGATTGGGCAGTGGCCATCGAGCCCAGAAATCCCTAATTCTCAAGAATTGCTAATTACTTAAATTAACTTCCCTTTCACAGTGTCTGAGCCAGGCCCTCTCTTGCTGACACTTCCCACTGAAGTTTTATTTAAGGTGAGATAACAGGAGGGTTCCACACACAAATACTGGGCCCTGGGGATGGCTCCAGCTGGGTTTCACCACCTCCCTCTCCTCTCCCCTGCAGGATTCCCTGCCCATCCATCCTTCATGCAAATCTCCCTCATTAATCACCTCATCCCAGTTGCACCACGGGGTTATTCGCTGGGAAAATCCCATTCCAACCCAAGGACAGAGCACGTCACAGTGGTCTTTATGAGGGTAATATCTGCAGGAGGGGTGACTTGTAAATCTGCCAGCCTCCAAAAATTATTCACCCTGCCTGTGTTTAAATCTCGGCTCCTGGCTGTTACAGGCAGAGCTGCCTTTGCAGGCAGGAAGGATCACTCACAACCATGGTTATTTCACCTCCCTGCCCATGGGAGAGAACTCTGGGGTCATGTGAGAACCCCCAGGTTGAGAATTTGGGGTTTGGATTATGAACCACCCCAAAATAACCACAATGAGGGTCTCTAGAACACGGACTCATTGCATCAGAGCACAGAACCAGGCTGGCAATTTTTCTTCCTGAGATTTCACTAAAAGCTGCAGCCTGTGCTTATCTCACCTGAGTGGTTTTGGGAAAGATCTTATTTCTCTCCATGATGTATGCTTCTATAAGCTGAGGTCCAGCTCCCAAAACTCTGAGAATTTCTTAGATTTTAAGACTTCTGGTCTGTGAAGGGATTGTTTTGTGTCTGATACAGAATTCAGGTTTGACAGCAGTACCTCAAGCATCTCTAGTTCTCACATCTTTCCACAGCATTTAGTGAACTCCCAAACAACCTATTCTTATTTACAGCTGTCCAGAAAATGCTTTGCTAATGAGATCTTTGACCTGCCTCGATGCAAACCCATGGGATACTCTGGAGTAGCTTTCAAGCCTAGGACTTGTTTTTCAGAAAAGGCAGCATTAAGTTACAAAAAAAAAAAAAAAAAAAAAAAAAAGATCCTNAAAAGAAAAAAAAAGATCCACTTAAGTCTAAAGTTTTGCAGTTTTGTTGTGGCAGGAGAAAATCTCTCTCAGGATATCAAAGAGGGGAGGAATATGGCACTCAGCTGAGGCAATGGACAAGCAGTCAGACACAAAAGCCTTTCCACAGCTCTGACAATATCCTCAAACCCCTGTAGAGCTTAGTTTAAACCGAAAGGACAGAAAAAGGAGACAAAACATGGAATTAAGATATTTGCCCTCTGCCACATTAACTTCAGTGATGTGGTGGCATATAATGTTGTAAGAAATCTTAGAGTTCCTAAGAAAAACTAAACCAGAAAGATACAGAGAGGGGATTTTCAATTATATCCTAGAAATGGACATTTCAGACCTTTCACAGGTATTCAAGACTTTATCCACATTCACCACAGGCAGTCAGAGCTGTCAGGCATCAGCAACAAGGCATCAGGAGCCCAGAGCAGCTCTCAGTGGGTCTCTGGCCCCACAGTGCTGGAGCTTAACTCTGACCACAGATATTTGTAACCCTGAAGCCAGTGAGTTGGTTGAACAGGGTTTATCAGGAGCAGAGGGAAATGGCAACATGGGACTGCTCAAAGACAACCAGCAGCTCTACCAGCAGAACCCCCCTGCAGTCAGCTGAAAGAGGTGACACCTCTCTCCTCAGGGTCAAGGCCAGGTTGGATGGGACTTGGAGCAACCCAGTGTAAAGGAAGATGTTCTTGCCCATGGCGAGGGTTTTGCAGCAAAATGATCTTTTAAGGTCCCTTCCAACCCAAACCTTTTTGTGATTTTATGATTTTTATCCCTCAGTGTGTTGAATCCTGCACCTCTCAACACCATGAGCCAGCTGATGCCCAGCAGACACCACCACCAGTGCCAATACTCCCCAGGGAGGTCCTGCTGCACTCCTGGCTCCCTGTAACCTCCAGACAGATGCAAAAATGTCCTATTTTCAAGAGGCAGTCCAGGAGTGTGCAAACAGGCAGCAGGGACAGAGTTCCCTGCCTTTCCCCAAAATGCTTTGACCCCTGCCCTCCTGGAATGAAACCAGCCCCTCAAAACCACCACGGCGAGGAACAGAAAATTGCAAACGACTTAAAGCGGGACGGAAAACCCGCCGAGCTCCACAATCACAAACCAAGGCCACTAATCTTCCTGTCACAGGAGCAGGCTCTCCCAGCAGAAGGGAATTCCTTCCTTTGACCAGACTAATTAGAGACACAGAACTCTGCTCCCGTTAGGGTTTGAAGTGCCCTAATTGGGTGTGACACCGGCCGCGCGCGGGGGACGCGGACGCGCGCACGCGGCTCCCGGTGCTTGTGGGAAATATTAAAGGCAATCAAGGCTCTCAGAAAGCTGTGGAGGCAGGCCCCAGGAGCAGAAAGAGCAGAAGAATTCAGAATCAGCTGCAATTGCAGAGTTTGAAAGTTGGAAAAAGTTACAATAGTACAGCAAGCGAGGCCATGGAGCAATAGTTTGAGTCTTAGGTTTAGTTAGGATAGATTTTAAGGCTGCAGAAAAATATGATTAGCAAGAGAGTAGGAAGTTTTGAGGTTTAATAATTAAATGTTGTGTATTGTTAATAGAAAGCACGCAAGCAAGCATTGTTTGTAGGTGTACTGTTGGAACCCTGGAGGCCGAAAATTTCAGGTTTTCTGTGCTAAAAGGTGCTGACCCTCAAGCAAGCAGCACATTTGACTTGAAGCCTTGGAACAGGCTTCCAAAATTGAGTGATGGCACTGGGGTTGTGGGTGTGGAGTTTGAATAGTATTGTGTGATCTCACAGGGTGAAAAACTTAGATTTGGTATTTTAGTATATAGTAATGTATGGGGCAAGATGGAGGACTTTGGGCTTTGTCTAAATCCTTCTTCTTCACCTTCTCCTTCATGGAATTGGGTGATTTTCTATAATTGAGTGAAAAAAGTCTGCATTGCAGGCCTTGGGTGGTCATTATTGGGTCAGAAATATCAATAATACAGGTGTCATCTTGTTATTGGGTGATTATCACTTAAATAACCCTGGAAAGAGTTAGAGGCACTCCATTTTACCTCATTTCTCTAACTTGCTAGTTAGAGCTCATGGCTTGTGAGTCTGTAAATAGATAAGAAATAATAAACATCGAGTGTGAACTCGAAACTGTGGCTCCCATGTATTAATCCTGACCTTGGCAGAAAAAGCAGCCAGAACCATCACAGTGTACGTGTGCTCTCAGTGATTGGTAGAACAATTGCCTATGAGCTTTAGCAAAATGCCTTTGGCTGGAAAACTTTTAAAATACCCTGTAACAAAGAAACCTTTAGCTGCTGCTGGCAGATGTGACCTGTTGCCATCTTTCAATTGTCTCAAACCCTGTTATGAGAGTGATGCTGCAATGAAAGTTCGAGGAACCTCTAGCAGTAGTTGTGTCCTGTCCATGCCCAAAGCCCCAGCACAGTTGCTCACAAGCATCTGGCACCTTGGGGCTGTGCCACCACCACACTCCCTCCCTCAGCCTCAGTGGTGAGCTGTGTGGGTTGGAAAAACGTGGTCATAGGATGTGGATTTAATTAGCATGGCCAGTTTGATAACCAAGATGCCTTGGCAAGAGCAAGCAGAGCTTTGAAGGTTACAAGAAGGCTGGCGATGGGAAAAGGAGATTGGATCAAACTTCTACAAGCAGGAGATGTTGTAAAATGTGTGAGTTTGTCTGTGGGATGTTTAATTTGATCATTGTAGTAAAAAGTCACTAGCCTTCCTAGAATAGTATGTAAGCATTTGGAAAGCTCAGTAAAAACGAGTTCTGATCAGCAAATCAGTTCCCATCTCTCTATCAATCATTGATAGATAAACTCTCACCCCACCCCAGAGCCACTACCACCCCTGGGTGGGTGGCTGGGGGCTGTAGAAGGCTCCCCCATTTCAGGGAGAGGAGTATGGTCTGACCCAACACTGAAAGGATGGTTGGGAAGGTGGGGATGGGACTGGGATTCAAAGCTTTGCTCAGGTGAAATCAAGGCAGGAGGTGCTGAAGGAGCAGTGCCTGTTTCTCTCCTGTGCAGGTACAGGAACCATCAGCTGCTGTGCCTCAGGAGTGCTTGGTGTTTCCAAGCATGGTGGTGAACAAGGCTGTAAGCATCTGAGACTGGAGAAGATTTAGATGCAGGTGTTTGGGTGGAGTGATGTGGATCCTCACCTCCTGTTCAGCACTGGCCCCTTGAAGTCCAGAGGTAAGTCCTCACACTCTGCAGAATCCTGGTGCAGCCCTGGAAAGAACTTCCCTTAGATACTGGTGGGAAGGAGACAAACCTCACATTTCTAAGCCAAAAGCCCTCTTCTCCACAGAGCACCACAGTTTGGGAAGGAGCATGGAGTGGCCAGCGAGGCACAGGACATCCCTGCAGCCCTCTCCAGCCCTGCTGAGCTCTTAGACAGCAACACCCACCACAGGGAGGGCACTCAGGGCAGGTGAGCAGAGATGTCCAAGCCATTGGAGCAACCAGGCTCTGGAGACCTGAGATGAGACACTGGAAAAAGTTAAACTTCCTCAGTGGCACTGCAAGAAATCAACTTTCCTGTTCAATTATTGGTTTGTTTTTTTTTTTTTTTCCTGCAAAAGATTAGAATCCCATACCTCTGTTACTTGTACTGTCAACAAAAAGTGTTGGCTTGGTGGGTCGTATGGCAGCAGGCAGTGCGTTCACATCTGAAGGCCCCAAGTTCATTTCCAGTTAATGATCCATAAGAGGGACTGCACATTCCTCCTGCAACGATTGCCTGGAAGCTCCTGACAGACTGCTTAGTTTGGGGCAGGAAAAAAAAATCTCTGAAAGATTTCCATGACCTATAAATCAGGTGAAGTCAGCAATGCTTTACAAGGAGCAGTAACGTTTGGCACAGGCTAGTACCAATAGCTGGTCAGTAAAAGCTCCTTCAGAGTAAAAAAAAATAAAAATAGACAGTGATTTCAGCACAACCGAAACGCAGAACTCCTTCAAATTCATCTATAATAAAGCAATTATTGTTTATTATTGAAGTACCAATTGATTATTAAAAACACATTTACTGAGGCTGGACCATGAGGTAAGAGATACGTACCTCTGGCATAGCTGCGAAACCTCAGTAAATAGTGATTATTAGAAACAGATTTATTGAGGCCTAACGATATGGTAAGATGTGTATCAGTTACAGAGCTCTTAAAACCCAATCAGTCTGTTCTTAAGCCACTTTTACTGAGGGTTTACAGCTCAGCAGTAGGGCTCCATGTCCTCATCTAGGGCTGCTAAGCCACATCTTATTGCTGGTTTGATATGTAATTAAGGGAGTGTTTGCAGGGATAATTCTACACTGAGCAAGGAGAACCAGGATAAAACACAATCATTTTCCTGCTTCTAAAAAGGCACAGCAGAGCAGAGCTGCTGCTTGACCTGTGGTTGGATCTTTTAATATATCTCTGAACCCCTCTGTCAGTGGAGTGTGCAGACCATGGGCAATCAGGGTAGGACCCATCCCAGTGCCCAACACCACAAACAGAACCTGTCCTCCTTCCCTCCACCATGCAGCTCACACCTCTGCTAGGCTTGGCCAGCTCACGCTCATCACACTCCCTTCACCAAATCTCACTGAGTACCATGGCTGGAAATGGTAAATCCAAGCTGCAGAGACGTTAAAACTGGGCTGAGCACAAACACTGCCTGGGAGAGGAGAACTGGGCATGGTGAGACCATGGGTGGCCATCAGAAGGTACCAACGTGCAGGCTGTGCTTATTCACACAGAACACATCCCATCTCCTGGTCCCTTCAGGAATATTTAAACATTTGCCCAGGAAAGCCAGCCAGCCATCCATCCATTCTTTCCTTCCATCCATCTTTCCATCCTTCCATCCATCCATCCTTCCATCCACCCATCTGTCCATCCATCCATCCATTCATCCATCCTTACATCCATTTTTCCATCCACCTATCCATTCATCCACCCATCCACCCATCCATCAGTCCTTACATCCATCTTTCCATCATCCTTCCATCCATCCATCCATGCTTACATCCATCTTTCCATCCATCCCTCCATCAACCCATCCATCCATCCATCCCTCCATCAACCCATCCATCCATCCATCTATCCTTACATCCATTTTTCCATCCATCCACCCATCCATCTGTCTTTACATCCATCTTTCCATCCTTCCATCCATCTTTCCATCCTTCCATCCATCTTTCCATCATCCTTCCATCATCCATCCATCCTCACATCCATGTTTACATCCATCTTTCCATCCATCCATCATCCATCCATCCATCCATCCATCCATCCATCATCCATCCATCCATCATCCATCCTCCTCCATCCATCCCTCCTTCCCTCCCAGCCCTGGGCAGGTGTTTCTCCATCTCACACTTGGCGTACCAGCCTTCAGCACAGCCACTGGAGCCTGCCCAGTGCTGACAGAGCCTTTCCCACATCTGGGGATGAACACAGGATTCCAAATCCCCAGAGACACAGCCAGCAAAACAAAGAGGCAGCATGGAAACCACAGACTGAGTGAGGGCAGAGATTTTGCCCAGATCATGCAGAACAGCTGGGGCAAAGCTCAGGGCAGGAGAGGTCTGCTCCTTTTCTTTTGCCATGTCTCAAGACCTCCCAACCTCCCCACCAGAGGAGGAGGAGGGGAGAAAGGAGCCCAGATCACAGGAGAACTCCCCTAGCTCCAGTCTCCTCTGTTCAAATTTATATATTCCACTACAGGTGACATCATGATTGCTGGAGTCTGACAGGTGATGCTGTAAAATGCATGAAACCATAAAAATTTCAGCAGCAGCAAGCTCCATTGACGCTACATCTGACAGCACTTAGCTGCCCAGCTAACACAAATATTATAAAAGCACTCGGGAAAGAAATCCAACCTGCCTGACCTCAGTTTTGGACTAATAAAGAGTACAGCATGACCAGATTTCACCCAGGTATAATAAGCAGACATCTTTAAAAGAAACCAAAGCAGGGTGTTGGTTGGTGTAAAGGACTAAGGCAGGAGATGAGTTAAGAGTGGGCTCTGCTCCACTGCAGCTCCCTGCCAGGAAATCTGTCTCAGGAACTGCACAGCTATCACTGAAAAAGGATGTTCACCAGCCTTACACAGCCAGGCTGGGGTGGGTAATTGCCCAAACCGTGTCAGAGCCCCTGATGTTCATTTCTGCCCTCCCCACAGGGAAAGAGTGAGTAATCTTGTCTCTCAAAGTTGGGCAGTAAGTGAATCCAGAAGAATCATTGCCCTTTCTTTCATCGCTCTCAGCACTAAATTTTAAAAGCCTGAGGATCTGCTTTTTATTTCTTTCTGCTGTGAGATTCCTCTGGTCTCCCTGGAGGAGGAGAGCACCCCTCAGGTCTGTGGGAGGCTCTTTCTGAAGGAGGTGAAGGAGGATTCCCACATCTCCCAAAGCCACTGAGGTGAGTCAGGGAGATGTGGGCTGGTGGCTCCAGCCAGGCAGGGATTTTCCAACCAGATCTGCTGAGATGGATCATCCATTTCTCCAGGGAAAACTGGTTTCCATGAGCTCTTTTGGGATTAGTCAGACCCATGGGCAGAAAGAGCTTGTCACCTTCCAACTGGCCACCCCCAAACCTTTCTGAGCAGAGCTGGGCATCCTTGGGAACCAGTGCTGGCTGCTCTCAGAGACCTTCTGAATAAACCACAGGCTCCAATTTCCACCCCATCCTGCACCCATGCACCAGCCAGCATCACCCCAATATAACATCCCAGGGACTGCCCCAGCACCCAGGGTCACCAAAACCAGCTCCCAGTGACAAAAATGTACCCAGCTGCCCTGTACCTGTGCCACAAAGGTCACCAGGAGTCTGGTTTGCTGTTGGTGAGGCAGGCAAGCAACAGAAGTTACTCTGAATACATCTACAGATCCATTAAAACTCCCTTTATTCAGGTGATTGGAGAGCTGCTCTTGGAGCTGGCTGCTCTCATGGAGCTCAGGCAAGATGGGGAGGGAGTGGAGCAGAAGGTTGAGTTGCCCGGCTCTGGAGCTGTGTTCCAGGCAGAACAACCATCATCATCACCATCATCATCACCATCACCATCATCATCATCACCATCACCATCATCACCACCATCATCATCATCACCATCATCATCATTGTCACCATCATCATCATCATCATCACCATCACCATCACCATCATCATCACCATCATCATCATCACCATCATCATCACCATCATCATCATCATCATCATTAAAATCACCATCACCATCATCATCACCATCATCATCACCGTCGTTATCATCACCATCATCATCACCATCATCACCATCATCATCACCATCACCATCATCATCACCATCATCATCACCATCATCATCACCATCATCATCATCAAAATCACATTCTTACACACACAGTTACAATACCCAGCAATGATGGTCACCATCTAAGCACAGGTTTTGGTATTAAAGCCAGACTTTTCTTTAAATGCCATTTGTTCAGCCAAATTGAAGACGTTACTGCAAAATTTCCTTGCAGTGTTTTTGATCACAGGGTTTTACCAAACGCTTCAGTGGAAAGTGGATGATCGTTTTCTCACCAAAATCTTTTTTGTTGTTGTTTTTACCATTACAGATCTCCTCTTTCTATTAAAATTGTGAGAGATCCTGCAAAGTTTTTTCAAACAATTTTTAGTTACTGAAAAAATATGTGTAATAAAAAAAATTTGAAAACTGGACTGAATGAAGATTTTTTTTATTTTTAACATAAATGTCTCCCTGTTTTGCTCACAGGTTTATCAGGGTCAACACCAGCTGATGGAAATGTTGTGGCTACAGGCAGTGGTTGAAAACACCTGGTTTGGAGCACCAGAGGACAGCAGCTCAGTGAGGAACACCAGCCCTGGGGACAGGACAAAGAGTTACCAGGTGAGACTTCACCTTTCCTGCTCCAGTTCTCCCAAGTCTCCAGTTCCCCAGCCAGGTCCAGCTCCAAACCCCACAAATCACACAAATACCAGTGGACACCACGATGACTGAAGTTTGGCCTTTGCAGTCACCACCATGAAAAGCCAGAAAAACATTTAGACCCCTAATTTCAGCTAAAAATAAAGTGGATGTCCTGCTGCCCATGGAAAGCTTCCTGCCTAATCCCTCCCTGGATCACATCCCACACTTCTCCACTGCAAAACACATTGGGAAATGCTGATGGGACTTCCCAGAGTCCTGCTGCTCCCAGGTCAGGCTGTGTGAGGGCTCAGCTTCTCCAATTAACACAAAGCCCTTGCTGGCAAATGAGCTCTTCCCAGCCAGCACAGGAGAGCAGCTCTGTGTTAAACAGCCCCACATCCTGCTGCTGGAACCTCTGGATAATTTCCTGACCCAGACTCCAGCCTAAAGGCAGCAGGAGCACCTGCCTGGATTCCCTGTGGATGGTGGGGAGCTGTGGGAGTCCCAGGTAATTCCCATCAAGCCAGGAGATGGCACTGCATAACGTGTAGGGCGATGCCTGGGCTTTGGTGCCCCAAACCCCTCCCTTCTGTCCCTGCCAAGCCATCCTTGCCACCCATCAGCACCCAGCTCTGCTCACCGGGGAGGTGACAGCCAGCACGAGAAGAGGACACGGCCACCAGGCAAGGGCAGGCAGCTGTGACCGGCACTGCTCCCCACCTGCAGCCCTCCAAAGGCACCATCTGGCTGCCAGCAGCTTCGTTTTGCAACCTGAGGGTCCCTTTAATGCATCCCCCTGCCTCATTTTTATGGAACAGGCGAAAAAATAAAAAAAGAGTCGTAGTAACTGATCATAAAATTTCAAACTCATTTACCTTTCAGGAGGCAGCTCAGCACAGGCTGTTACAGGGCAATTTGGTACATCATAAAGTTTCCTATTAGGACAGAAAATAGGGCTGCTTGCATGGGCTGCCAATTGGAAATAAAATAGCGGTGGGGTCATGATCATTAGCGCTGCTCTTTCTGTTTGGGTTTGCCTTCCACCAGGGTGGGGAGAGGAGAGGAGAGGAGAGGAGAGGAGAGGAGAGGAGAGGAGAGGAGGTTACTCTCTTGGACTATGACGGGTCTGTTCCTGCACCTATTGAATTTGTGGTGGAGAGCCCCACAGGGTGATGGTGGGTGCAGAATGAGTCCCTGGACCACACTGGGGTCTCCAGCCTCCTGCAACAGCAGCTGCATGAGCAGCTCAGCAGAGTGGCAGCTCCTTTGTGATATTTGTGATATTCAGCTCCCTGACAGTGCTGAAGACAACACGGGTTTAGCACAGACTGCAGCAGTGTCATCCCCTCACCACCTGATTTCTGAGTTCCAAAGGCTTGGGGTGACAGATAAAACCTTGCTACACCATATTTTTAGGTTTGTGTTCCACCAAGTGGCTCTTCACACCTATTCTGAATATTCTCCTAAAAAACTTTGCTCCCATTAATTCACTGTCATGGATTTGACAGCCTAGAGCAGATCCATCAGCCAACAGCAGGCAGTCCACGATACAGCTTTAACTCACAGCCATCTTTTATGACCAGGATTCATTCCTTAAACCTTTTCCTCCTAGCTTGCTTTGATTTGGGCTTTTCTTATTAATTAAATGGCAAGTTTCAGTAGCCTAAGATTGAATTATGAGGCTTGTTTAGAGGAAGGAGAATGATCAGAGCACAGGGTGGAAGCTATATATGTAATATATACATACACTTAAGGCACGGAACTTTGCTTCCAGACGTTTGGAACAAATTAAATAGAGGATCAAATTAACCAGTGATTGAATTAAGTGGAAAGCATCTCATTACCTAAAAGATGGAAACATGTGTCATTTTATAACAGCTAAAAATAAAGCAAGAATGGGTCGAAATGAAAAGCAGGAACCTGAAAATGTCAGCCAAAATTTGGGGTCTGGTGAGCCCTCCAAATGGGGAAGGCTGTAAATAAGGTGGGTTTTGCTGCACGGTGCTGGGAAATGATGGGCTTGGAAAACCAGATGTGGTGGAAAAAGAGGTGCTGCACATCACATCTGACACATGTGCAGGCAAAGAAAGGTGGGCAGGGGTGGAGGGTGTTGCACCTCTTTTGGGGGTGCAGCACTTGTTTTTCGGAGTTTGGAAAGGACCAGGCAGACAGGTCTGGAGTCAGCATGCAAAAATCTCTTTATTCTAATTCTCTGACTCCATTTATCTACACTGTACAAAGGTGGCCAATTATTGGCCAAAGCAGAACATCCCATCCCTTGGATTGGTGGCCATACCAATCACTCAAATATTCTATCAGAACTAAAGAATGTAAACATTTCTTATTTACATGAAAAAGGCTTGGGAACTCAGCTCAGAGTTCCAAAACATCAGAAGGCTTTTTTGCTTTAATATCAAGAGCAAGTCTGAGACATGTAAAATCAGAGTCACAGGAGGGGGCTCATCCAGCTGAGTGGGGTGCCCAGGACACCCTCCTCACCCCTGGGCAGAACCTCTGGGTTTGGTATCTGCCACTCCTCCGAAAATCCAGAGTGACACTGCTCGCTGTGCCAGTGGGATGGATGAACACTGCACCAGTTCAAACCCTGCTGCTCACAGCCCAGCTGCTCAACCACCCTGGATCCCAAATGTTTCACCATGAGGAACAAACCCAGGGGTACAAATGTATCTTTTAAACATGAGATTAAAACATCTTACAGCCGCCCTAATTCAGCACCTTTATCGGGGGACTCGCTCTGCTGTTTTCATGACATCCAATTTCCTTTGAAAGAGATGTGAAAAGCAGAGGGAGAGTTCAGATCCAGGCTTTTGTTTCACCGTGAGAACACTGTTCCCTCCCTCCTGTGACATTGATGTTCATCTTCCTTCCTGCTCATCTGGACCTTACAAATTCCAGTCGCTCCTCTTGCTGACACCACATTTCATCCAGGGATGCAAGGGATGGAAATTGCACTGAGCTGCCACGGAGAGCAGGAAATCAGTTTTTCACTCCACCAAACTCCAGCCCCAAATTCAGGATGAGGAATACGGCCTTAGCCCTTTTCTTATCTAAAGTCGTATTTTTTCCTCTTGTTCCACTTATATATATCTATCTCATGTCCTGACAAATGCAAGTGGAGCTTTTCCAAGATAAATAACGTTATCTTTGCAGAACCCTACAGCACCCCATGGCAACTCATTATTTTTCAATTAAATTTACTGCTCATTGGCAGTTGCTCTGCTTTAATTTTCTGCTATTTGTTTACCGAGGACCAAAATGCATAACACAAAGCCCTATAAAAGTCAGGCTAAGTTAATTAAATGCGAAACTGGGAAACCCTAACTTTGCCTCCTGAGCAATTTTATCATGAGGCCTCCTTAAAAATGTCACTTTTCGTGGAAATTTATTTAGACATATGTAACCAGGATTAATTAAATGTGTGGTCCCTCCACAACTCACTCCTAAAGACACTTTGCTGTGTTTTGTAACCACTGTTTGGGGAAACAGGAGTTCACAGGATTCACAATGCCAGAGGAAGAAAAGATATTTCGGTGTTTTCAATATTTTTAGACTCTTTACATGTTTCTGAGTTATTTTGCCTGAATGCAGGATGCCTGAGCACAGGTTTGGAAGAGATGCATCACTCCTTTATTTCTTTTCCTTCTGTTGTTGAGAAGATTGGTTTCTTTCCTTGATGGGGCCATGGATTTGATGGATTGCAAAGCAGTCAAGTGTTTAGGTTTATATCAGCCATTTTACTAACAAAATACTAACAAAAATACTCTGGTCAACGTCCACTACAAGCTGTTCTTCATGTGGATCAAGAAATGACAAAATATTTAAATATGTAAATGACAAAATATGTAAAAAACTAATGAAGACACAAACCTTGGCTGACCATGCTCCTACTCCACATCAGAAATATTTTTTTTTCTAACTCAATATTTGCATTCTCCTCTCCAGCTGAGCTAGGCAGAGCATGTAAAACCTGCTTCCCTACCATGTAAATCCTGCTTCCCTACCATGTAAATCCTGCTTCCCTACCATGTAAATCCTGCTTCCCTACCATGTAAATCCTACTTTCCATGCGCTTATTCCTCTGCATGGGTGATGGAGACCTTGAAATCATCTCAGACATGAAGGTCCATGATGCACAACATTGTCTCTGTCTGTCACAAACCCACCACTCAGACACCTGTGCCAAGCATGGAAGCACACACCTCCATCCACCCCTGAGAGAGGAAGGCAAAATAGAGACCAAACACCACGTGAAAATGCTCATTTTCCACCAGTTTTTAGCAACAGCCTGCAGAACTTCCTAAGACAAGTCATCAGATTTTAGGCTTAGATCTGGATTTCAATAAAACTTACCGAAATCTAAGAGCAGAATTGAGCAGGTCAGAAACACTTTCCAGTGCTGAAAGATTCCCAGCTCGGAGTTTGAAACTCCAGATTTATTTCTAAACCCACCAATCATGTGAAGGAGGAGAGGAAAAGGGCAATCTTTTTCTGGGAATCACAAATTAGGAACAACACAAACAACGGGCAAAGGACTCTGAAGATGGATAAAAGCCTCCATTTAGGTACCCACAAGCCAGTTTGAAGAAAACAGAATCCAAGGCTTCGATATTTTGTCAAGACAAGAGGGAGATGCACAGATTGCACCTCCAAAGGTTTGGCCAAGGTTCCTGTGGCAGAAACGAGCAGCTCAGTGGGAAGAAGGTTTGTCCCAGTAGGATCAACACACAGAGACCTGGACAGAGCCCATTTTAGAGCAGCAGAGCTTGTGCTTGATCCCTGCTGCTGACCCCAGGAGGCACAGGAGCCGTGCCTGGGACAGCAGCACCTCCAGGCAGGTGCCAGGGAAGGGCGTTGAGGTGAGCTCTGCATCCTGGGCAGGGTGAGAGAAGCGCGGTGTCAGCAGCCAATAAGTTTGTAACAGAGTTTCTTCCTCAAGCCAAAGCCAGCCCAGATTTATAACTCTCCCACACCACTCTGAACTTTGCAACACTCCTCCTGAAACATTTCATTATTGCTCAATTACTGTCATGTTCCCTTAAAGACCTGCAGGGGGAAGGTGGTCTCCATTTGGAGGCCAGATGCCATTTCCATTTCCTCAGAAAACTGCTCTGTGCAATAAATAACCCAGTCACCCTTCAGAAACAGGCTTTGAGGCTATGATAAGTTTAAAAAAAAAAAGAGTGAAAACTGTGACATGCTGTATGTGTAATGGAAACTAACCAGAAACTAAGATGTTAAATTAGTGGCGGGGCACCTTTGTCTTGCAGCAGGGCCAGACTGTCTGGCTGGCTGGGAGGCAAGAGCAGCACAAACTCTGCCCAGCCTCAGCTCTGACGCTGCCTCACTGAAGTACCTGAGCTGGGCTTGCCTAGAAAGGGTTTGGTGGTGTGAGGGCTACAGAAAAAACTGCTCTGAGAAGCTGCTGGAAGCTTCTCCTGTGTCCAACAGAGGCAATCCCAGCTGGCTGCAGGATGGACCCGCTGCTGGCCAAGGCTGAGCCCATCAAAGGGAATGGAAGAGTTTCTGGGATAAGAAATTCATAAAGGGACAAAAAATCCTGCAGAACTGCAGTGGGACAGCAACAAGAATACGTGAGAAAGCTCTGTGGGCACCCAGGGCAGTGCAGGAGAAGGGGCAGGAGCTGCTGCAGGCACTGGGGATGAGATTCCCCTGCAGCTCGTGGGGAAGAAAGACCATGGTGAAGTAGCTGTGCTTCTGCAGCCCATGCAAGCCCATGGGGGAGCAGAGATCCCTGGAGGGGATGCCTTGGGAAGGCTGAGCTGGAACAGAGACTGGACAGAGCTGGAGAATAAAGTAGAGATTTATTGAAAGGCCTTTAGGGTACACCTTGGGCAGGACAAGAGCCTGGCCAGGGCTGCACCCAAGGTGGACCCAAAATGGGCACAAAATGGACAAACAGTCACCAGGTCTCACACTTTTATAGGTTTTGGTCCATTTGCATATTGGGGTTAATACTTATATATTACTTACATATTTACTTGGGGTTAATACTTACATATTGGGATTGAATTGTCCAGTTCCAGCTCCAGGTTTTGCAGTCCCATCCTTTTTGTTTTCTCTCTTCATTCCACCTTTGTTTGTGCTTTTGGGGCTGAAAGTTGTAAGTGACCACAGCCCCCATTCCCCATCCCCTTGTGCTGCTGGAGCAGGAGGAATGGGAATGAGAGAATTTGGGACTGAAGTTCAGGACAGGAAGAAGGGAGAGGTAGGGGAAGGTCTTTTCAATTTGGGTGTATTTTTCATTATCCTACCCTGATTTGATTGGCAACAGGTTAAAATAATTTCCCCCATGTCAGGTGTGGTGCCCCTGAGGCAGTTGCTGAGTGACCTCTTCCTGCCCCTGTCCTGATTCAGAAACCTTTTGTTCTCTCTCCTCTCCCCTGCCCAACTGAGCATGGAGCAGCTTTGATGTTCAGCCAAGCTGACTCCATCACACCCCCAAACATCAGGGCTCTCATGGGACGTGCCCAAAACAGTCCTGCAGCACCAACCCACAGCAGTTTGGGACACACACACAGTGTCTGTGTGTCTGGGCTGGCCCAGGATGGGGATGATGCCCCCAGGGGAGGGTGATGGTGAGTGCAAGGAGCTGAGCCCACTGTCCAGGACACAATCATCACCTCTGCACAAGCAGGTGCTCAGCACCCACCCAAGATGAGCTTTGGAAAATGAGAAATCAAGTATTTTCCATACTAAAAACTGGGTTTGACCTCTTGTTCCTAGACTTCAGACTAGACTTCAGACACTCCAGCCCACTCCAGCATGGGAGGTCTTAAATTCTGTATCCTTAAGCAGAAAATCAGAGGCCCTGCTGTGCTCCAAACGCCAGCCCTGAGCTGGGTCTGTGTCACAGGGGGTGTGATTCACCTGACAGCTCTCCTGCAGTCACCAGGCAGACACTTCCACAGCACATCACCATCCAAAACAGCTCCTCTGCTTTGATACCAGTGACAGGGATCTGTTTGTACAGATGGAAACCACATTATATATTCCAGATGGAAATTCATCCTCCATTTCAGAGAGGGAAACGAGCTATTTCATAGGAGATTCACAATTTGTTGGGTGAATATGAAATACGTGCCTGCCTCACATGTTACGTTGTGAGCTAATCATAAAAAAAAAAAATTAAAAAATAGAATGGAACAGGTCCCATCTGTCTCTAAATCCTGTGATCCAACTGTTCTCAGCTAACTCCAGTACCTGGTACACATACAGCAAGGAGAGGTTTCTGTGCCAGCAAGTTAGTGAGAAACAGAGGGGAAAATACAAAACTGCAGCTGAAGTTACACCCAAGGCAGTGAGGAAACATCTTGGGGGGAACAGAGGCCTTATGACACCTCTTCAGCTGACTGAAGTCATCCCCCGACTCTTCAAATTGTTCTTGACCTTCCCTTTTATCCAGGCTCCCCTGTAATTATCTTCTTAACATAATTTTCCCTGTAGTTCCCTGAAGAGCCTTAATGGGATCACTGGGAAAGCTCCAGCTGCACATTAGGAAGCGTGGGGGCAAGAAGATGATGGGAATATTGCCACTCACATGGGTGAGGCTGTGAGTTCAGGCTGGGGTTTGCTGGCCTCAGCAGCAGCTCTGCCACACAAATTCAGTGGGTCTGACTTAGGTCTGACAGGTTTTGCTTCTCCTGTCGTGGTCTCATTGATCTGCACCAGGTTCCTGAGCCTGACCTTACAGCTCTGCTCCAGCAGCACCAAAGGAGCTCCTCCCCTGGCACCCAAGGAATAGAATTATTCCACAGGAAACAGCAATATCTGCCTGTTCCTTTCATGTTTTACTGCAACTGCCTCAGCTTGGTGGCCTCAGAAAATGGAACAGGTTTGAAACAGCAGCACGAGGTGCCAGCAGGTTCCCAGGGCTGATGGGGCATTTTCATGCAAAAGAAAAAGAAGCCCCAACTCTCAGCCAGCAGCTACCAAAGCAGTGGGATCACTGAACCCCACCTCAGCCCTGGTCATTCCCCTCTCTCTCTCTCTCTCTCACTGCTCTACCTTAGATGCCACAGCTGAGTCCCCAAGTTTCATGAGACGAATCTTTGCCATCCTACAGGTTTAACCCCGTTATAGTATTCCATAAAATTGCCTGGAGTAAGATAATTTTGTGTCTTGGATCCATTTAACTAACCAATGCAGATTACTGTAGCTGAATGTCTCGTCCTTGGAGATTTATCCAACCTGGATTTTACCAGCACAGCCCTTACACCACCCTTTAGAGGGTTCCAAATCATCACCCAAACTAGAGTTCATTCAAGGCTTGATTCAGAGCCTACTGCAATTAAAGATTCAGGTGCCCTTCAACAGGGTTTAGATCTGCTCATTTAGGACCTCTATGAGTTATAAACCTTGTCCATGTCTTAATCAAGAGACCATGCATTAATGGTTTAAGAATTACCCTGTCTTGGCCAACCAGATCTCATGGACATCTTTCTATCAAGATCTGTCTTCCACCACACCAGTGATTGACACCCCTGAATTTTGCCATCTCTGTTGAGAGAAAAGCAAATTAGCAAAGGAGTGAATTCACACTTCTCACAGTTCCCAGAGATTTCTCCAAGTTGTTTGGTGGTTTTTAGGTTGTTTTTTTTTTTTTTTTGGTTGGTTTTTTGGGGGTTTTTTTGGGGATTTGTTTGTTTGTTTGTTTGTTATTTGGTTTGGGTTGGGTTGGGTTTTTTTCCAACCTCATGCTTCCCATGCCTCCTCTGGTGGAAATCTTCCTGCACTGGGATGTGTCTGCTGACTGCTGACAGCAAAAATTGGTGTTAGAAAATACCCAAAACGTGTAACATGGAGAGGAAGGGGAAGGTGGAAAAGCTTTAAGACTGGCTCAGAATGTCACACAGCTTTGGGAAGCTGGTCAGCTCTGGTTGTCAGCTTTGGCTGAGGTTTTGAGATCCACAAAGGACAGCTGCTGCCTTTTCTGTGTCCTCCAAGCCTCACCCAATGGCCACAGGTAGAGCCATTCAACACAGAATCACAAAATCACAGAATGAACTGGGCTGGAACAGATCTTTAAGATCATTAAACACCTAACCTGACACCTCCTCACTGACTAAACCCTGGCCCTGAGTGCCACCTCCAATCTTTTTAAACACATCCAGGGGTGGTGACTCCCTCTCCTCCTGGGCAGATGATTCCAGTGCCCACTCACTCTTTCAGTGAGGATTTTTTTTCCTGAAAAAAAAACACCAACAGAGTGAAAGCAGCATTTTCTCAGATGGGCTTTACCTCTGGCTCTGTCACCTTTTCTCTTGACTTGGCTGTAAATCCCTCCTGGATCCTTTTATAACACGAGAGGCAGGGAGAGGGAAGAACCGCCTGGCTGAAAACAAAGCAGCTCATTCAAAAGCTGTTGTTTGCCTTGGGCAGCAAACACTGACTTTTACAAACAGCAGACACGTCCTGGGGATTTGGGGTGACTGCTGCAACGTTTTCTGGCTGGATAGTAAACAGCCAGGTAACCACTGAGGTTCCTTTCCTCTTCCCTGGGGAACATGAGCCATGATCCTGCCAGAGAGAAACAAATGATTAATCATAGCAGGGGTACCTCATTAAGATTTATTACAAACCCTTGTGATAGCTCAGGAAAAACCTGCTTCCAGGGGTCATCCAATAAAGCAGAATTAACAAGACAGCCCCTCAGATGGGACTGTGCTATCCAAATCTCTTTTTGCTGACCTGCAGCCCAGAACTGCCACCACAGCCAGAGCAGCTGCCCAGCAGAGCTCTGCAGCTTTGAGCAAGAATCAGGCACAGAACCCCAGCTACAAAGCTGATGAACAAAGAGAAAGGGGGAAAACATTGTACCACAGCTGTTTGATTGTGATTTATGCCCAGTTCCACCTTGCCTTTTAGGAGTAAAACAGCACACGATGCACAGAAATGGCCTTGGGTCTCGTGTGTGCAGCTCTGCTGCCTCACATCGCTGCAGCACAGGCTGCAGACACTCCTGCCACGTGGAACCAGAGCTTGCTCCCACCAGGAATGACCACATGCAAGTCTTGGATGCACTGATGGCACCTGCATGGCCACACCTCGAGGTTCTCCACAGCTTGCAACACAAACCACGGCACCAGAGCCCTTGAGAGCATCACTGCTGCTCTGAGAGATTCAGCAGCACACCCCAGCTGCAGCTGGAGGGAAGAGAAGGTGACACCCAGCACAGACCTGACAACCATCATTGTGCCAATTCTCAGAACCAGGCTTTGCACTCTTTCCTTTCAAAGTGAAATTTTTGTTTGCTGGTCGTGTTTTAAACAAAAATGGCTGAACACAGAATAATCCCAAAACCCAAACACAGTATTGGGGTACAATGAAACATTTCAGTTGTCTCAATATTATTTTGTTTTCTAGGAAAAAAACCTTGCAGCAGGTAACCAGGTCTCCCTATTAAGGAGTGTAAACCCAGCACCCTGCATTGTCATTAAAGTATCTTAAAAGGTGCAGAGCCCAGAGCAGCCCCTTTCAAAGGTGAAATAATTGTGTCTGTAGTGAGCTCAGTGACTCGAGGGAAAGCTGCCCAGTGTGTGAAAAGATCCAGGACAACGTTTCCCAGCTTGTTTTTCCCATTGGTGTGCAGTGTTATCCAGCTCATACACAGCTGAACAAGATCATGCCTTTCAGGAAGATATCCAGGTCTGAGGTGAAGCATCCGAGCAAGAATTAATTTCCCTCTTGTCCTGGTCAGCTGCTCCACTGGGTAATTACTGTGTCACTCCACAGTTGTCTTTCCAACCTAACTTCAACATCCATCCATGGGATCTTCTTCTGGTGCAGGGAATTACCCACCATTACCTACAACTCTGCCCCCAAAATTCCTTTTCAGCAAGGCAAACAGCCTGAGCTCCTTAAGCCTGACTCTCACCCCAGACCTTATCTCATCCCACTGTAGCTGAGTTATCCTCCAACCTGTACCCAAAAGCCATCCTGCTGCTTGGAGGGTCATGAGCTTTGTGCTTTGCCAAGGAGTGCCACCCACTGAAATTCCTTCAGATGCAAGCACCAACCTGAGAAAATTGAGGGGTGTGAGGAGGGTGGCATTGGAATGGGCTGCCCACAGAATCAACATCCCTGGAAATGTTAAAAAAATGTGTAGATGTGGTGCCTAGGGACACAATTTAATAGTGAATATGGCAGTGTAGGTTAATGATTGGACTCGAGGATCTTGGAGGGTTTTCCCAGCCTTTAATGATTTTGTGATCCCATGAAGGAAATCCCAGTCTCCACAGCTCCTCCAAGGTTTTCATGTTGTGAAACATTCCCTGATCTCAGTTACCCATCAGCTCGTGACTGTCTGGCAATCCCCACCCTGTCAGGGAGCTCTGGAGTCTCTTTTTCACCATGAGGCTGAGCAAGGTCTGTGAGCTGTGTGTGCTGTTTGAGATGGTTTCACTCAAAACGGCACCTGTCCATGGGGAAGAGGAGAACCCTCCAAACAAACGGCTCATTATTCCAGCACTCAATGAGAGGGGTCCAAGGAACGGTTTTCATCAACAAAACTCTCTCTGGGCACCACTGACAGCTAGAGCTTCCAGTGGAGGCATGCTGAGGTGAAAATCCAAGGAATGCCATTCCTTCTCGGAGCCGATTCCTTCGGCGTCAAATCGCCGGCCAAAGAAAACACGTGAAAATCAATGCCCCCAAAAGTGACAAGCTCCAAAAAAAAGGCACCCTGAAAACAGAGATGGTCAGTCCAAAGCTGTTCATGAGGCTGCCTCCAGCTGCCAGGCTCCCTGTCACAATATTCCCCCAGAGTTTTTCCCCGGTGAAATATGGATCTCCTGGCTGGAGGCAGAGGGCTGCTGCCCCTTTGCTCAGGCAGCACTGCAGGAGTGTGCAGCAGGCTGTGCCTCACTGTGTTTGTTCAGTCCCAAGAAAGGCAAATCCCTTCCTTGGCTCCCAGAGTCCCTCTGCTGAAAGAGCATTCCTGCATGGAGGGGTTTTTGTGCTTCCCCACGGGCTGTGCTGGTGGTCTCCCAGAGCAGGCTGTGGTGGTGGTCTCCCAGAGCAGGCTGTGGTGTCTCAGCAGCAGTTCTCATTATGGAGCACAAGGAAGCAGATAAACAAGAAGCTGGATGATTTTGTGAGTGAATTTAGGCTTATGATAACAAAGACAAGCCCTGCAGGCAGGCAAAGCCTGGGGGGACACCACAGTTCCTCATCTTGTTTGATTAAGGCAAGCCAAGCCATCAGGAGCCTGCTGAATCAGCTGCAGAGTGAGCTGCCATCCTCTGCAGAGCTCCAGTGATCCCCAGGATCTCATCCTGCTCTGCCAGCACCCCTGAATCACCCTGGGACAGCAGCACTGAGCCCTCCAATAAACCCAGCACCAAGGGCTGCTCAAAAACATGGTCAGGATCCTGAAGCCTCAATGTTCCTGTATCCATCCCCTCAACCCACAGCACCTCCCTCCTGACCCACAGGAACCTTCCAGCTGAGCCCAGACCTCCACATGTGCAGGCTGCAAACTGCAGAGAGCCCCAGACAGACACAGCAGGAGCAGCAGGAATAATTCCTGCTTTAACTGGAGACACGGGTTGGACATTAAAGGAAGCTGTTAAGGGTAATGGTGGGTTGTCCACCTCGTGGTCTCTTCAGAATGAGAGTGGAAAAGATGTTTCAGCCAGAAATGAGTTAATGACCTCAGTGTTGAGGTTAATGGACAGAAGTTTATGGTCTGCTCTCCACAGCAGGTCAGGCTAGAGAAGGCTTTGGATGTTTCCAGCGCTCGTGTGTCCGTGTTGTGGAGAGCCTGACAGGACANGAGGGTCTCCCAGGCCACTCCACTTGGAAATTCAATTATGAGGAAATTGAGGCAAGTTGATAAAACAGCCAGACTTTCCCCCAGTGCTTGGCAGCAAGGGGAACCAGCACTTATCTCTGTATTCAACACCCTTCCAGCACTTTCTGGAATGCATCCACATCGCTGCAAAGATCAGAATTGCCCACCAAGCACCATCCTCTCTTGGGAACAATGGCTTGAGGCTGTCCTCAGATGCCCAGGCTGTCCCCAGAGGTCCCAGGACACACAGACAGTGGAGAGGGGTGATGCTGGTGTGAGCAGATATCTGCTCCTTGGTAGGATCACATCCTGCACATCCTCCATCTGCTCCCCCTGTGCTGCCTCATCACAGCCCCAGCTCCTGCAGCACAGCAATCATCATCTGGGCACCCAGAGCTCCTGCTTCAGCAAGATTTCTCCGATGCCTGGGAAGTAATTACCAGCAGCTCTTCCCACTGTCCTCTAATGGAAGGTGGCCTCATTAATTACGTTACACTGAGTCAGCTTAGCATGCTCAGAGATCATCAGAACACTGTTAGCCCTTCTTCCAAAGCAAGCAGCAAACTTGCTACGACACCTGGTGTTTAAACATTTTCCACTGTGTCTTAAACTGTCTGAGCCTCATTTCCTGTGAGAATCATAGAAGTTCACCTTGGGCTGCCAGCACCAAACAAAATAAGAGTGTGGTATTTTGGGGCACCCAGCAGAAACAGCAGAAGAGGATGGAATTTGTTGGAATGCTCAGCTCCAGTGAAGCTCTGGTGTTGCTACAGACATGCAGCACCTTAAAAGCATCAGCAGCCCTCAGCAGTGGGACCATATTTCACAGAGTGACCTCCCCTGGCCCCTGCCAAGGTCGCTGCTCGATGCTGGCTCTGAGGAGGAACCTCCTGTGCTGGCTCATCAACTTCCCCTAAATGAATGTGGTTGTTAATATCGACTCATCTACATATTGCTCCTGATGTTAATGCCTTTCCCTGACCAGCTCCACACTTTTCCAGTCCTCTGCTCCATGGCACACCCCAAATTTTCACCCCAAAATGTGCAAGTGAGCCTCTTTAAACACTGCACAGTGTAAGCTGAGCTTAACAGAGCACATCTACAGGCCCAGGTTTGTCATTTCCCTTAAATATATGAAAAGACATCATTTAGGTTGCATTATTTAGTAAATAATGTTGTTTAATCTCTATGGTTATTAGAGAAAGGCAAAAGGGTTGAATCACATTCTGAATCACCTTTTCTTTGATGTTATTTTAGGGAACCTGCAGGAAATAGGAATGGGAACCATCTCATAGTAACCACTACGTGGTAAGGAAGAGACCAAAGCTTCTATAAGGGAGGAAAATTCATCTTATTTGAGAAAAGAAAAAAATGTTTCTGCTGAGAATCTTGCAGGTATTTTGAAATGTTTAAGTTTTTCCTTCCTAATTGTTTCAGAAACATCATCAGCATTTAATTTTTGAGGAGGGATTTAAATGGTTCCAGAGCATGCAGCTGAAGCCAAATGAATCAAACTAAACATTTAGGGTCTCCTATTTGTTCTGCTGAATAATCTTCCTCTTAGTGCTATCAGAAAGAAATTAAGAAACATTTTTTTAGTTTAACAGCTAAAAGTAGAAATCAATTATTCAGAGTTCCAGTTCTGAGCTGTTTTGAAAAATCTACCTTTTTGATATGCTTGAGATCATTTAAAGATATTAAGAAATATGGTTGCTTGCACCAAATTAAAGGAAGCATCAAAATATCGGATGCAAAACAAAAGCTTTAAAACAAATCTCCATAACCATCAGTGAAAACAGTTGACAATTATTTATATTTCAAATAAAGCAGGTGATTTTTCCAATTAAAATGGAGATGCAATCTTTCTTAAAAGTAATGAAAATGCAAATACTCACTACTAGATAAATTAGAATGGGAAAATGCATATACACAGAAAATAGGTCGTGTTGCACTGAGTGAAAGAGGGAGGGAAAAGTAGAAAATTGAAATGAAAAGGCAAATTTCTCAACAGCATCCTTTAACAAACCCCACTCTTTATGTTTTCTCTACAAACATTGAACCAACAAGGAAAAGGTCACTGGGATCTGACCTCCCTTCAATAATGCATTGACAGTTTTTGCTTTGGAGGGAAAAACATTTTGTAGGAGCAAAGACAAATAATCCCAACCAGATTAATAAATTTACTTGAAAGAGAGAGCTGAAAAAGAAAGCCCCACAAATCACGACAGGCCTTCTGGGTTTTTATTTTATTTTTAGTACCTTTTGTTTTAGCACCTTTTCTTTAAATATAATTTTTTTTTAAAGTGCATAAAACAATATTTGGAAATAATATTTGGAATACCACGGGGTGTTAGGGAAAACAGAGCTTTCCCTGCAGTGCCCTGAGGAGCTGAGTCCCACAGGGCAGCCAAACAACAGAGCACTGAAGAGGCAGAAGCTCTGCATGAAGAAAACCCACTTTCCTCCTCTCCTCCTTGTTTTCACCCCTGTCTCAGAGGTCACTGGTTCATTTATTTAATTAACCCAGTGGCATCTCCCAGGGCTGTGGGGCTCATTCTCCTCTTGGTTATCCCACAGAAGAGCTGCAGTGATGTTCCAAGGTGCTGGAACCACAGGACATCAGCCCTGGCCTGGGTTTGTGGCAGGGATGAGACCAAGTTAAAATCAACCATCAAGGTTTCAGCTCATATTTTTGGAGGAGTAAAAATAAATAGGGGAGGAACAGCCCAGGTCAGAAATGAGCATTGCTGACAGGTACATCAAATACCCCTGGCACAGGGGCAAGTCCTTGGAGCCCCCAGGCAGGAATGATCCCTCCGTGTGAACAGGGCACATTGTGGCTCTGTAAAACCTACATGATCAACCCACCAACACTCTGCATGAGGCACCAGCCCAGAATTCCTGCTACAACACCAAAAATCCCCCTGAGGAGCTGAGCTGTCCTGCAGCAGCAGTTTCACTCCTCTGAGAGGAGTTCTGCCCCAACAAAGTCCATCCTGATGATGCCTTGAGTTTTATCTTTCATATTTTCANGTCCATTTTGTGACCATTTTGTGTCCACCTTGGGTCTAGCTCTGGCCAGGCTCTTGTCCTGCCCAAGGTGTATCCTAAAGCCCTTTCAATAAGTCTCTACTTTATTTTCCAGCTCTGTCCAGTCTCTGTTCCAGCTCAGCCTTCCCAAAGCATCACTGAAATACACCAGAAGCAAGAGGAGAATCAAACACTCCGAGCTCAAGGGAGAAGATTTCACCACAGACATGAACCATGACAGGAACCAGTCCCTCTCTCTGATCCAGGCACAAAACTCCAAGGGACAAATTCCACCCTGGCCCCAGGAGAGCTGATCTTGCTCTGAGGTGGAGGCTGGAGCACCTCAGACATCCCCTGTTCTCTAATTTTGTGCCTTTGCTATGAGTGTTTGAAAAACAAAAAACACCCTAACCAACCAAAATGCAGAAATGGATTATTACTAAAATTCTTTTCATGATTACTGTGTAAATAATATTCCAATAAAATGAGGGATGCAAATCTCCTTTAAGACCTCATTCACCAGTTCTCTCCTCTTGCCTTTCAAACCTCAGCACCAGCAGCGCAGTCTTTCGTCTCCTACCCATCAATTGATACTTAAATAATGCATAAAACTGTCTTATTAAATGCATGTTGAATATTTATTTGGAGGCTCATCACAAGTTGAAAGATAACCTTCATTTCCAATTCCCTTTGGGATAATCAGCTAATTGGGTATCAGCTGAAGCTCAGCCTCTTCAGCCTGCTGACAGTCAGCATGGGAGCCCCTCCTAACAATGCCTGAGCCCCCCTCGGGGGCTGTGGAGCTTTGTCCAACCCGAGCTGAGCCACAGGTTCCACATCAAATAAAGATAATTCACATGGGCACTGCCATCCACACCCTCAGGGCTGCCTGGGCTTTTGGATTTGGGCCACACACAGAGCTCACAATGTCCTTGAGGGAACTCTTGAACCACGTCCTCAAATCAACTCTGCGGGACCTCCTGGCAGGAATGAAGTGAGGTCCCAGGCTGGTTTGGCCCTAACACACTTTGTGTTAAAGCATCTTGTGATAAATTCAGTTCTCAGAATTAGAGGTGCTTTAATAGAGCCTGGACTGTCCCTGGTCTGAGCAGTGCAGTTGTTTCCTGTTCATCACCGTCAGGTCAAGGTTAAGGAAGTCAGGTCAGCACTCATGGAGCAAAGGCAGAAACAAGGACTGGTTTCTGTTGAAGAATCCTCTCTGCTCTCTGAAGAGAACACCAAGGTTTGGAGAGCTGCTCCAGACCCCCTGCCTCAGCCTCACCAGTGAAAGGCTGCTGATAAATCACTATTTATTCTGTTTTGGTTTGGTTCATTATTTTATTTTATCTTAAATTTAATTTTCTATTNTTTTATTTTATTTTCTATTTTATTTTATTTTATGAGAAACATGACTGTACCAATGAATTAGGGCAAGGGCATTACTTCAACCTGCTAAAAAACCACAGAGGACTGCTCAGCCCAGACACACCTCATTCCTGAGAGTCCCATTAAAAGCTCACTGAGCTCAGGAGCCACCAAAGCCTCTTGCAGAGGAGCAGTTCCCAGTCCCTGACACGTTCTGTGCTGCAGGACCTGACAAACCAGCACATGGAAGAAATTTCCCCCTGCCCACAGCTGGTGGGGGCTTTGGCAGCTGCTGCAAATGGCTGCACAGGAAGCACCCAGCAGCTCTGGCGTGGAACACCATCCTCCAGCCTTGTCAAATCCACTTTAAAAGGAAATTCAGACAAACAGGGCTCGCACAGCAAACGCCTACTGATTTTCACATTGATTATTGCAGGTTAATGTTTGCCTCCTTCTCCCGCTACTGCTGCACACAGCAGGGCACCCCATGGGATCCCCACATCCATCCTGTGTCCCATGGGATACAGGAATCCTGTCCTTGCCATCACCTGCTCCTACCTTTGCATTTATTAAATGTTTTCAGTCATGCCCCTTTTTCCCCCTGAACGCCTGCATCGGTTTCAGCTGGAGGCTTCTTGCCTGGGATCGGCAAGGAAATTCAGAAAGAGCCCCAGAAATTCCTTAAAGCCTCAGATTTTCACCAGCTCTGGGTTTTCAGCTCTGAGTTTCCTCCTGGGTAGAAAGCAATAGCAGGTGTGTGAAAATCCCGGTGTGTGAAAATCCCGGTGTGCATTCCCCAGCCCCACCGAGTTCTGAAGCTCAGAGAGGATTTTCCTTCAATCAGAAGCGAAGTGACAAATTGGTTCGTGATTTAAAGCTATTTGACAACCAGGGCCTGTAAGGAAGATGTAATCCGTGGCAATTTTGCCCAAATTAAGTCTGATAACGACAAATGAGAGGCTTTAAGCACCTCTGGAATGAGGCACAAGCAGAATTCAGGGGGCACTGAGACCCTCCCTGGTTCAGAATCAAACCTCATGGTGTGAGGTGTGGAGGGGAAAACCAACTCACAGAGTGACTGACCACAGACACAGCCTGGAAAGAAAAAGGAAACGTGAAATGGAGAAAAATAGACATTTTCAGAGCTTTTTTTTTTGCTTCAGACAGGTAACTTATGGGGAGAGGAACCTCATGGTGGGCTGGTCTCCATCCACAGCCCTTCCTTCTCCTGGTGGTGTCTGCATGTGGGCAGGAGAGATCCTTCCAGCCCTCAGCAGGGAACTCCAGCTTTACCCTCCACATTTCCTTTCCCAGCAGTATTCCCCACCCCAAATTCAAAGGAAATTTCTTTTCCTATCTCTGAGGGACATCCAATACCTGGGCCAAGCTCCTCAGCTGCATTATTCAGGTTTCTCACTGCATCCACTGCCAGGAGGGCACAGGTTCTCTGGAATTCTTGGGACTCAGGATGGAAAAGCTGCACACAAAGTCTTTAGTTTCCAGATGGAAAAGCTGCACACAAAGTCTTTAGTTTCCAGATATTTTGAATTTTCTATGCATATTTGGAAATAAATAAAATGACCCCCCAATATTGGATTTGGAGGTTGGGGGGTGACCCCCAGCTGAAATGTGTGGTGGATCTTTCATTGATGTTTTACACATGCAGAGAGAAAATTTTCAAAATATGGCAACTGTTACTATTTAATTCCTCCAACTAACTATTAAAAAAATTATTTCGTTTTCATTTTGTTCTTCATTTCTCTTTTATTTTGGTTTTTTTTGAGTCTTCCTCTAGATAAAAAAGGGAAAATGAGAAAGTAAAAGCTCAGCCTTCCCCATACTTCAATTTTTTCTAAACTGCTTTGAGGAACCATTTCTTCCAGGCAGGCCTTTGAAACATTTCAAAACCTCATTGCCCGTAGATCCCTAATTCCGTATTTCCAGCACCAAAGGTGTGAGCTGGTTTTAAATAAAGCAGCAACTCCCAATAAATTCCACATCCCTGCAAAGGTCCTGCTGTCAGGAACAGTTTCCATCCTTCCATTTGCAAGTTGCCTCCATTACTCCCTCCCTTTACCTCGTGGTGACATCCCCCATGTACCAGGTGCAGAAATCAGGGTAACTCCGCTAAAATTTAATGTGCTTGGTGCAGCTACTCGGGATTTGCAGATGAGATCAGAGCCCTCCCAGGCACGGGAGGCAGGAGGAGGTCAGATGCTCTCCATGCCTCACTCCCCTGTCAGCAGGGTGATGCTGCTGGGCAGCTCTCAAACGCTGCTCCCCAGGCACCAGGGTTGCAGGAATGGCACCAAAAGCGCTGCGAGGATGCAGGGCAGAGCTCACGGCAGAGCAGGAGCACAGCTGGGAAGGTTCCAGATTCAACAAACTCCTGCCTGGAGAGGCTGCCTGGAAGAGAGGCTGGGCAGAGGTAAAGGGATAAAGTAGGGATTTATTAAAATGTCTTCAAAGGA
>VWYP01009336.1:0-34451 GCA_013400435.1 Pycnonotus jocosus
GAGGGGCGGCGGGGCCGGGCCGGACACCCCGGGGCACCCCCGGCTCCGGGTCCCGGCGGCTCCGCCCGCGCGTCAGCGACGCCGGGGTCGGTGACGGTGACGAGTCCAAATGCCAAGAGAACCCGAGCCGGCCCTGCCCGGGGCCGGTGTCGCTGCCTCGGGACTTGCAGGGCAGGAAGGGTCAGACAGACGCTCTTGAGGTGGCGCCTCCTGCTCTCTGGGGGATCCACCTGCTGCTTCCCAGCTGCTGCCCAGGCTTTAGGGCGCTTTCCCCTCGCGTTCTGCAGCCTGTTGGGCCCTGAGCTGTGAGTGGGGTGCGCTGGGGAGGCGTCAGGACGGGTTTAGTGACGGCACTGCTGTGTCGGTGCTTCTGCTGCTGACCAGACACTTCTGTGCTCTGCCAGCACGTCTTTTCCACCTGATCTTCCTGCTCCACCAGGCGGGATTTTGCCGTGTTTCAGCGTGGAATAAAACGTGTGGATGATCATTGCTGGTGCTTCTGAAGGCAGAGCTCCCTCAAAGGCTTTGCTCCTGCCTGGTTCCAGCAGCCCTTGGCAGGGTGATGGTGCCACAGAAACCTCTGTTTGCTCCGTAGCCATATGGATAATGCAAAGGGATGCCAGGGAATGCACCAGGAACACCCCAGAGGGGTTTCAAGGCCAGGTTGGACAAGGCTTGGAGCAACCTTGTCTGGTGGAAGGTGTCCCTGCCCACAGCAGGGTGGAACTGGGTGGTCTCTGAGGTCCCTTCCCACCCAAACCATCCCGGGATTCTGGAAGTAGAATAAGGCAACGAAAAAAGATCTTTTTGTTTCTTCCAGCCCTGGGACATTGTAACACTGGGTGAAGATTCAGGGTTGGTTTTGAGGACACTGTTACCAGAATCTCTGGAAAGCACCAGGAGTTTTTCTTGGGGCTCAGATGGAGTTCTCATAAACAGTACAGAAAAAATAGCTCATTTTCTCTTAAAAACCCTAAAGTTACCAAATTTCTGTGATTCTGTGTGCAATTTTCCTTCTTGAATGAAGTAGTAGGCAGAGCCCAGAGTCCCAGGTGTCACATTAGGGCAGCAGGACAAGGACAGGTGTGTGAAGAGCAGCTCCAGGCACTGGCAGTGAGCGTGGGCAGCGTGGAAGTGCCACAGGTGTGTGTGAGTGACACAGATGTGAGTGACAGCTGTGTGCAGGCACCTGCAGCTCAGCCTGTCTGTCACCTTGCCTTTTCCTCCTTCCTTAGGAAGTGAGGAGCTTTCCTGCTGGATAGAATGTGTACAGGAGAACTGGAGACACCTGAGGGCTCTGTGCCTGTTTAATAAAGGAACAAACATTGCCCACATGGAATGCCAGAATGGTTTGGGATGGAAGGAGCTTAAAGCCCACCCAGTGCCACCCTGCCATGGGCAGGGACACTTTCCACTGCTCCAGGCCCCATCCAACCTGGCCTTGGACACTGCAGGGATCCAGGGACAGCCACAGCTGCTCTGGGAATTCCATCCCAGCCCTTCCCCACCCTCCCAGGGAACAATTCCTTCCCAATATCCCATCTATCCTTGCCCCCTGGCAGTGGGAAGATATTTTGCATCTTACACGTAGTAAGGATGCAGCTGCTGAACTGTTTCCAAGGGATTATGGATTTAGTGCCAGAGCTGCATCTAGAGAGGATCCAGCAAAGCAAGGTGGTTTATTTTGGTTTATTTTGCTTTGCTTTGCTTTTCCTGCTGGATTCCCAAAGGCCCCTGCTCAGGCTCTGGATCCCTCAGTGCGAGGGCCCAGCCTGGGGAAATCCCCACGTAAGGGAAGTGACGTGGTCTGAAGCAGCAGCACAAGGTGTTTTCTGACCGTGGCTTTCTGAAGGCACCTCACAGTTTGGAATGTGCTTTGTGTCTGCAGATCTGTATTTTGGAGGGTTTCTTAGTAATGAAGTTGCAGTAACTGTTAATTTGGGAAACGTCAACTTCCCGGGTTTAAAATTAGCACCTTTGGTAACAAAACTCCTCTCAGTGTTCCCCAGCACACGTTTCCCAGAAGTTGGGCCTCCTGCCAAGGAATTTTCATCTCTTGACTCAGTGCTGGCACAGGCAGAGCGGGGCCGTGCCTGCTCCCATCCCAGGGCCCAGTCCCTGTCACCTCCCAGCCTGGCTGGGGGCAGGATGATCCCGGAGCCCTGGTGTAGTTAAGGACACAGAAACAGTGTTGAAATACTGAGGAATAAAGATGTTCTCTGGGGATTATTGTATCACTGCAAGGACACAGCACTGAGGCAGTTCCTCCAAGAGAGCTCCCTGGAGTTTATAAACCAGGCCTGGCTGGCAGGATTTGGAATTCCCTGTGTTTATAGACCAGGCCTGGCTGGCAGGATTTGGAATTCCCTGTGTTTATAAACCAGGCCTGGCTGGCAGGATTTGGAATTCCCTGTGTTTATAGCCCAGGCCTGGCTGGCAGGATGGGGTCAGGGCACATCTCATGGTGTGGAGCCCTTGCCCATGTGCCCTCTGTGAAGTCTCCCAGCCATCCCAGTGCCATGGATGGATCCCCTCCTCTGCAGTTGGCCAGGCTGGGGCTGAGGCAGCTCCTCAGTGCTGAGTGGAGCTGTTTAAGCAGTGGGTGTAACAAACTTAATTAGATGTGAGCTGGAATGATGCTGCTCCAAATTCGAGTCAGCTCTGTGGAATGTGGCAGGGAAGCCGAGTCCCCTGCAAGTGCCAATTATCCAGGGTGAGCTGGTGATGGACTCTGGTGTCTCCTTGCTTGGATCAGCACATCCTGGTGGGACGTGGGGCTCTGCACCAGTGGCTCTGCTGTAGAAAATCCCTGCAGGCACGGGAATGCTGCTCCCAGCACAGGAGAGGGTCCCTGGGCTGGTGTGGCACAGCACAGCCTGTGCTGCTCTAACGTGGTTTCAGCTGGGCTGGGGCTCTGCTGTGCCCATCCCTCGGTGGTGATCGGTGCCTCATCATGCCAGAAATGAGAATAAAGTCCTGTTTATGTGGGTGGTGTTGGACTGTTTGTGACCTGGCTGTTGTAATTATTGACACAAGCTGATAGTTTGACCAAAACCTGCCTTTTTCATGGTAACAACTGGCCCCAGCCTGCATGGACAGCTCCAAAACCCCCTGAGGTGCAGCTGCCATGGCTCCCTCACTCTGACACCAGATCAGTGGGTTTGTGGGCACTGCAGGAGGTTACAGCTGTCTGTAAAAGAGTCTTAACTGTTTTGCAGGATAACTGGGACGATGAGGAGGAAGAGGAGGAGGTGAAGGAGACAGAGGTAAAACAAGGTGAGGTTCTGAGATAACCCCTGGCTCAGTATCAGCATGGGAACAGGCACTGGGGGTGTGTGAGGATCAAACCTGAGCAGGGCTGGGTTTAACAGAAACCTCTTCAGCTCTGTGCTCAGTCCCAGGAGCTGAGCTCTGTGCCTTCCAGGGTTTGTCTGCTTGTGGGGGGGAAAAAATCATCAGACTTCTGAGAGCTGAGTTTGTTGTTCCACCTCCTACAGAGCCGAAAGTTTCGGAAAAAAAGAAAATAGCAGAAAAAATCAAAGAAAAAGAAAAGCTACAGAAGAAAAAGCAAGAGGAGCTTAAAAAAAGGGTAACTCCTGATTTCTTCTGGGTCACATAAAATTCAGAGGGCAGGTTTGGTTTGGTTTTTTGGAGGTTGAGCAAGATCTGAAAAGGTCTTGATTTGTCTGATAAACCAAACTTAGGTCTTGGATGTGATCCTCTGTGGGGCTGGGAGCTTTAATTCCTGTATAATTTAACCAGTGATTGGATCAGTGTTATCCCAGTTCCTCTGTGTGCAGCACGTGCTGGAACAGGCAGGAGTGGGAGTTGGGTGTTTCTCCCCATTCCTTGTGAAATGAACAATTTATTGAGACTCCAGGGAATGGATCCCAGGTTTTCCACGTGCCCTCAGTCGAGGCAGCAGTGGGTGATTCAGTGGCTCTGGAGGAGGCACCGTGTGTTTAACGTGCCACCTTCTCCCCCTGTGCTTTCCCTGCAGTTAGAGGCACCCGAGGAGCAGAAGGAGCTCACACCAGAAGAACAGTTGGCAGACAAACTACGGCTAAAGAAGTTACAAGAGGAGTCAGACCTGGAGTTGGCAAAGGAAACCTTTGGTGAGTTAAAGCAGCAGGAAATAAACCCTGAGACACGTGGGACTCTGCAGAGCATGAGCAGGGTTTGGCTCGTGGCACTGAGGAAGAAGCAGCAAAGATGCTGCAGCATTCCTCAAAGGTGGAAGTGTTTCCTTGATGGTGGGGAAGGATTCAGCTCACTGCTCAGGGGAGCTTGTGCTCAGGGAGTTGTCACAGAGCTCAGTGCTTGGGGGCTGTGCACTGGGTGCAGCTGCAAGGAACCAGCTGGGTTCTGCACTCAGGAGGTTGAGGCAGGGATTGTTCATTTGAGGAAAAAGGGCCTTCCTGGTGCAGGTTGTCCAGAGAACAGGAAGAGCTGGGTCAAATTGCTGAGTTTGACTCAGCTTCAGAAATTGTTGGACAGAGACTTTGGACAAGGGTGTGGAGTGACAGAGCAAGGGGGAATGGCTTTCCACTGGCAAAGGGCAGTGTTAGGTGGGATATTGGGAAGGAATTGTTCCTTGTGAGGGTGGGAAGGGCTGGCACAGGGTGCCCAGAGCAGCTGTGGCTGGCCCTGGATCCCTGGAAGTGCCCAAGATAGGCTTGGAGCAGCCTGGGACAGTGGAAGGTGTCCCTGCCCTGATAAGGTGGCACTGGAGGGGCTTTAAGGTCTCTTCCAGCCCAGACTATTCAGGGATTCTGAGAAATTGCTGAGTTTTGCAGCAAACTTCCTTCCTTCCTTCCTGTAAGGCCAGGGATGGGCCCTGGCTATGGGGGAGCAGAGCTCAGGCAGGTGGGAGCCAGGTCCCCTTTTAGGGCTCCCAGCTCACATTCTCTGCCTGTCCCTGCAGGTGTAAATAGCACTTGTGGAATAGATGCCATGAATCCCTCTTCGAAAGATGACTTCACGGAATTTGGGAAACTCCTCAAGGAGAAAATCACACAGTATGAGAAGTCCTTACACTACGCCGGCTTTTTGGAAGCGTTGCTGCGGGACGTCTGCATCTCCTGTAAGTGCAGAGAGCCCCAGCTGTGCTGCCAGGGAGCCCCAGCTGTGCTGCTGTGCTGGAGCTGCAGTGGAACACATGTTCTGATGGTATTCAGGGGACATCACCCTGTTAGCTTGCACCAAACAGAGCACTGACCTGATTCCATTCCCACAAACTCCACTAAGGATCCTCTCCTCGTGCAAGAGTTGCTCTTCCTGCACGTTGGTTAGAGACAGTCATCTAAAAAGTGTGAATTTTTATGCTGCTCTAAACCCTGCATGTTTTTCTTAAAAGCATTTCTAAAATAATAAGAGTAAATTCTCTGAGGTGGATAATTTGAGTACCTCATTTGGAGGGGAGCTAATACAAAATTGAGTTCATGTAATTCTGGAACTGCAGATTAACTGTTCTGGAATTCAGCATGTACCTATACAGAGCTGAAGTAATTGGAACTCCTTTTCCCTGTGCCCTGGTGGCTGGGGCAGGGGCTGGGATGGTTCCCTGCCCTGTTCCCGTTGTCCTTCAGTGAGGGGTAACTCGATCCCAGCTGGAGCTGGGTCCATCCATCATCCCAGATGGCAGCTTCCATCTCACAGGGATTCCAGAGCTCCTAACAGGAGAGATCCCAGCCTCTTGCACCATTTATTGATAAACATCATAATTTATTGTTAATCCAGTGCTCCTTTTGATACATTTTACTGTATTTTACTCTCTCCATATTTTACTGTTCAAATGTCTCAGTAAGAATCTTGTGTTCAGTAATTTTATTTGCAAGTTTTACCTTCTACAATGCTCAGGCTTCCAAGGAACCAGCTGGAATCTTTGTTGGGATTGTAAGGACCAGAACCACCCACTCTGTGTTCTGCTGATTTAAATCAAGTAATTGCCCATAGTTACCCTAATGCTTATTTCTAGTTTCAGAGACTGTGGATGTTATTTAACTGCCTTATAAGAACAACATTGATCAGGAATCTTTTTTTTTCTTTTTTTTTTCCTGATGCAGTGGAGGTGGATGATTTGAAAAAGATCACAAACACTCTGACAGTATTATGCAGTGAAAAACAAAAACAAGAGAAGGTAAGACTGGGGCTGTTCATGAGGGATCACAGCCCCTGCCTGGGGCTCCCCTGCATTTATTAGTTATTTGTTGAGTCCAGGGGAAACAGGATGAAAGGCAAAAGGGGGGCAGGGCTGTGGTGCAGGGACCTGGGGATGCCTGGAAGTGTCACAGCTTTCCTAGAAGAGAAAACGTGTGGGGTGGAAACCGTGGGCAGAGCCATGTTCAGTGCAGGGGCTGTGACTGCTCAGTGCCACTGGGCTGACCCCAGCTGGGGAAATGACAGAGCTCTGGGCCTGTCCAAATAACCATCCTCACCCTCCTGGCACAGAATAAAGCCAAAAAGAAGAAGAAAGGAGTTGTGCCTGGTGGGGGGCTGAAGGCGACGATGAAAGACGACCTGGCCGACTACGGCGGCTACGACGGCGAGTACGTACAAGACTTTGAAGACTTCATGTGACATTTATCTCCCTCCTGTTGTCTTTCTGTTGCCCATAATCCCTTAAACATGTAGCACAACCTTTCTTCCTCTAAATTCTGCCAAATGCTACAATCAGAATTGCAGTATCTGTGTGCTGGGGGCTGGAGGTGCCGGGTCCGGGCGGAAGCTCCGGGCAGGATCGAACGGAAAAGGTCTGGAAATTGCAGTTAAAAACCCAAAATTCTGATAATGGGCACTGCTGCTATTCATAGCAACAGCCACTAAATTGGGAAGGAATTGGAACAAGGTGAAGGATTATAACCAGCACAGCTCCATGACATGGCCTTAACTGTCCCTGCTCCAGGGCCAGGGCTGAGCACGAGCAGTTTGCAGCAAGGGCAGGGTGTGCACGTAGAGTTCCAGTCGCTTTGTCTTGAGTTAGAGCTTGAGGATTTCAGTATTTTGGGAAGGGAACTGCTTACTTCAGTGTGGAATACTGCACCTGGGAGTGTGTCCCCTGGGACAGCCACTGCTCCAGAGCCTGACACCTGAACAGCACCTGCTGGGGCAGAGCAAGGCAAAACCCACTTGTGTCTTGAGGATGAAGTTTAGTTCCATTCATTTAAATTTCTACTAATGCAGCTGTCTGGGTTGGGTGTTCTTTAACAGTTAATTAAGGGGTTAAGTGTAAAAGAAAAAACCAAACCACACAACTTCCTTGGGGCTCTCCTGGGTTGTGGTGGGTCTCTCACAACTCGGCCGTTTTCTTTCATTAAAAACCAAACTTGCTTAGCAAACTGCAGCAGTTCCTACAGTTGGGCAAATTGTTATGTTAACAATTACAACATCTGCAATGTTTTATAAAGCAACTAATTTAATAAAAATCACTATTGAGGACTTCAGCAGGCTGGCCTTGGAGCAGTTCTTCTGGGGCCTGACAGGAAAAATACCTGAAGAGGGAGAGCTGCAGAGCTGAGCTGTGCTGGGGGTGTGCCCAGGGCTTGGGCCTGGAAAGGAATTTGTATTTAATAACTGTAAAAACAAATTGGCACTCGATTGTTTCTTTTACTCCAAGACAGCAGAATTAGGAATGTGCTGTTCAAAGCTGTACAAGACTTTAGAAATCAGACTGGACTCAAAGGACACATTATTCTACTGGGTACCTGAAACCTTTACTGATTCTGCTTATTCCACCCCCTTGGCCTGGGTATTCTGCACTCCTGTTTCAGCCTCTTTAGCTGCAATCCCTGGGCTGCTCCCTCCCCCCTGCCCCTAATTTAAAGAGCTACTGGATCTCTGCTTCACCCTTCAACCTGGGCCAGTCAGTGTTTGCTGGTAATTCAAGTAATTTATAAACAAGATTTATAGATTTATTATACAACGCACAACTTTAGTTTAACACAGTCAGCATTTAAATACTTACACCCCTGTCCAGTTTCCTGGAGTAATTTTTGCAGAGCAGCAGAGCCCTGTGAGCAGGTCAGTGATAAAATCTGTGTTAATCAGCACTGACCCTGCAGTCTGTGCTCCAGGCTGGAATTCAGCTGGAATTCAGTTGGATAGGAAGTCGTTGAGGCAGCAGCCAGTCTGAGGGTCCTTCAGCAGGGAGTTCACCACATCATAGAACTTGTGGTCGTAGGCCAGCCTGTAGTAGGTGTAGATGTCCTCACAGTGGCTGAGGAACCGCTTCAGGTTCCTCAGGGCAGCATCAGCAGGGGGCTGTTGTTTGACCCTGGAACAATAATTGCAGCTGGATCTGACACCCAGAAGCTTCCCATGCCCTGAGACTCCTGCTCTGGGCCTGCAGGAGTGACTGTACCAGGCTGAACAGTTTCATAACCCTTTCCTGCTGCTGCTCTACAGCTGCAGTTTGCCCCCAGACCCTCACTCACTTCTTGGCCACCTCCTCGAACAGGCCTGGCTGCAGCGGCCGCTGCTGCTTGAACTCCTCCAGGTACACAAAGTCCCCCCTGGTGATCACCTGCTGGAACAGAACCTCGGCCCAGTCTGGCAGGAACTCGTAGGCCTCAGCCACGATGGCTGCCTGCAGGGAGAGCAGGGATAGGGATGGCACACAACACTCCACACTCACTGCTGGGCATCTCCTGCTCCACCCACCCCGATGGCTGCCTGCAGGGAGAGCAGGGACAGGATGGCACACAACATTCCACACTCACTGCTGGGCATCTCCTGTTCCACCCACCCCCTGCCCTCTGGCAGTGGGAGCCATGCCCTGTGTCCTGGAACAATTCCTGCCCCAAATCCCATCCATCCCTGCCCTCTGGCAGTGGGAGCCATGCCCTGTGTCCTGTCCCTCCATCCCACGGGATACAAGGTGGGGGTGACAGTCACAGGCTCAGAGGCCAGGGGGAGGAGCTGAGTGCAGGCACTGCAGTGACCGAGGGAGCCCAGCTCACCTGGTAGAACCTGGGCAAGGCCAGGATGGCCCCTGGCAGCTCCTGCCTGCCCAGGTTGATGATCCTGGTGCTGTGGCCCGAGCCCAGGAAGTGCAGCTGCAGCGTCAGGAGCCGCATCAGGCGGCGGCAGCGCAGCGCCTGCCGCACACACGAGTCCTGCAACAGAGAGAGCTCCCTGAGAGCTCCCAGGGGAACCTGGAGACGTCCCTGAGAGCAGCTGGGGGCTCTGCAGTGACTGACAGCACTGCAGCCTCACACTCACCCTATTCCATCAGTTAAACAAGGCTTCATTCCCACAAATACCTCCATCATAATTACACTTGGGTTTAAATACTTGATTTGTTCTATCCTTGCTAATTAAGCTCATGGTCCTTGCTCTGACAGTGGGGAGCCCACTTTAACCCCAGGGGTTAAAGCCTGAGCAGGGGCCAGCATGGCACACTCAGATACAGCCACGCTACTGGTGTTACTGGTGTTACTGGTGCTACAGACACAGATCTGGCTGCAGACACAGATCCCTTCTGCACTGGGCCCTGCACACCCTCCCCAGGGCAGCTCTGTGTGTTCTCCCAGCCCAGCCCACCCCACATGCTCCCAGTGCTGCCCTTAAATCATTCCATTCCACCTCACTTTACCTTGGAGTAACTTTCTGCTGCATCAATGAAGAGAGTCACAGCTTTCAGCAGCAGCTTCTTTAAATTTGCAACATCCTGAAGAGACTCCTCTGGAACAGGAAAAAAGAAGGAATAACCAATTATTTATAAAGGTGACAAACTAAGTTACAAAACTCCCTCCCCAGTGCCCCAAGTGTGTCCCTGGTGTTGTCTCATAAAGCACCAACAAACTAAACCAAAATTTATGTATTAAAAAAGCAGGAAGGAGCATGCTGCCTGTTCAGTTAATGGATCAAAGCTTTGCTGGAGTCTGGTTGAGGGAAGAAACCCCACACCTTTGTGGCAGATCCCAGCACTGCCCATTCCCAGATNCCTGGTTGAGGGATTGGAGACCAGAAAGAAACTCCAGCCACACCTTTGTGGCAGATCCCAGCACTGCCCATTCCCAGATCCATTGAGAAATCCCTTGGCACAGCTCCTGGTGTCGCTGCCCTGACAGCACTGGCTGCTCACACTGCAGAGCTCACCCATGGGTGTCACACACAGACACAAACCCCAGCCCTTCACAGAACCCCTGCAAAGCCCCTGTGGGCTGAGGGAAACCCGGCTGTGTCTGCACCTGCTCCACAGGAGGAACCTCGGGGATGCTCCATCACACCCTGAACATCTCCCCTCTAAAGCACCCGGGAACTGCTCCGGGCAGGAGCCTCCCCCAGGCAGGGACAGCCCCAGGAGTGTTCCAGGACCTCCCCTCTGCAGCCCCTGCTCACCCCAGGGCCGGCTCTCGATGAGTTTGAGCTGTGTGCAGGCAGCAGCCTCGTGGTTCTGGCCGATCTCCCTGCACATGCTGAAGCACAGCGCGATCATGTTGTGCTTCTCGCTGTCGCCGGGCCGGCAGCGCTTGGTGTAATCCAGCAGCGCCGCCTTCAGCGTCCCGCTCTGGGCACACAGAGCACACTCAGCACTGCCCTGAACCGCCCCCTGCACCCAGCAGCCCCCCCTGCCCAAAAAGAGACCGCTGCACCCCAAAACCCAACAGCAGCCCCACACCCGTGCTCAGCTGGGCATGAAAATCCAGCACCTGTGTGATTCTTTACAGACAAATGTCAAAATGTGACATTTCTTTATGGCTTGCTTGAACAAAGCTATGAATATTTATGGCTTTTAAAACCCCCATGAAACCTTAATTGCAAATAAAAACAAAGCAGGATGTGAAAACTTGGACAATGCCAAGTTTAAGTTTCAACGCTGCTCTCGTTGTAGCCCTGAACTAATTAGGAAAAAACAGTTCAACTAAAATGAGAATAAACCCCAGCATTAATTAATTTCTATGAAGCCTGACTCTCCATTCCTGCACTCAGGAAGTAAAATGCCCAGACTATTTCACCCTGTGTAAAGACCAAAGTTTCTGATGCAGCCACACAATTCCCTGCAGGTCTGTCCCTCACATACCGGGTCCAGCCTCACACATCTGAGCACCTCGAAGTAGTGTTTGTGGTGCAGCAGCTCGAAGATGTAGGTCATCTCATTGTACCTGCCAATGCCAGTCAGCAGCCGCACCTGGGGACACCAGGGCACCTCAGGGGCTCCAGGAAGGGGAACAACCAACCCCTGCCAGGGCTGTGCCAGCCACACCGGCCTCACACATCCCCTGGAGCCCTGGGGGTGCTCCTAAACCAACCCAAACTGCATCTTCTCCACAGCGAGGGGAAAGTGTTATCACGTGAAAACAGGCAGTGAAGCTTTTAGCACTGACACCTGACACTAAGCCAGGCTCCAGGAGCTCCTTCAAGGCACGAATTCAAGATGCCCAAAGAGCCCAGGGACACAGAGCAGCACATTTCCCCTGAAATCACCACTGGGTAGGCAGAGCCAGCCCTCCCAGCCCCACAGACACTCACCACCAGCCCATACTCCTCCTTGGGGGCCAGGTGCTCCTCGGTGAGCAGCCGAGCTGCCTGCAGCACCCGTGTGATCCCTTCCATGTGACACGTCAGGCTGAAGCAGCTGTGGGCCAGGATCAGCAGCTCTGTAACTGAGGAGGAGCAGAAGAACTCTGGTAATTCAGTTAAAGGGCTGAGGAAGTGAATTCTGGCCTCTCTCCAGAAGAGAGAACACAAAACGCACACAAACCACAGAATTTCCAGTCTCCTCCAGCCAAAGCTGAGAAATGAGTAACACATCATCACTGCACTGCCTGCCAGCTCTGCTCTTGGAAAAGGAAGGGCACCAGTTCTGCATTTGGCCTTGAAAAATTCACTTTCTAACTGTGATGAATATGAACAAAGTAACAATGGCCCTGTCTGTAATAAATCACCAGGACAGCTCAGGTCACTCCCTGGCTGCATTTCCCACCTCTTGCTTAGCACGAAAAATCTGAATTTTGTTTGGAAAATAAACCCTTAATCAACACCATTATGTACTGTGCATATCCTCAGCCCTACTAACTGAGCATTGAATTTGGGATCAGCAGCAGAGCTTTCCCTCTGAGCTGTGAGTTTAATGCCGTGTTAGTTACACCCAGGTTTCACCAGGCAGGATTTGCCATTTACTCACTGCACGACAGCTCCCCACTGGGGACAGAGGAGATTTTTTCCAGTAACTTCATCCCAACCAAGGTGTGATCCTGGCACAGCTTTGCAAGCTGCAGGAGTGCCTGGCTCTCCACTGCAGGGTTCCAAACCTGCTTCTGCCCTGTGGCCAGAGAGAGAATCATGTCACACTGCTAATTGTGCAGGAGAGAACTCCTGTTATTTTTTATCATTAATTAACAAACCCCTAACAAACCAATCTGACATCATCCAGACTGAGGGAGGACTTGGGACTACAAAATCCTAAAGACACCTTGGGTGTTCTTGCTTAAATTTAACAACCAGAAAATGCTATTTTGGCAGTTCAACCCAACAAAACTCTGCTGGACAACCATACAGCTGCCCCTCATTTCTCAAAGGAAAAAAAAAAGAAAGGGGAAAACCTTTTGTCATGCTTTACACAGGGAAATGCACAGGATATTCCCAAGTCAGATGATGTGGGGCAGCAAAGACCACGGTTAAAAATACCTTTTTTTAAAAAAAATAATTTAAATTTATGCCCATAAAAATTCAACCTTAACTACTGCAACACCACACTGGATGGAGGAACAGTAACTGCAGATGAACATTTGTATAGAATTTTACAACAGGCAGAGATGTTTATGTATATAACACATAATGCTCAGAGAGCAGAGCTGCTCAGGCCCCCCTCAGGGACTGAGAGTGCAGGGGCTGCTTTGGGACACACAAATCCCACCCAGAACCCAAACCCAGGTGTGTCCCCACCTTTTCCCTGTGCAGAACCCAATCCCAGATGTGTCCCCATCTTTTCCTTGTGCAGAGCCCCATCCCAGGTGTGTCCCCACCTTTTCCCTGTGCAGAGCCCCATCCCAGATGTGTCCCCACCTTTTCCCTGTGAAGAACCCAATCCCAGATGTGTCCCCACCTTTTCCCTGTGCACAGCCCCATCCCAGATGTGTCCCCACCTTTTCCCTGTGCAGAGCCCCATCCCAGGTGTGTCCCCACCTTTTCCCTGTGCCGAGGCCAGCAGCTCCTGGGTGATTTGCTGTGCCAGCAGTGGGGCCACGGTGGCGGGGGGCAGCCCCTGGCAGGTGATGAAGGCCTGGGCTCTGCGGCCCCGCTCCGGCCCCCGCCGGGCCAGGATGGCCCCGAGCACCTCCCGCGGCTCCCGGGCAGACACCTCCCCAAAGGAGCAGCCCAGGTCCTGCAGGAGCACCCAAAACCACCGTCAGAGCAGCCCTGACCCACAGGACAGCCCCAAAGGGGCACCCAAAACCACTGTCAGAACAGCCCTGACCCACAGGACACCCCTAAAGGAGCACCAAAACCACTGTCAGAGTAGCCCTGACCCACAGGACACCCCCAAATGAACACCCAAAACCACAACAGAGCATCCCTGACCCACAGCACACCCCTAAAGGAGCACCCAAAACCACAGTGAGCATCCCTGACCCACAGCACACCCCCAGAGGAACACCCAAACCCCAGTCAGAGCATCCCTGACCCACAGCACACCCTCAAAGGAGCACCCAAGCTCATCCCAGCACCTCGTGCCCAGGAAGCCTCTGGCCTTTTTCCAACCAAGGGCTGGAATTTCCCCCTCTGCAGCTCCTTGAGGGCCCCTCCCCAGGCCCTTCCCCCCTTGCCCAGCCCCAGCAGAGCCCTGGGCTGACCTTGGAGAGCTCGTAGAGGCACAGGACCTGCCTGCAGTAGCCCCTGCCATGGACACACTCCTCTGCCAGAGCCTTCAGCGCTGCCACCACGGCATCATCCTCACACGGGGCCCCCAGAGGGGTCCAGTCCTCCAGGCTGGCTGCTGCCAACACAAAAACATCAATTCCTCTCTCATGAAAGCAGACAGCTCCCTTACACCCGGGCAAGGCTCCCAAACCTGCAGCAATTCTGTAACGCTTTCTCAGCCTTTGAAAACCCAGCCCTTGACACCTCTGACTTTTGAAATTTTCCATTTGTTTCAGGGTACAAACAATGTAACAGAACACGAATATCCTCAGTAACATCTCAGATATTAAATTCCTAAGTGTAAGATTGAGTAAGGGCTCTGCAGCCTTCCTGATGCTCTCCTGTGTCTGCTCAGCTTTACCCATCACTGTTAGAAAGGGATGTCCCAGACTGCACAGACATGCAGAGAACTTCACAGACGAACATTCTCAGCCTTAGCTATTAATTAGCTTAGCTATAAGCTAACAATCTTAGCCTTGCTATTAAAAAAGAAACACTAAACCCTCCACAATGCACAAAGGAGTCAGAAAAAACATATTAATTAAAGCATTTCCTTGCTTCAGCTACAGAATTAAAAAAAAGAGTAGAATGTTTTCTAAAAGCAGAACAGGTATTAAAGCCCAGTGCTGCTCTGCTGGGCCAGAACTGAGAGCTGTAACCAAGGAAAGGTTCAGGATCTCTGGGAATTGTACACAGAACACCCTGCCTGCAGCACACAGGGGCAGCGTGCAAAGCTTCCAATCCTTTCAAAGGAGCACTGAGATGAGGCAGGGAGAGAAAGCAGGGAGAGCTTCACTGCTGCTGGGGTTTTGGGGAGGTGCAAAGAGAGGGGAGAGGCAGCACGGGTGGATTCAGGGGTCACTCACTGCTGGGGGCTCCGCTGGCCTCGCCCGTGCCCGCTCCGGCCGCCAGCAGTGCCCGCACCTCGGGCTGCAGCTGCTCCAGCCCGGCCTCCCCCGAGGCCAGGGCTCTGCAGTGCAGCACCAGGGACACGTCCCTGTGCCACAGCTGGAAGTAGTGGCACACCCGGGTGGCCTCCAGCACGCTGCCCTCGTCCAGCAGAGCCCCCACGAGCGCGGCCAGCGCCGCCCGCTCCGTGTGCCCCAGCGCCGGGCACGGCTCCCCCGCTGCCAGAGCCTCCAGCCCGCGGTGCCCAGCCGTGTTCAGGGCTGGCAGCTTGGCAAAGGAGAACTGTTCAGCCAGGCTGCCGAAGGACAGAGCCCTGGCCAGCTCAGCGGGGCCGGGACACGGGCACTGCCCCGAGCCCTCGGCCGCCAGCGCCACGCGGCACTGCCAGATCTGCTTCTCCACCTCCTGCAGCTCCTGCACGGCCACCTCGGGCTCCTTGGCCAGCCAGTGCCCGGCCAGGGTGAGCAGCAGCTGTCTCTCCATGATGCTGGCTGGCTTCTCCTGCCCTGAGGGTTCCCACACGTCGTTGGCCTGCTGGAGGAAGAACCCGGCTGCAGCCCGGCTGTGGATGGAATGTTTGCTGAAGGTGTCGTTGCATTTCTTCCAGAATTCAGCTCTTGTCTGTGTTTGGTGCCACTGTCCAGTGTCTCTTAAACGATGTAGATCTCTCAGAACCTGGGAAATCCAGAGAGGTTTATCACAATTATCTTTCCAAGAAAGAAAGCTCCAACTCACAGAGGATGGCCAGCACTGGAACACTGGGTTTAGTGCCCAAATATGCAAAAAGTCACAGAATTGGTTTGGGTTGGAAGGGGCCTTAAAGATCATCTTGTTCCACCCCCTGATAGACAAACCCATCTGTTTTTCTCCCCAAATAAAACTGATTGCATACAAACAAAAACAGTAAGAGAATTAGGACAACTGTCCTGTACCCCGCAGCTTGGCACAGTTTGGTGCACTTGCATTTAAAACAAAAAATTAATTAACAAAAAAATGAAGGTTCCAGGAAGGCTGAGAAGCTGCACCCTCAAGCCTGGCAGCAGCAGGAAGAAGAGGTGACTGTCACTGAGTGCACTGTACCTCGTGTGTGACAACGCTGTCCACGGGCAGCTCAGCCAGGGCTGCCACCTCCCGAGCCAGGCTGAACATCCCCTGCTCCTGCAGCTGCTCCAGGATGGAGCTGCACTCCTCCTGGAAGGCCTCCAGGCTGCAGGGGGACAGGATGGAGCGGCTGATGGAGATGGAGGAGTCCCTCAGGGCCTCACTGAGGGCACAGAGTCTCTTCACGTGGGGGCCTGGGTTAAACAGAACAGCTCAGAACCAGCTCTGAACCCCAGGGAAGGCTGAGCTCCCCTCAGGATCCTGGGGTTCATCCTGTCCTCACCATCCAGCAGGAGGTTCTCTGCTGCAGCAAGGAGCTGCAGGAGCTTCCCCAGCTCATACTGGGTGTGGCACTGGTGCAGCATCAGCTCCAGCAGGAACAACGCCTGCTCCTCCAGCCACGGCAGCGGCACCTCGGGGGCTGCTCCTGCTGCTGCTGCCAGCTGTGGGAGGGAAGGGGTTAAGGGGCAGGGTTGGTGGGACCCTGCAGGCTGAGAATTTCAGCTTTTCTCTGCTAAAAGACCCCCAAGCAAGCACTGCATTGAGCTGAGGCTGTGGAACAGGCTCCCAAAATTGAGTGACAGCACTGGGGCTGTGGGTGTGTGGTTTGAATAGAACTGTGTGACCTCACAGGGTGAAAAACTTCAAATTTAAGGTTTTAGTATCTACTAATATATGGGGCAATATGGAGGATTTTGGGCTTTCTCTAAGTCCTCCTTCTTCACCCTCTTCTTCCTGGTTTCAGGTGGTTTTTTTCTAATTGGGGCTGCACTGAGGGCCTTGGGTGGTCATTACTGGGTTAAAAGTATAAATAATATAGATGTCATTTAATTATTGGGTAATTAGTGCTTAAAAGACCTTGGAAGGAGTTAGAAGGATCCATTCTCTACCTTGTCAGCTAAAACTCCTGACTTGTGAGACTGCACCATAAACAAGAATTAATAAACACTGTGTCCCAAAAAATGTATTAATCCCTGCTCTAACAGGAAGAAAAGANAAAACTGCAACTCTCATGTATTAATCCCTGCTCTAACAGGAAGAACAGAAGATAACAGCCTCAAGTCCAGGAAGGAAAACCACTAATCAAAGGGAATGTTAGTTAGCAGCATGCTCAGGGAACCAGAAAAGTGGGATGGGAAGAATTGTTAGAACACCTGCATTGAGAGACAAGGAGCAGGGTGTGAAAAGCCCAGCTGCTAAACCCCAGCAACGACACGCAGAGAAAATGAATTTCCTTACTTTTGTGAGGCTTTCCTGAAATTGGTCCAGTTTGGTTTTAGCTTCGTGGTACTTTTTACAGTTCATGCACAGCTCATACATCTCCAGGATGTGCAGCAAAGGGGAATCCTTTAAGACATAAAACCAGATGATAATAAATTCCCAAAAGTACCTCAATAAATATATTTTTAAATAAAAGTCATCTATTATGTCATTCAATAAATGCAGAATTTGTGTTCCTCAGCAGCAGAACAACGAAGTTTTAATCTGCTAGAATTGCATGCAAGGTTGATGTAGGATCTACAAATCTGTGATAATTGGAAGAACTTCCACTTTGACTGGGAATTTCAGTGGACAGCCAGGTTATCCTTGGCTCAAAGCAGGACAGAGGGGGATTGACAGCCCCAGAAGGTGAGCCACATCAAACATCCCCCTGAAACCACATTCCCTCACCTTCAAGAAGAGCTGGAAGCCGTTTAGAAGGGTTTTACTCTTTTGCTTCCTGAGGAAGACTCTCCAGATGGCAGCGAGGTCCTGCAGGTCCCACTGGGGACTCCCTGCCCCGCTCGGGGTGTGGGCAGTGGCCTCAGCCCTGGTGGCATCATCCACAGAAGTGATGATCCAGACACAGAGGCAGGAGATGAGCTTTGCACCCTGCAAACACCAAAAGGATGGGTTTGCACCTCCCCAAGCTGTGCACAAAGACCCCAAAAACACAGGAACAGATCCATGCACAGGCAGATCCCCCCAGAACACAGCTGGGCACAGCTGGGCACTGCCAGCAGCTGGCACTGCTCACTCCCTCAGGCACAGGGAAGGGCAGACTCACGGGGCAGCAGGCTGCCAGCACGCTGAGGATGGGGGCCCGTGCCCTGAGCCCTTCAGCCAGCAGGTACCACCAGGGGCTGGGCTGCTCCTGGCACTGCAGCAGCACCTGGAACAGGCTCCCTGCAGGGGCCCTGCCAGCAGCACCGGCCTCAGCAGCAGCCAGGAACCTCCCCAGGGCCAGCTCCAGGTGATCCCGAACCACGGGAGGGAAATCCTGCACCAGGGGAAGGACCTGCGGGGAGAACAGCACCAGAACCCTGTGAGGAGAGGGCAGGGAGAGGAGGGAAATGCACTGAATACACAAAACACTCTACAAATTGCGTTCTTAGAACGACTTTGGAGACCCAGAGAGGAAAAAGGGTTCTGTAGGTGTGAATTATTCTAATGAGGATAACGAGGTGTGAATTATTCTAATGAGAGACTGAAGCTCATCCTTTTCCACCAAGCTCAAATGTCTCCTCGAGAGCCTCAGCTCTGCTCTCTCTTCTGGTGCAGCAACAGAGCATGAGAAGGGTCTGCTCAGGTGCCTTTGTGGAGTTACAGATTCTCCAAAACAACAAGGAGATGCAAGCTAAAATCCTAGGCCTGCTAAGCATCACCTTAACCTGCAATTACCCAGTGACCTCCCTCACAGGACTTTTCCCACTGGCTTTTATTGGAGTATTTTTTATTCATTTTAAAATCACTTTCAAAACCAAAGGTGGGAAATTTGGATTCTCTAAAGTTTCAGTATCTTTACGAAAAAATCAATTTGAGCTTTGAAAGGAAAGGTGAGTGGTTTTATTATAATTTACACTGGATATGTGGCAACTCTTCAATTAAAAAAAAAAAAAAAAAAAAGCAGTAACCACCAGAGTTTAAATTAAATTTACAAGTGTAGCTGCGAGGGAAGGGCCACCACAGTCCAAGGGCATGGACATCCCAAAAGAACCAAAACCCAGGACGTGGTGAGGCTCCTGCTGTCCCCACCCTGGGACATTCTCTCTCTCCAGGAGTCACTTCAGTGCCCACCCAGCTCACCTGGGCTGGCTGGTGGCCGTGCAGCTGGCTCTGGATGAGGAACTGCAGCCACTCGTTGGACTGGGCACATTCCCTCAGGAAGGACGTGCTCAGCTCCAGGTTATGGAGTTTGCAGAACTGCATCACCAAGGACCACTGCCTCCTGGAGTCACTGGATGTCCTGCAGGGAGTTCAGAGAGCTCCAGGTGCATTTAACTGCAATATCTGCAGTGGATGCTCAGGTGTGAGGTGACCCTGTGAGCCAGAGCCACCACGAACAGCAGCAGGGCACTGCCAGGGTCACTGCAGGGAGGCCACAGCCCCTGGGAGCTCCCACCAGGGCAGGACTGTCCTGCCCTGCCCTCTCTGGTGCTCTCTGACACACAAATCAGGCTCCATTTCCCAGGTAACCCCCAAAGCTGCTCTCACCTCTTTATTCCCTGGTGCTCAATGGCAGCCCAGAAGGCCTCTTCCAACAGGGTCAGAACTGCTGCTGCTGCTGCTTGGTCACCATCAGCCAACTTTGTTAACTTCTCCACTGTTTGAAAGAACACATTCCTGAGGTGCTGTCTGGGATCAGAGCCAGGGCAGCATTTCCAACAGCACCAGGAACCTCCTGGTTAGGAAAGCAGACACCTGTGGCCCTGGAGTTACAAATCCAACTTTCTGGAGTTGTTTCTGGGATAAATTTAATGTCCCTACACCTGATCTGTCTGCAGGTGTGAGACAGTTTTCAAATAAGGAGAAAGGAGATGTGGCAATGGACTCTGTTTAACTCTCTGTAACATTACTGCAACAGCAGGCTGAAGCTCAGTAATATCAGCCTCAGGCAGCTGCTGGACAGTGTCTGTCAGATCCTGATACAGGCTCCACTGCTCTCCCTGCCTCATTTGACACCACAGGATAAAAAAAAGGCACCTTCAAAATTAATTTAAAAAAAAAAAAAAACAACCAGGAAGAAAAGAACAACAAAGTTCTCAGAAGCTTTCACTGCACTGCTGAGCCACCAGGGCAGCATCCCTGCATCCATCCATCCATCCCTCCCTGCTTCCCTTCCCAAGAAAGCCACAGCAGCCATTCCAAAGCACAGCCCCCTTACCCAAGGAGTCCCTGGCGTGGCTGTGATGATGATGATGATGATGAGAGCCCTCAGTGCTGGTGCTGTGAGTGGCAATGATGCTGGCAGCCCTGAGCTGCACTCGCAGGCGGAGGCTGTCCAGCCCCAGCAGCTCCAGGAAGCAAACGCAGGCTGCAGCCACCGAGGGGGCACCGAGGGAGCACAGGGCCAAAACCTGCACCTCCCGAGCTGCCTGCTGGATCCTGCAACCACAAACAGCCCGGGGGTTTGTGCCAGCCCAGCACCAGGACCCCCAGGCTAACCCAGGGGGTGTGCTGAGCTCTGAGTCAGCAGCATTGTATCATCTCTGAGCCAAGAGCTTCGTATTTATAAAAGGTGTGGGGGTGAGAATGAAGGCTCACACGTGATGAGCAGAGTTTGCAATTTCATGCATTTATCAAAAATGAAGCTGGGGGATTGGTGTTGTAATTAATAAAACACCCCCCCAGGAGCTGAGGGCACACAGAGGCTCTGCAGAGTTCACAGCCCACTGCAGCACCAGGAACCCGAGCCTGAGCTGCAGATGGAGCTAAGGGAGAAATGCACCCAAAGGGTTTTCCCAGAGCAGTCACTGCCATAATCCTGCACCCCTGGCTGTGTTAAACCATGACTTCACTCTGCACTCATGGCTGTCTCCCTTTCTGCCCCAGTTTTACCTGTTTACACAAGAGAAACAGATCTGTGGGGAAACGATGGAGAAAAACTAACAGTGACCAGTACACAAACCAGACATCCCAGAAAAAAGGTGATTTCCTCCAATTCCCACACTAAACAGTGAATTTCATGTATTCAGGCAAGATGTGTCATTTGGCTGTGCCCTTCTGAACACCTGACTTTGAAGCTTCAGCCAGAACATTTCATTCCATCACCCTCCAGTGCATTTTTTTTTGCCTTACTAATTAAACTAAAGAAGTGTCACCATTAGGAAATGTCAAAGAAAATGAGCACCATTTTCCTGTGAAGTCACCTAGGGGCTCAGGTTCCTAAAAGAAGAACCCTCCCACATTTGATCTGACTGGAATATCCTCCTGGCTTCCCTTTGTGCAGGTTTTACTGAGCTCATTCCAAACGAAGCTCACCTCCTTTGGGTGATATTTCATTTCTAACCCTTAGGACAGCCCCAGCTGCACTGCCCAGCCCTGGTGTGCTGCTGGGGAGGGTGGATGCCCTCCCTGTGCTGTCCCTGCTCAGGACACTCACAGCTGCCTGGGGGTTTTGCTCCTGGCCAGCTGCTGCCCCAGGAAGGTGCCGAAGGCAAAGGCGGGGCGCCCGTGGAGAAGGTAGAAGAGGAAATCCAACCTCTCCAGCACGGCGTGCCTGCTCACCAGCTCGGGGCTGGAGAAGTGGGGCAGCTCGCTCCAGGAATCTGGGAACAAGAGAGGAGCACGGTGAGACACAGCTGGAGTGGGCACAGACACAGCCAGGGGAGAATCACACACAGCTCCCCTGGCACTAATGCAGCACGGTGAGACACAGCTGGAGTGGGCACAGACACAGCCAGGGGACAATGACACACAGCTCCCCTGGCACTAATGCAGCACGGTGACACAGTGAGACCCAGCTGGATTGGGCACAGACACAGCCAGGGCTGCACAGTCAGGGGACAATGACACACAGCTCCCCTGGCACTAATGCAGCACAGTGAGACCCAGCTGGACTGGGCACAGACACAGCCAGGGGACAATGACACACAGCTCCCCTGGCCCAAATCCAGCCCTTGGCACACCCAAACCCACACTGAAATCCCACTCCTCACTGGAAAACCACAGCCCTGCAGCACCTCAGCCTGCTTTTAAATGAAAACATTCGTGTTTTTCTATCTTGTATTTAAGAAAAGTTCTGCCTGTGAAAAGCTTAATGCAAAAATCTAGAATTCTAGCTCAAAACCCAATCTTAGGAAATGACACTGTTTTTCTGGTGAAAGAAATGGCCTTTTGAGTAAATTTATCTGCCAAATAACTCCCCTGGAATGTATTTTATTTGAGGTGCTCAGGTTAGGAAAGCATGTAAACCTTGGCAAGAGACATACCTGACACAGCAAGAGTGTTTGTTGACTGCCAGCCAAATAATTTCGTGGGGTCAAAGGGCATTAATGACTGAAAGATCAGAAACAAAACACATTGTGGCAGCTTAAGGATTTCACATCATTGTCCCAGAACTCTCAATTTCTAATTCTCTTACTGTCACAAACATTTTAAAATTTAAATATTGTCATTTCTGCAATATTAAACACCTTGTCCCCCTGAACACTGCAAGAATATCCTTCTCTGACACTCCAGCACTGCAAACTCACAGGGTCCAGAGACCACCTGAAAAAGCAGCTCAGGATGAAGCTGTGAACTTCAGCTCCACACCAAGGATCCCAAAGAAACAACCCCTGGCCCCCAGCTGCAAACAAACTTCTCTTTCCTTGTGCCAAAAGCACTCTGTGTACCTGCAGAAGGTGGTAGAGGGAGATGTCAGGAGGCAAAATCCCATGAGCAGTGCAGGAGGGGAAGAGAGCAGCCTTGAGCTTGGGGTAAGGGGTCAAGGCCATTTTCAAGAGCTGTGGATCAACTTTCTTCAGAGGTTTCTCTGCATCTTCATTCTGAAGGACCTACAGGCAAGCAAGCAAAATTAATTAGGAGGAAACAGCATTAAACAACAACAAAACAATTTTGGAGTGTGCCCATCCACCTCAGGGGAATCTGACATGCAGTGACAACACAGAAAGCATCATCTTTTTTGGTGTAAAATGCTTTTAAATTATCTCAGACCCATCTTTTCCAGCACAGATGCTGCAGATCAGGACACTCTGGTCATTCTGGCATTTTTCTATCAAAGCCAGGAGGGCAGGACAGGGGAGCAGGGAGGGACCAGGGGGGGATCAGGTGGCCCAGGGGAGGGCCCAGGGGGCCCAGGCTCTGGGTGGTCGATGCCCCCAGGCCCATAGACCGTGGTGGCCAGGGCCAGCAGGGTCCTGCCCTCCAGCAGGATGCTGCTCACACCCCCCTGGCTGCTGGGAATCAGCATCTGAGCGTTGGCCAGACTCGCCTGGAAAATCATCTTGGGATCTTCAAAGGAAAAAAAAGACATTTAATTTAATGCAAACTCAGTGTTAAATCACCAATCTCACATTGCAGCTGTGTTCTGAGTGTGAAAAATGCTGGATTTTCTCCTTTCTGTTGTCCATATTGGTTTCCCTCACTTTGCCTACAAACACAGAGAAGATGAGTTCAGGTTTACCAAGCTTTCCCCAGTTTCCAGCTGCAGCTTTGCCTGCACAGACTGGCTGGGGTTGAGCCCCACAGTCCAGCACTGCAGTGGTTCAGTTCTTTACCCTACACTGATCATGCTTTCTAAAAAAAGCTTCCCTTGGGATTATTTTTGTCTTTTGTTAATGGGTGACTCTGCAGAAGATGAAATGTTTAAAAAGTGCAATGAGTTAGGGGCACGAATTCCACTGGTTTTCAGTAAAGCAAACACATAATCCAAGGGCAGAGAAATCAAAATCAACAATCAAAAGCCACAGGAAGGGTTAATTTTAATGGGATGTGTATTTTCTTATGAATTCTCCTCCTGTTCAACCTGTTGGGAATGCCACTGAGCTGGAGGTGACGATGATTACACACAGGAGGATTCTCACTTCTCTGCAGCCTCCAGATCTTTAAGCAGGAATTGCAGTCCAGATTTCAGAGATGAAGAACTGATGGACAGGGAGGTGATTTGCCATGGCCAGAGGGTTTGGAGCAGAGCAGAGGTTTTAATCCCCCTGTGTCAAAGCCCATCTGTGAGATCCCTACCTCGGGGGCTGCTGGCCACCCCCCGGCACTGCACCAGGAACTCAAACCAGGGATGTGCCTCATGCAGCTCCCTCTGGTCCAGGATGGGGCAGTTGGAAGGGGTTAAACTGGAAATAAAACAGCAGCAGAGTGAAAATGCAGGGCTGGAGACCACTGATGTCACACAGCATTAAAGCTCTGGGTGTTATGGCAAATACAAGTGGTTGGACAAACACCCAGAAAATGATGGACTGGCTTTTTTTCTGCTCCACTTCTACATTCTTGATAATTCCAGTGTTAGACCGGAGTTAGAGCTCACAAATTTTAATTGCCAAGTATTCATTAGATGGGAAGTATTCATACAGCTCCAATGCCTAACACTGGCCCCAGCTAACTAACTTCAAATCCCAACTAACCCTAGTTCATGTGGAAATCAGCAATTTCCTTATCTGTGACCATATCAGGAGTCAACTCACACCTGGGCTTAAGAAAGTGTCTGAATTCTGTATATTCTGATTTTCTGAAGAGCAACTTGTCTTGGCTCATTTAGGATCGTATTGCTCACAGCATTACACTAATTACAGCTGTAATTGTTTCCTTTCATGACTGACACACAAATTAATACAACCTGAATAAAGCTTCAAAATACAAACTCAAAAAGCTTTCTGAATAAAGCTTAGAATCTCACACACTGCCCCAGAGTTTCTGTTAAATGACACTGCCAGGGCTGAGCAAAACTCTCCCCACCAGCTGCTCAAATTGGGTTTCCTTCTTTAAATCTGGGATCCCCCGTGGGATTTGGGGGATGGGAACATTCCCACCTGTAATAGTCCAGGTAAGTGTAGAGCAGGTACTGCAGGCTGTGCTCCAGGCAGTGCAGGACAAACTGAGCATGGAAATCCAGGCCAGTGGCAGTGCAGTACTTTGGCACAGGGTGAGGGTTCTGCAGGACCCCTCCCAGGCACGACAACCTCTGCAGCAGCAGCTCAAAATCCTCCAGCTCAGAACGGACAAAAATCCCCTTTCTGTCAGAAAAAAAAATGCACAGACACTGAGCACACAGCTCCCTTTGACAGGTCCTGATGGGTGTTTTCAGCTCAGAATTAGAGAGAATTTCCCTCTCAGGGATTAATTCCCTGCCGAGGCAAACACGACGTGCCCAAATCCTTCTCCTTGTGCCCCACCAACAGCGTGGTTACTGCAGGTCAGTGCACAGAACGAGGTGTGCACACTGAAATGCTCAGGATTTCCTCCCTGGCACTAAAGCTGGGATCAGGAATATAACCACTGGGAAACCTCCAGGGGCTGAGGGAGGAGTGCTTTGCTCTCATGGCTCTTACTCTTTTCAGATAATTGAAAACAAAAGCGCAAAATCACATTTATCACTGGGTTCGTGCTGCTTCCAAAAGGAGCAGTATCAAAATCAGTATCTATCAAGGGTTTATTTCTGAGTTTGGCTTCACACAGGAAGGAGATTCAGTGTGAGGCCTTGGGGGCCCTACCTGGCCAGCTTGTTGAGGATGTCCTGTCTCATGTAGGTGCTGCACAGAGTGCTCCTGTCCACGATGTCAGGGCTCAGGGGGGGCCAGGCTGAGCCACAGGGAGCCTGGCTGGGCTCTGACTCCTCAATCCAGGCACAAACACTGCCCCAGTCATGCTGGGCTGTCAGGTGCATCCAGAGAGCCTCAGCACTGCAGCTCTTGAGCTCTGTGTTCCAAAAAGGCAAACGGATGAAAGCAGCACACACAAACACTCCTGAGGGAAAATGCTGATGTTTTCTTACACAGAATTGGGGAATGGTTTGGGCTGGGACCTTAAAGAGCACCCAGCTCCTTGGGCAGGGACACCCTCCACCATCCCAGGGGATTCCAAACCCCATCCAGCCCACCTTGGGCACTGCCAGGGAGCCAGGGGCAGCCACAGCTGCTCTGTGCCAGCCAGGAATTCCTTCCCAAAGTCCCATCCAGCCCTGCCCTCTGGCAGTGGGAGCCATTCCCTGTGTCCTGTCCCTCCAGGCACCCATTTTCAGTGAACAGTTGCCAGAATGATGCTGAGAGCAAAGATCTTATTCCAGCTTTTGGAGCCTCATGCTGGCAGAGCTGGAAGGGATTCCCAGGGGAATGAAGGGAGTGGGACAGGACATGGCAGGGGGTGGCAGAGGGTGACAATTCACAATTGCCATGCCTCAGGCAAGTCCCCTCCAGCTACATCCAAACCCCTCTGCAGAGGATCAGCCCAGACCCAGGATGGAACAGGGTGAACCCCATCCTTGCCCACCTACACTGACACAAACAAGTGCCCTGAGGGCTGTGCCCATGCCAGCCCCACACAGGGGCTGTGGGCTGTGCCACAGAGCTCTGAATGCCCAGCTCAAGCCCTCAGTGCCCCAGGACCTGCCTTGGTGTGGTTTCCTGGGGAGCAGAATCATCTCCTGCTGCAGCTGATCCCACCAGAGAGCCCAGTCCAGCATCACCCTGAGCCTGCTGCTGCCAGGGCTGCCCGTGCCCAGCTGGGAGCCCAGCACTGCCTGCTGCCTGCTCAGCTCCTGCTCCTTCCTCCAGCTGCAGAACCTGCTGAAACTGCAATGGTATCACAGCAGTTTGGGCATTATTTAACTGTAAAATGATTTGTTGGGGTTATTTCGTTTGCTGTGCTGCAGACACCGTAGATCAAAACCAGAGCAAACAACTGAACACAAGTCATTGAGCAGTAATTCTGATATTATTATTATTTAAAAAGCTTCATTTGAAGCAGCAGAGCTCTGTCACCCCCACAATAGTTTGTCATGACTCACACAACAGTTTGTCATGAGAGAACACGACAGCAACTGCTCCATTAATGAGAAAATTACCCAGTCCCCACACTGACTCTGGTTTATGCAAAGCCCAGTGTGAAATGAATGAAATGAAACACTGTATTTGTCAGTGCAGCAAATCTCACAGAATGTAGAATCCAGTACATTTCAAATCCTGTTAATGCTATTAATTAATAATTAAAAGTAATAACCCACGTTACCTGGAAAGAGACTGGGTCTCTTGATTTTCCTGGAAGGGTTCTGAGTAGCAGCTTTCAACCTGATGCACAAAGTCTATCACTTTCTTCTCTTTTTCAGAAAAATAATTTTCCTCTTGTAAGACTTTCACCTTTAATTCAAATTAAAGTGTCACCTCCAACTGCTAAAGCATCACCTCCAATTGCCCCCAGTTTTTACATATCTTTAATACATTCAAGTTGTAAATGATCCTGCAAGTGGCAAACAATTAACCAACTGTAGGGAAAAAATGCTAGAAACATTTTAATGACAAGAGGACTCCAGGCTGTGTGAGAGAACCAGATCAGAGCCAGGAGAAATAAATGACATTTTAACAGCTCTGTACTTTAACTGTAAATTAAAAGTTAATTAAAAGTCCCCAAAAGGGACAGGGATGCTCAGAAGTGCACTGGGAGGATGCAGGCACAAGCCCTGGCTGCCTGTGCTCTGAAGGTCAGCTCAATCCAGGGCTTTCCCCAGCACAAACACACTCCAGGGCTCCAAGCTGCACTCACCAGGAGCTCCCTGACGTGTCTGTCCTCGGTGTGAAAGCAGATCCTGTGGAATTCCTGCTTCACGTCAAAGCCCTGGCACAAAGGAGACACTCTCTGTAAAATGTGCCCACAGAAGGCACTGAAAAGATCAAACACAGAACAAACACAGCTGCTCTGCCTCCAAAGCACACAGCCCTGACAAACAGGGGCTTGGCAAAACACACAAACCCTGAGAGCCCCTGCAGCAGCTCCTACAGGGAGAACAAACCCTGGGGCACCTCCCTGGGCAGAGCCACCCTCACCCTCACCTCGGGCAGCCACAGCCACAGCCACAGCCAGGCTGCCTCAGCAGCTCCTCAGAGCCCATTTCCACCTGTTCCTGGTGGGATCAGGACACCCTCAGCACCCCGAGGAGCTTCCCAACCCTGCACCCCTTTCCCAACGTTCCTCAGCATCTCCTCAAAACCCACTTTCACCTGTTCCTGGTGGGATCAGCACACCCTCAGCACCCCGAGGAGCTTCCCAACCCTGCACCCCTCTCACCATGTTCCTGAGCAGCTCCTCAAAGCCCATTTTCTCCTGTTCCTGGTGGGATCAGGACACCCTGAGGAGCACCTCACCCTGCACCCCTCTCACCATGTTCCTCAAAGCCCATTTTCTCCTGTTCCTGGTGGGATCAGGACACCCTGAATCCCTCTCACCATGTTCCTCAAAGCCCATTTCCTGTTCCTGGTGGGATCAGGACACCCTGCAGCCCTCTCACCATGTTCCTCAAAGCCCATTTTCTCCTGTTCCTGGTGGGATCAGGACACCCTGCAGCCTCTCACCATGTTCCTCAAAGCCCATTTCCTGTTCCTGGTGGGATCAGGACACCCTGCAGCCCCCTCACCATGTTCCTGAGCAGCTCTGAGGCCTCCCTGGTGCTGCCCCTCAGCAGGCACTCATAGACCAGGCTCAGACCCATCTGCACAAACTCCTGCAGCCTCTCAGCAGGATGCTGCTGCCTTCGGAAGAAGATCTGGGCCTCTGGAATTCTGTTGCTCAGGATGGCCTCAGCAACGACCTCCTAAAGGGAAAAACACAGAATAAACTGATCTGCATCATCCCTAGGTTGATTTTCTTCCCCAGTACTTTGAGATATCTCCATCCACATAAATGATCTCCTTATATAAACCTCACCCCAGCAGTCCAATCTGGGTTGCTGATTCTCACCTCTGGGGTCAGTTTTTCCCATTCTTGGCTCTCCTCTATCTCAGGCAGGTCCTCCTCCAGGTCAGCCTCTGTGTGTGCTGCAGGGATGGGTGGTCGAGGGTATTTCCTCAGGAATTTTCTCAGCTTGATGATGTAATCAGTTAAAATATCTGCAGCCTTCTGCAGGAATTCATCAGGTTCTGCCAAAAGCACCCAAGACATCAGTTCAATGGGAATGAACAGATTTTAATGTTCAGCAAGGCTGAATTAATAAATGTATTAATTAATAAATAGAAACCCTTCAGAGGGAAGAGCACAGGAGCCCAGGCAGTGACAGCCCAGCACTCCCAGCACCCTGGCAGGACACAGCCACAACCCCACAGAGCTCCCTGCCCTCACTCAGGGGTTTTTCCTGCCCAGGGACCAGTAAAGGAGAACTGAAATTTTGGATTAATCCAAACAATTATTAGTTAGGTAAGTCCAATCTAAAGCACAGGGTTGAAAATCTTTCACTCACTTAATTCTAGTGGTTTTATTTTAATTCTAAGCAAATTTAAGCTTTTAACTGAAAGAATTAGCTGTTCTTACTTACTTAAATGATGAGACATTACTAGATATGACCCAGCAGGAGTGACCTTACCCTGTGTGTGCACAAAGATTTCCTCCAGCTGCTTGGTGAGGAAACTCAGGGTGAGGTTCAGGAGCTGCTCAGAGAAGTGTTTGCTGTGAGGCTCCATATCATTGTCCTGGATTGCTGAGCAGAGCAGGTTTAAAGCTGGCCTGAGCTCCTCCAAATCTGCAATGGTTCCAAAAAAGAGTTCACACATCTGCACACAGCCACAGGGAGCAAGGGAATGGAATAAACCCTGCAGCTGCAGGCTCTGCACTCACTGCTCAGGTAAGACTGGGAGGCTCCATCCCCAGGGGGCTCAGGTGCAGACAGACTGAAAACACTCTCTTTGCTTTTTAAAAACAAATCCACTGTGTCCAGCTGGTGATTTTCCAAACCTGCCTAGACAAACATGAAACAGAACAATTAAACATGGATTCTAAACCCACACGTTGTGCTCTTGGTGCTGGGATTCTTACTCCATCCTCAGTGACAAACCAGACACAGATTTAAACTCTGTGTGCAGAAATAACCTGCACAGCACCTGCCAGGCTCTGCTCAAACCCTGCCCTGTACCTTCACACACAAAATGTGATTGCAGCAATATGAAGCCAATACTATGAGAATCAGGACTCTGAATAAGATTACAGCAGTTTTATAAGAACAGTACAATAAACCCAGAAATCTAATGCCAAGGATTTCTTTTCATATTTAGCATTTTGCAGGAGGACAAAAGCTGCTGCAGAAAGTGGCAAAGCTGCTTTTGGGTCCAATCAAGAGGGAATTTTGAGCAGTGCTTTATTCTCTTTTATTTTATTAATGAGCACTCACTTTGCTGCTGGATTTCTTCCTCTGGGTTACTCATCTGCTTGGGGTTTTACTGTTTGTTTAATAACTAAACCACTTCTTTTTGCCCCTAGGTTTGAGGCACACTTTTAATTGTGTCTAAACCCACACTGACACTGCTAAACTGCATTTAAAAGTTGAAATACAGTTTGTTATGTCCTTACCTCGAGGGCATGGATGGGGATGGAGCACCTCTCCCACCCATTGAGGCGACACACGGAATCCACCACCCCGGCACTGCCAAACATCATCAGCCTGGTCAGAAACTCCTCCTGGCTTAATCCAAACAGGACCAGGGACAGACCACGCTCTGAGGGACAGAACCAAGCCACAGTTAAAGGCAGAGCAGCCACTCCTTGGGCAGCAGCATCTCTCTACCCACTGCTGCTGCCCAGAGCCAGGCAAAGCTGCAGCAGCTCTGGCTGGATCCCACCCGAGCAATGGAAATCACCCACCAGCAGCCAGGTGAAACACTAAAAACCCCTAAATATGAACCCTCACCTGTCAGCAGCAGACACAGGGGCACCTCTGCACTGCACTCCACGTAGACACTGCCTGTGCCAAAGTGGGAACACGTCACGTCCTGGGACTCAAAATCCCAGAGCACCAGGGACAGCCCCGTGTCCTGTGCCAGCACCACGAACACAACTTTGGCTCCAGTCACCAGTTTGCACTCCAGCTGTACCATCTCCTGGGCTGCTCCCACGGGGATTTGTGCCCACTGCTGTCCTGCACCCCCCTGGGCTGCACCCTGGCTCTGCAGAGCTCGGGACGCCGCCCATGTGACAGCCCGGGGAACAAAGGCCACCATCCTCTCTGCATCCTCACAAATCTCAGGATCGTGATCTTCAACATGGGGAAAAAACTGATACCAAGGCAAATTCGAGTGCTCCACCAAATCTGGAGAAGCTGGTGGTGTTCTTCTCCTCCTTACTCTGTCCCACAGTGAGGACAACTGTGCCTTCCAGGACCTGCAGAGGGGACAGAGCCACCTGTAACACCGGGCATTACCCCCACAACAAGGCAGGTAAAGCTTTCTCAGTTCAATAAAATGCACTTTGAGCTTATAAAATCCACCCAGCATCCTGCATTTTAACCTTACCATGGCCTCTTTATTTGTATTTAAATACTCCCTGCAGCCGAGCTGAGTGACCACAGCTGCATCAGCTGACAATGTCCATGTTTAGCATTTTTAGTAAAAAGCTTTCTTTTCCTCACAGAAAATGCCCCATCAATTAAAAAACAGTAGAACAGAATCAATTCCAGAACTGAATCTTTCTTATCTGTACATCAAGTTAAAACTGACATGTTTTACTGGTTTCAATACTCTAAGACTTAAAGGTGACCCCCAAGCAGCAACTCCTGTTTGGAAGCTGTTCAATGTCTTGGTCCACCCTAAATTCAAAATATTTACAGCAGAATGGGCTGATTTTACCTGTCACAAGTACAACTGAAAGAACAAATCAGCAGCTGATTATCAGTGATCCAAAGGAGGCAAAGGCCAGCCTGTGTCAGGAGGTTTTTCCCTCCTGTACCTGTCTGTGCGGAAAGGTGACGACAGGAGCTCCATGCTGTGCTCAGAACTGGCCAGGGCATCCTCATCCACTCCCTCTGGAGGCTTCACTGGAAGATTTTCAGGATCTCTCTTACAGAGCAAATGTTCAGGGAACTGTCTGTAAAGAAATAAATATGAAATTTCACCTCGTTCAGATGATCAAAGATGTTTTTTTCATGTTTAACTCCTCCAGGAGCTCTTGGTGCAGTTTTCTCTCAGGGTAACAGGTGAGCCATCAAAAGCTGATGTCCTTGTCCTTCCTGGACACCACCTCTTAATTACCACCTGGCCCTAATTTATCAAGCTAAATCAGCACAGCTGTACCTGCAGAGTTTGACAATTCCATACCCCACAGTATTTCTAAAAGGTGCTACCACCCACCCCTGGCACTGAGAGCACCCAATCCTCCTGGAAAAAATATGAAGGGCAAGACAAAGTTTGTCTACTTGTTAGCAGACAGATCAAAATAAAGAGATGTGACACAGCTTCCTTTGTGAAAGTGACAGGGAATAAATTAGAGCAAACAATGAAAGGACAATCTTTAACCATAAAGAGGGAATTTCTGCTCCAGCACAGAACTCAGAATGAAAAGCTGCCAGCACCCCAATGGGTACAGGCCCAAAACTGGGGAGCTGTGAGGATCAATTCAGCCCAAAGCTGAACTGGGAGCTGTACCTGAAGTAGGTGTTGAGCTGCACAGCCAGGGCACAGTGGCAGGTGTTGGTCACCACGGCCGTGCTGAGGTCAGGGGACACTGCCAGGCCAGCCAGGGGGGACACAGGGGCTGGGCCAGCTCCCAGGGCCACACTGACCTTCCCCAGGGTGGCACCATCAGTGCAGTCAAATATGTCTGCAAAGAGCATCAAGGAAAAGCCAGGCCCTGCAGTGCCCAGAGAGGAGTTACACACCAGGGGAAGGGGCTGAACTCTGGCTCCAAGAGCAGGGAAAGGCAACCTGACTTTATTGTGCTTTAATGTGCCAGGGAAGATGACCAGGAACAGGTTAAATCCAGCAGCTGGACAGGTTCCCTGCTCCCCACAATGCACAAACCTCTGCTCCCAAGCTCTGATTCCCTGCAGATCATTCCTATTTAATGAGGTGGCAGCAGAAGTCAGCCTGTTACACACAGAGCCATGAATCAAACCCATTAATGAAACCCAAGAATCCAGTGGGAAACAGAGCTCCAGTGGGGAGCTGGGAAACCCTGGATACACAACTATGGCACTCCAGAAAATCACCAGCACTTGGCTACACAACCTTTGCAGGTATCACTTAAATGTCTTTAAAGACATTTCTGCTCAGCCCTGACAGCAAAGAAAAGCAGCTTTGTTCTCCCAGATGATTCTCCCCAGTCTCTCCAGCAAAGGATACAAATCCAGCCAGCACTGTCCAAGAGGAACAGGATCCCCCTGCAGAACTGGGAGTCTGTTATTCTCCCCACAGCTTCTGCAGGCAGAGCCAGGGGGAAGCAGTCACAGGTCTCTGGGGGAGAGTTCTCCTCAGGAAAGGTCAGGTGCACAAGGATAAACTGGTTGAGCAGAAGTTTGCATTTGTTGTTTCCAAAAGACAGAATCTTCACAGAGGAAATTGAAGGCAGGCCTGTAAATTTAAAGATGTTTAAATTTCAGGTTACACCCAGCTGGGACTTTTGATCTGTAAAGGAATCCCAAGAAAATTCAAATTCATTGCCCCAGTTACCATCCCAACACAAGCTGGGGTGGTTGGTTTTAAACCTCACTTTCTATGCCTGAGGCACAAACTCTAGAACCATTTCCCAAAGCTTTTAATGTGGCTTTTTCAGTGGACAATGCTACAAAGAACATTAAAAAAACCAGCACAAAATAGGATTTCAGTCAGCACTGAAAAGAAAGGCTACAAACTTTGGAAATGAAATATTTTAGTTAGGGAGACTGTTTAGGAACATGTCCAACACCCAGTGCTCAATCCACTGCCTGACCCACCCCAGCAGGAGCAGAGCTGCAACATTTCCCACCTGGAACACATTGAAATTTACTCACTAATGCTTTTAGCTTCAAGGAGCTTTTTAAGGGTCTCTTCCTTACAACTGTGCAGGGAATTCGGGTTGTGTTTTCCATCTTCCACGCTGAATTCATAGACAAACAGGTCATGGCTTTGAGCAAGAGCCAGGAGTTTTGTCTTGTTGGATTTCAAACCATCACCTTCTGTGCTGTCCCACATGAAGCTGAAGATAAAACATTCAGAAGGTTACTGGCTTTATTCCCTTTCCCATTTCCCACTGAAGAGTTCTGGATGTGCACTGATGATGGACAACACCTTCATTTCAGCCCTGAAGGCTCTGCTGCCATCCCATCCCTCCCAGCACTGGAACTGCTTCATCTTTGGCAGGACAGAGCCTGAGGAACCCCAGCTCCTCCTCCTCTCCAGGATAAAGGGGTTTCCATCCTCCTGCATTTTTCACTTTAGTCACCCAGGACACGAGGGATGCTCTGCTCCAGGATTTCCAGGAGGGAGAACACCAGCTCTGCCAGCAAGGGGGAGCAGAACACATTGTCCATTTCCAGATTTTCCCCCTGTTTTTTGGGCTGTCCATTCCTGATTTTTCCCTGTTTTTTGGGCCGAGAAGCTCTCCAGGTGTGTCACCCCTGCCCCGTGGTGATGGGGAGGGGACAGAGAGGGACCAGCGAGCAGAGCCCTGTCACAGCCCTGGAACCCTCCCAGCCCTGGAATGTCCCCAGCCAGGCTGGACAGGGCTTGGAGCAGCCCGGGACAGGGGAAGGTGTCCCTGCCATGGCCAGGGTGGAACGGGATGGGCTCTAAGGTCCCCGCAAGCCGAACCAGTTCGGGATTCTGAGTCTCTGAACAGCGCTGGTGTCGCCGGACGCTGCGGATGCTCAGAGCCAAAGCGTGACGGCGCTTTCGGCTCAGCACGGAAGCTGCCAAAGCAGA
>VWYP01009338.1:0-40526 GCA_013400435.1 Pycnonotus jocosus
ATATATATATATATATAGCTGTGTGTCTTTTTTTTTCCCCAGGGCTTCTATTTTCTATAGAGGAACCTCACAAAGCTGTGTCACTTCCTAATTAATAATAGGATAATTATTATCTACACAGGCCAAGTGTAACTTTAAAAAATAACAATCAGGCTGTGGCTATTTTTTAATTCTCAAGGTCACTAGGTGCTGTTGGAGTAGGGGCTCCCTGAGCTCCCTGTCCCTCACAGGACACACTGCCCGAGCAGGGCAACTCCAACTTCATTTGGAGCCCACACGGGGTCCTGCCCAGCCTGGCGCTGTCCTGGGGGTGGACAGAGGGACCCAGACAAACTCGGGAAGGGGCTCATGGGAATCTCATGAAATTTAACAAAACCAAGTGCTGGTGCTGCACCTGGGTGGGGGCAACCTCCAGGATCAGTCCGGGCTGGGGATGAGCAGAGGGAGCAGCCCTGGGAGAAGGACTTGGGGCTGCTGTGGATGAGAGCTGGAGCTGCCCCAGCCCAGAACCCCTCATGCCCTGGGCTGACCCCCAGCGTGGCCGGCAGGGAACGGGGGGATTCTGCCCCTGAGCTCAGGTGAGATCCCACCTGCAGAGCTGCCCCAGCCCTGGAGCCCAGGAGGAATCTGGAGCTGCTGGAGAGTCCAGGGGAGGCACCAGGATGAGCAGAAGGATGGAGCAGCTCTGCTGGGAGGAAAGGCTGGGAGAGTTGGGATTGTCCAGCATGGAGAAGCTTTGGGGTGACCTCACTGTGGCCTTGCAGTACCTGAAGGAGCTGAGGGGAATCATGAGGATGCACTATTTACAAGGGCCTGGAATCACAGGATGAGCAGGAATGGCTTCAAAGTCAGTCACAGCATAGTGACAGTAACATAAAGGTTGTGACTTCAATTCCGGTATGGGCCATTTACTTAAGAATTGGATTCGATTATGTTTGTGGGTCCTTTCCAACTCAATATCTTGTGAATTTGTGAAACTTCAAATTGAAAGGGGGTAGGTTTAGATTGGATATTGGGAAAAATTTGTTTCCTGTGAGTGAGGGCCTGACACAGGGTGTCCAGAGAAGCTGTGGCTGCCCCATCCCTAGCAGTGTCCAAGGCCAGCTTGAACGGGGCTTGGAGCAAGCTGGGACAGTGGGAGGTGTCCCTGGCCGTGGCAGGGGTGTAATGAGACAGGCTCTAACGTCCCTTCCAGCGGAGGCCGCTCCAGGATTCACTGACAGCGCCGGCGCCGCCCGGGGCGGGGCTGGGCCCGGCCGGCGGCGGCTGCGCGGGGCGGGCGCGGCCATGGCGAAGCACACGGTGTCCTCGGCGCGGTTCCGCCGGGTGGACGTGGACGAGTACGACGAGAACAAGTTCGTGGATGAGGAGGACGGCGGCGANCTGAAGGAGAAGGGACTGGCGGGGCAGGGGGAGACGCTGAGGGGGAAGGGGGCTTGCAGTAGAAAGAGGCTGAAGGGGAAGGGGCTGACAGCAGGAAGGGGCTGGCAGAGGGAAGGGGAAGAGACTGAAAGGGAAGGGGCTATGGGGAGGAAGGTGGCCCAGCTTCCTCTCCTGCCCGCAGCAGCAGGGATGCGCTCAGGGAGGTGTCCCAGGGGCATGTTTCCTGTCCCCAGAGAATTCCCCGTGCCTGCTAGCAAGGCTGCCTCCCCCAGCTGGCCCCTGGTCACTCTTCCCAAGGGCTGCTGCTGGGCTGCTGTCCCCGTGGCTGGACGTGCTGAGACCTGTCCTCAAGGGCTCCAGATTGCAGAAGTGATGGAGGATGGTTTCTTTTACTCAGCCCCTCATTCAAGAAAGGCTTAGGAAGTATTCGTCAGTCATGGAACTATACAGCTGCTTGTTGATGCTGCTCTTGCCTCAAATGGCTTGAAAATTGCTGTCTTAGGCTGTAATGTCTTCTTAGCTGGTGAAGGAATCCTTGCATTGGAGTGTTTTCAGTCCTGCACAAGCCAGCTACAAGTATGGCTGTCCTGGTACTTGATGTCCATATACTTGATGTCTGGTCCTTAACCATCTGGCACAGGGAACATGATGGCTGCACTGCAGGCAGCTCTGAAGAACCCTCCCATCAACACAAAGAACCAGGCAGTGAAGGTAAAATAGCAGCTGCTTGCTCATGAGTTACTTCCTAAAAATTCTTTCCTGTCTCTGTTACCTCTATGTAGCTAGTTGTACCTTGAGGAGGCCAGAGAAGCAGAATTTAAGGTATTCCCTTATGTTGAAACATCCATGACCACCAGTGTTTTAATCTTGTTCAAAATACTGTAGCTCAGGTGTCATGTGTACAGGTACCTTTACCTTGGTGCTGCATCAGCTGTGGTTCTCCTACCAGTGCTGGTTGTGTTCTGTGTGCCCAGGTGTCACCAGGTGCCTGTGTCTGACTCAGACCGGACGTGGCAGCTCACAGATGTAATCGTTGTGGGCTCAGGGAACCAGGTTGCAGTTGTCACTTCTGACTAATGAAACCACCAGCAGTGAGCCTACAAAAGAGGAAGAATTGGTTTTTATCACATCCAATCAAAATGAAGCTGTTAAAACCTCAGGAAAACCGAGCCCTCCCCCTGTGACAGAGTGTGGGAGTCACCACACTCTGGGTATGTGCATTTCTGAATATCCCCAGGATGAATCCTGAATAGCTTGTGATTGCATGAGTGGGAGGAACAGGCTGATAAGATAGGGCACTGCCCAGCTGGTGAGTGCCTGCAGTCACTTCTCCCTTCCTGAGGAGAGGCCCAGGGGCATGGTTCCCTGCTGCATGGTTCCTGGCAGAGCTGTTCCTGCAGCTCCAACCCGTTCCTGAAGGGTTTTATAGAGCTCTGAGAACCAGCTGTTACAAATAGGGCTGTATAGCTTTGTCCTTGCATTAATGACTTGTTTCCATTAGCCCTCTATTGAAGGATTTAAGAATACACTTGGTGGTGGAATTGTAGAGGGCAGAATGACTGAACATTAATTCCTGCCTTAATTTTTGGTTATCTTTGGAACTTACGTAATTTTACTTACAGTCATGTGAGAAGTCTTGCTAAGCCAAGTGATTATGGGATATTAAATTGGGCAGGAAAACTGGCATCCATAGTTTCTCTAGGGCGAACTGCCTGAAGTTTGTGTGATAGAATTATTCAAAAGTCCAGCAATCCAAAATGAGAGACATTCTTCTCTCATCCTGCCTCAGTTAGTGATGGATGAACAGAAGAGCTGCTCCTTGCTGATTACACTGCTAATTGCTGCTGTAAGCACACCACACACATTCCCAGGTCTGAAATGACATCCAGATCAATGGTTAGTATTAATGGTTAATATTAATGGCCAGTCTGCATCCAGTGTGCCTGGGACAGCAGCTGACTGCTTGAAAAACATGTGGCTTCCAGCAGTCACCTCTTCCAGGCTGCCAATGGCCTTTCCCTGGATTATAATGGTTGTGTCACTTTTTTTTTTTTTTTTTTTTTTTTTTTTTTTTTTTACATTGTGGAGGTATGGAAACGTCACTCTTTTACACTACAGAGGTATGGAAAAGGCCCTAGTGGGAAGGGCGGCCAAACAAGCATTTTACTGTTATAATTGTTTGGGAACCTGATAGATCTTGAGCTTCCATATGAGCATTTACTATTTAGCTGTAATTAAGGGGTGGAGAATTGCAAACACTAACAGAAAAAAGTAAAAACTGTAGAAAAACTAAAGCAGTACAAATGTGTTAAACTCTTTTACATTGTTTATCCTTGGGAGGATGTGTCTGTTATATCTTACCATGACAAGCTCTTCACACACAGTCCTCTTCAGAGCTGTTAAAAACGCTCTAATTCAGTGTGTTTGAGAGAGGAGCAGTGTTTGGCTGCACCACACACAAGGATGACTGTGTGCCTGCTTGTTGACAGGACCGTGCTGAGAGCATCGTGCTGAAGGTGCTTATCTCCTTCAAAGCCAACGACATTGAGAAGGCAGTGCAGTCGCTGGACAAGAACGGGGTGGACCTGCTCATGAAGTACATCTACAAGGGCTTTGAGAGCCCCTCTGACAACAGCAGTGCTGTGTTACTGCAGTGGCACGAGAAGGTGCGTGCATGGGGACAGCTCCTGCCAGAGTGCCCAGGCCTGGAGCCTGGCAAGAGCCCCCTTCCTGTTTGGTGAGACTCAAGTGCCAGACTCAGGCTGTGACAAGGGTACGGCCCTGAAGCTCACAGCTGAGTTATATCTCCTGCCCACTGCTGCTTCCTTGGGTAAACACCCAACAGTTAAAATTCGGGTTTCTCTTAGACTGAGGCAAACAAAATGGTTTCATCCAGTGATTCAAGTAGGCTGAAGGAGCATTTCCTTCCTGGAGGGAAGCAAAATTTGCAGCTTGGTTATGCAGGGAAATGAAAGCTTAATTAAAGTTAAACAGCTTTCTTGAAATTGAGTATGATTATTGTACCCTGGCACAGTGGCTGCTGGTGTTTTGTGAAGGGCAGGCAGATACTCATGTGCAATATAAATGTGATCCAAGTAATTTCATAGACTCCCAGAATGGTTTGGGTTGGAAGGGACCTTAAAGCGTATCTCATTCCACTCCTGCCATGGGCAGGGACAACTTCCACTATCCCAGCTTGCTCCAAACCCCATCTAGCCTGGCCTGGGACACTGCCACGGATGGGGCAGCCACAGCTTCTCTGGCAAACCTGTGCCAGGACCTCCCCACCCTCACAGGAAAGAATTTCTTGCTGATACTTAGCTCTACTCCCTGTCAGTTTGAAGCCCTTTTCCCTTGTTCTCCAGGCCATGTCCAAAGTGCCTCTCCATCATTGTTGTCAGCCTGTTCAGGTCCCGGAAGGAAGCCCCAGGCTGTAGCTGCCCTGGCCTGGTGTTGATTGCCATATTTCCCTTCGCAGGCGCTGGCTGCCGGAGGCGTTGGCTCCATTGTGCGTGTTCTGACTGCCAGGAAGACGGTGTAACTGCAGCAGGGGGTGACGGTGTGACCCCAGCAGGGAGCCGCTGGTGCAAGCGCTGATCCCCTGCCCCTGGGCAGCCCTATCCCCCAGCTTTGCCTTCGCCCTGCTGCTTCTGTCATACCCCACCAATTATGCGCATTGTGATCTCTTCTGCAGTTAAATTCTGGAAAATTATGAAGGTGCAATTTTACTTCTAACAGGAATATTGGGTACTCACCAGCCTTTCAGTGATGTATTCAGTGATGTAAACAATTTGGTGTTTAGGGTGATTTGCATTTGTGTGTAATCATGGCAGATTTGGACCTGACTCTCTGAGCAAATGCTGAGGGACATAGGGCAGTGTCTTAATTTTTTTGCTAGCCAAGCAGTGCTTTGAGCTAAAATCTTGATATTTGAGAAGTGGGCAGCTATTATTAACACAGGTAACTGGACCATGTTGCCTTTGGTCAACCTCTGACCCTACACCTGTGAATAGGAGAGAAGAAAAGCTCTTTTCCAACCCAAATTATCATTCCAGAGAGCTGAGTATTTTCCTTAACCTGCTCAGGTTCCTTGCCATCAGTCTGATGCTGGGTCCAAAGTGGGAGGGTCACAGTGAGATGGAGTTGTCCATCATGCAATTTGGAAAGTGGAATTTAAAAGGTTAATGGTCCATTTACACTGGAGCCCTGCCCAGTGAGCTCTTCTTATTTTGGGGACCAAAGATCCTGAAAAGAAGAAAAAGCAGCTTTTACACAGCAGACTTTCAGCAACTGGAAAGTGATTTGGTTTTGTCAAGCACAACTAAATGGCTGCTTGGGGTAGTCTGAGAAACATATCCTGGTATCGACACCATCACTGCAGAGCCTCCCCTATTTTGTTTTCTGGTTGTGTAGGGTCTGTAAGGATACCAGACAGCTCACATTCCTGTTGCATTGTGCCTCATCATGTTAGCTAGTGGGCCAGTCAGGTTCCCAAATAAAGAGGAGCATTTTAAAGAATTAGGAAAGCCCAGGGCACCCCAGACCAGTGATCACCATAGAAGATTTGGGGCCAGGACTGAACTACATGTGTTTTAATTTCACTATTTTACTACAGTTCAGTTGTGTAAAAACTGTTGGGGACCTTGTGAAATTTTTGCTGTTTTTTGATATCTGCTTTGTTTTTGTAATAATAATAAAGTCCAGACAATAAATCATCACTGAATATTTACTCAGTGTCTGACATGCCTTCAATAGAGACAGGAACCAGAATGATTACCCCTAAACCATTGCAGAACACAGGCACAACCACAGGAGGCACTGAGATCACCAAGTGGGATACGCAGCCTTGCTACAGAAGCTACAGAAAGAATCCTGGTTTCAGCCATAGATCTGTACAAAAACTCTGGTTGTGCAGTGAGGGTTCTGTCCTTAACAGCTCTGCCAGGGACTGTGATTGGCTTCTCTGGTTCTTTCCACTTGCCCAGATTTGGGTTAAGACATCGATGAGCCTCATTTTAAAAAAATAAGCTGTAATCCCAGAAAAGTAGAAAGTATTTTCCAAAACAATTGATGCCAAAGCAGATCAGCTGCCTCTAGATGGCATTAGATCAATGAAGTGAATAAAAAGAGTGGTCTTAAGGTTCTGCAGATTCTTTGGGTGAGGCTGTGATGGATTTAGGAATATTTCCATAACGTGTACATCTGCGTTTCTGTTCAGGGATGTGCTAAAACATGGATTGATGTGGGGTTAGGGCAGGATTTCCAGGGGCAGCTCTGCTAGTAATGAGTGACAGGAAGGGAAAAAGTAAATCTGGTCTTAAAAAACAGCCTCTTTCCTCCAAATCCTGCCCTGCTTGTATTGGTGGATGGTATGGACACCATGACAGGGCTTCAGATTCCTGTTAGGAGAAGAAAGCCTTCAATGGAGAATCTCATGCAGGTCAGACTGGGAGGAGTGACAGGGTTTGCAGAGCTCTGCTGCCTTCATCTTAACCCAGAGCATGGGTTGGCACCTTCTCAGTCACATCCTGCTTTTGTGCTAGCTGAGAGCCACTGCTGTCCTCACGTCCACCTCAGTGTCCACCACTGTTTGAGAAAAGAGCCAAAACCCCCAGATCCTGTGCAGAGAGCTCCGACTTGCCCTCCTGGGAATGAGCTGGACATGCTCCTCCACTTCTCCTGCCCAATAAAACCCCTCACAAAAAGGTCTTCCCTTGTGCAATAATGAGGAGTTCTTTGTGCCTGAATCAGTCTTTTTTTGACTTTTCAGAAATTATAAATTTGTACATATTTTTGCTATACAAAGTCAAAACATGCACTGCACCCCAGCTGCATTTTGGTAATTTCTGTGTTTCTGACCCACCTATTGGCAATCTGGGTTTGCTGGATTCCAAGAATCTTCCACAGGAAATATCACCATCTCTGTTACTCACTTCCTGTTGGACGTTATGGTAGAAGAAACAAGTTTACCTACTGAGTCAGCTTTGGGCAGAGAAAGGGGAACAAGAGACTCGCTCTTGCTAAAAGGGCTGTGTTTATCACAGCTCTGAAATCTCATGGTTAAATTACAAATACCCAGGCAGAAGGACAGCTGCTATGAGCATTCCAACGGAGAGGATCTCTCATCCTCCTCCAGCTCCCCTTGTATTGGTTTTGAGATAAACCTGACCAAGCAGTGCACCAATTCAGATAATTAAATGAGCAGAAAATTATGTCTCGAATAAGGTGGACCCTCTGCTGCTCCATGGGGTCTCCCATCCCTCACAGGAATCAGAAAAGGCACCTAGAGGGGTGTTTTTACACTCACAATGTTGCTACTCCTACCGTTTTACCTGGGCATCACTTCAGCTGGTTGCATCTCCCTCTGCTTTCCTGGAGATCAGAGAGTCCTCCATGCTCCTGTGGGAAGCCCACAGGAGTCAGCTGGGATGCTAAGGGCACACAGACAGCTGGAAGAACCAGACAGCGTCAGGCTCAGATTTCTGTTTGGTCCTACTTTGGATTAAAACCCGAGTCTTTGCTGCTCAGGGGCTCAGGTTTCTCCATCAGCAGTACTCAGAAATCACCTCCCCAGTCTCCCTCCCACTGCTGGAGTTATGTAATTTGCTGGGGAAGTTTTGGTAAAGGCACAAGGGTTAAGTCTTGCTGACATATTTTAAGCTCTTACAAAATACACATCACATTGCTGGTAGATGGGGCAGAGGCAAAGTACTTCCAAAAATACTTACAAACCATGTGTGGAGCAGCCAGCTCCAAACCTGTGAGTCAGCAGGTCAGAATCCTGCTGTCACCACCTGCCCCGTAGTCATCTTGGCCCTGTGCTCCCAGCAGTGCTCCAGAGCCAGTTATGCTTCCTTGTCCCTAAAACACCTGGACAGAAGTGATGTTGAGCTGAGCCCTGAGGATATGGTGCAGCATGGCCACTGCCCCAGGAACCTCATCCATGGGCAGCTCCATGTGCCCTTACCAGTGAAACTCCACACTGGGACAACACGGTGGGGGCAGGAAGGACCAAGGGTTTCCCAGGCGGTGCCTTGGGCTCTGCTTCACCTCCCAACTGTGCCTGACAGGAATTGTCTGCAGGAACCGCTTCGCAATGATGAGACTGTTCTTTGCAGGGCACCAAGGGCTCAGCCCAGTGCTCATTTTGGGGTTTTACAAATTGAAATTTGACCTGATGAACCACCCAGCTGACAAAATCCGTGGGTTTTAATGTAACAAACGGGAAGATCAAAACCCGAGTAGGTGAGGAGTGGCTGCCTGAGAGGAGCAGGGATGCACCCCATGGAAACCTGCTATGTCAGAGGCAGCCTCAGCCCCACTTCCCCATCTGGGGCTGATGATGCGAGTGAGGCCACTTCCTGCCAGGTTTGTGACAAGGGCGGGGGGAAGGCAGAAGTACAGGCTGAAGTTCGGAGCCAGAGCGGCCGAGCTGCGCCACAAGGAAGGACAGGGAGAGGGGCGAGATCCACGACACAGGGATCCCACATCCCACTGCCACCACGCCATGTCCCTGGTGGAGACGATCCGGCTGTGGCAAGAAGGAGTGTGTGCAGCGGACAGGAAGGAGTGGGGTGCTGCCCTGGATGCCTTCACGGCCGTCCAGAACCCCCCTGCCAAAATCTGCTTTAACATCGGATGCATCCAGCTTGTCCTGGGGAAGCTGGAGGAGGCGGAGCAGGTAAGGTACAGCCCCTGGGGCTATTCATCCTCTCACCTCTGGGACTTGCCCAGATACATGGACATGGTAAGGAAGGAATTAAAAGGATCACGGTCTAAAGGATAGATTCGGGGCCTTTTAAAGCTGTGAGGAAGGGGGACAGCCCTAGGCTGCCAAACCTAATCTGCCAGTGAATCAGAGCTGAGGCAGCAGCAGTGATACACGGCTCACTGTTCACTCTCCCTCTCTCCAGGAGGTGACCATGCTGGCAGATGGCTCCACCTCAAAAAAACCCAGGAGCCTGGTACAGGCTCTCCTCCATCCAATGCAATGCCCAGTGCTGCAGGGAGACACAGCCCACAGAGCCCAGCTCAGGTTACTTGGCTAAGGCAGGACAGGTACAACTGCTCTACAACCTCAAGTTTTTTAAGGTTCCCCTTTTTACCCCCATTTTGTCCCACTCCTACCTCTGCAGGCGTTCACGCGGAGCATTGGCTGTGACAAGCACCTGGCAGTGGCCTATTTCCAGCGGGGGACTGTGTTTTTCCGGAGGCAGAAGTGAGTGGAAGAGTTTCAGGTTTAATTTTTGCTGCTTACAGAGATGCCAGCCTTCATCTGAGGCAGGTTGGTGGCCCAGAGCCCAGACTGAAACCCCTCGAGGTCAAAAAGGCTCCTACTCTTTAGCACTGCAGTTCTGAGATTAACATGAGCCTCAGAATCTCTCTCCTCCCCTGGGGTGTCTGAAATGCTGCAAGGATAGAGGGGAGAGCCAACTGACCTCACCAAGTCTGAGTACAGGCAGGCAGGCAGGTTGCCACCACGAGCTGGTGACACCTTCATCCTCTGCTCTGCAGCCATGGAAAGGCCATTGAGGATTTCAAAGAGGCACTGGCCCAGTTGCGAGGCAACCAACTCATTGACTACAAGATCCTGGGGCTGCACTACCAGCTCTTTGCCTGTGAGGTGAGACACACTTGGCCATCAGTTTCAATCCCAAAGGTCTATTCTCCAGCAGGAGAAATCTAAAGAGGAGACAGCCAGCCTCTCTTTGTACCTTGCAAAAACCAAGCAAGCAGATGCAGTACCACTGCCCCACTGTCCTTTCCATTTCTGCCCTCCTGGCAGCTGTCCAGCTGCTCCAAGAGCTCTTTCTCTTGCTCCCATCCGTCCAGCAGATTCTCTGCAACATTGCACTGGTGTATGCCACAATGGAGAACTGGGAGAAGGCTGAGGAGCACCTGACCCTGGCCATGAGCATGAAGAGCAAGCCTCAGCATAACAAGATAGACAGGGCAATGGAAGGCATCCTGGTATGGAGGAACAGGTCTCACAGCTCCACAGGGAGAGGGAGGGAAATCCCACTGACAGCACATCCACCTTTTAGCAGGATTAAAATGCAGTGGCAATAGGTATTGTAGTGGGACATAAGTCCATGGGAAGAGCTTTGGGTCACTGGGGAGGCAGGGATGGGAAGATGGGATTCAATGGACCATACCAGGGCTGGGATTTGGATGTCATGATAGTGCTCTGGCTTTATGGAGCAGCCCCCAAGCCCAGAGAAGAAGGGACATTCATCAGTCCCTGCTCTCACCTCCAAAGTCTCCATGACTTCTCTGCTACAGAAGCAGAAGTGCTGTGAACTGGTGGCCATTCCTGCAGGGAAGCTGTTCAGGCCAAATGAGAAGCAAGTGGCTCAGCTGGAGAAGAAGGACTACCTGGGAAAGGCAATGGTAAGAAAGACCTACACTGTTTATTCAGGCCAAGCCTGTAGGCTGAGAAGAGCTGTTGACTGCCTTCTCTTCACCCCTCTAAGCTGCTGTCTGCTGCCTGGTAGGCAGCCAGAGATAGGGGAGCTGGTCTCTGCCTCAGGCATCCCCCAGACATGGAGAGAGGGATGGCACAGAGGGATCTCATGGGATACAGGCAGTCTGCAAGAATATAAGAGCTAAAAGCACGTTCCTGCTGAGCATGGCCTATTTCTAGTTTGTCTCCTTAGTGAGACGTGAGGGATAGTCAGCAATGAGCTGGAAAGATCGCACTGGAGCTTCAACTCAAGCCAAGACATTTTCAGGGGTGGGGGAAAGGAGCTATTTAACATTTGACACCCACAATCAACCTCCAGTTCTTCAACCACTCTGTTTGAAAAGGGCTTTTCAGCTCAGATGAGCAAGCAAGCTTTTCTCCTGTGAGTGTGCAAAATCCAGTCACTGGGATACCACCCCTGGGCTCAGGTCCTGGGTTGCAGCACTCTTCCAGAAAAGGAACCAGGCACTGGAGCATCAGACAGCCGAGAGCCAGGCAGCTCCTTCAGTGCCAGGAACATGCACTAAAACATGTATCAACTTTCTAAATTACATGTAAGTCACCTGTAGGAGGTATGGGGTTGAGTTGGACACTTTGACTCCCTTCAACATTTGTGATCAAAACAGAAACTTTTCGGTTATAATGCCTCAAACCACAGAAACAGCCAGGCTAAAAGCAGAAAACTTACCACAGCTGAGAGGAAAGCTTTGGTGCCAGAGGCACTCAGCCTGTAGTCCAAGATGCTTAGCCTAAAATCATAGCCCCTCCTGAGCTTAAAGCATCCTGAGGAGCTTGGCTTGGCCAACAGCAAAGGAGAAGGGTAGACATCTGAGGTCTCAGAGAGGTCTAGAGGCACCAAGTCACTATTTGTCTTTGGCTCTAGGTGGTGGCATCTGTGGTGGACAAGGACGATTTTTCAGGATTCGCTCCCCTACAGCCACAGGTAAGGCTCAGTCAGTGAACAGCATGCTCAGTGCAGGATGACATGGGGTGGCTGTCACCCACAGTGGGGAGAAAACAGCACCCTAACCACCCTGAACTCTGTGTCACTGCCATGGGGAGGAGACAGGCACCGCTTCCACAGATCAGCTGCTCCCTCCAGCATCAGGAAGCTCATCCCAAACCCACTCACAGCTGTGGCTGAGGTTAAGCTGGTTCTCTGCTTGGGGAAGTAGTGGGCAGGGTGATGGCTCTCTGCAGGGAGCTGTCTCTGACCCTCCCTGAAGGATGCATTAGGGATCCTCTGCCTAAGCCTGAGTGGAGAAACAACAGTTCTGCTCTCACTTTGCACCCTCCTGCCTATTCCAGAACTCTTTTGCATTACCCATGCCATTTTCCAGATGATGTAGTGGCATCTTCCCATTCTTAAATGTGGCAAGAGTTTTTCCAGTGTTTTGGGAGGATATGGGGAAGCACAGCACAGCACTGTTGCACAAGATAAATTACAACCTTCTCCATGTAGACAGGTATTGCCAATCTCAATCCTCTGTGAACTGAAACTAAAATCAGGAGTGAAAAAGGGATTGTGCCTCTGAAAACCAACTGTATGTTGAAGAATGTGGAAACTGTTCCTTAGAAGGAACCAAGCCAGTGATATTCGTCATGGCATTTAAGGCATCTGCATGTGGAGGAAGGAACAGCATTAGGGTGAGGGCAGGCATGGTAAAAGGCTGCAGGACATTTCTGCAAAGGGAACAAAATCTTCTGGATTACTGGTATTTTCCTCTTTGTCTTCCTGTTGGCAGGCCTCTGGTCCTCCACCCAGGCCCAAGACCCCAGAAATCCTCCGGTAAGTTGGATAAAGGATGGATAACCCACACAGCCAGGCACCATCCCATTCTGCACTCCTGCAGCCGAGCATTCAGCTGGCACCCAGAACTCAGGGGGAATGGGGAATGTAGAAACATGGAGGCAGAGGTCTGGATTCTCCCTGCAAGGTAAAACAACAGCATTGCCAACATTCCTGACCTGTCCACTGCTCCCCCACCCAGGGCCCTCAGAGGGCAGCCACATCGTGTCATGTACGAGTTCATTCCCGAGACCACTGAGGAGCTGCAGGTCCTGCCAGGAAACATTGTCTTTGTCCTGAAGAAAGAAAAGGACAATTGGGCTACAGTGATGTTCAATGGAAAGGTATACCAGGACTGTGCTGGGCAGGAGGGGCAGACAGCAGATTACAGTTGAGGTTCTGCAGAGGCAGAGGCTTGCCAAGACTAATTAAGTAAGTTTCTGAGTGAAGTCTCTTATGCCCACCCTGGCTTAGGCCACAGGGTTCAGTGAAATCCACCCAACCAGCAGAAACTAAAATTCAAGCCTCAGGAACCCTCCTGGATGCAGGGGAGGGGGACGACAAATCCAGTTGTGTCCTCCAGCAGTGGGTTGCCTTCTTGCCAAACAATCACTAGTCTTCTCTCCTCCCCCTGCAGAAAGGGATCGTCCCCTGCAACTTCCTTGAGCCTGTGGAACTCCACAATAAGCTGTATATCCAGGTAGGAGGCACAGGAGGAAATGGTGTCCTGGGGAGGGCAGATCTCCACATATTCACGCAACACCTGCCTCCCAGTGGGACCCATATATATGACTCCCTCCCCCTTATGATCCTGGGGTTGTTTCTTCTGGCTCATGGTCATCTTATCATGAGCTCAGAGATCTGCAAAATCCATGCTGGTGGCACCTGAGCCATGGTTGGCAATGCTGGGTAGCTAATGGATAGCAAAGTCCTCTCCAGTTCAAGATCTCAGACTTCGGGAAAATAGCAGGTTGGAAGGGATCTGCACAAGGCAGCAGCACCCCAACCCCTCCATAAGGGTGGGATTGACAGCAGTGTCTTCTTCCCATGGCACAGGAAGAAACCCCTATGGAAGTTGAGATTTCTGAGTCACTGACCTCCACTGTGCCAGAGAAGCCACGGCGGCAGGCGCCAGGTCAGTGTGGGGAACACAGGATGACATCACCCACAGCAGGTTGAGATGCTGTGTTCTCACCCTTTGAGACCAGGGCTAGGGTTCATCTCCATCTCATCCCTGGCCCCATTTCCAGTCAAGGATTAGGAGACATTAGAGCAGGAGGCAGAGACAGCAACTGCAGTGCTGAGGATGGAATGAAATAGTGTCTGTGGGGTCCCTGAGGAAAGCAAGTCCCTCTGTGCTCTTAATTAGCACAGTGACTAACGAGAAAAAGGGCCTGGAGATAGGAATGGGGCAAGAACCAGCTTGGAGCAGAACATTCCTTATAGGCTTCTTCTTCAAGCAGGGCCTCCATTATAGTTTTAATGCTGCTGTGAGCTGAGCTAGGCTTGAAGGAGCTGTGTGAAGGTGATTTGTGGCTGATGCTACCCAGTGTCCCACATCCCAAGCTCATGTCCCAAACAGAGCAGCCTCATGGGAGTCCATGGGTAGAGCTGGCACAGAAGGCTGTGGCTCATGGAATTAAGGAGAAACACCTCATGGCCACAACAACCCCAATGATCATCTCTATGGCACCAAAAGCCATCTCAGAGCTGTTAGTGGGACCATGTTTAACAGTGTAGCTTGGGCTCTTCCTGAATGAGCACAGTTGTGCCAAAGCACGGCCAGAATGTAAATTAGATCCTCATGAAGAGGCTTCCACAAAGCTGCATGAAATCACCATGCCTGGAGGCCTGAGTTTAGCTTTACAGCCCCATTGAAGGACAGGGATTGCCTTTGGTTTTCAGGGTGGACTTAGAGAGATCAGAAGAGCAGACATTAAAACCAGCAGCTACATGTTTATCTTTTTTGAATCCACCCAAGAAAGACATCCCCCCGCATGCTTCCACCCCTACAAGAGGGAAGGCACAGAACCAAAACCTCTGCTCAGTGGATGTATCTAGATCTTACAGAAGAACCCCTGTGGCAGATGCTGTATCCATTCAAGGGACCATTGCTGGCTCCAGGGTTGGTTGGTGTTCCTGGAGATCATGATGGGCTGCAAGAGGTCTAGGTGTATGTTTAGACATTTATCCCATCCCACCTCCTGAGCCCTCTTTTTCCTCCTCCCCAGACTACGTTCCTGCTACTGTGGTGCAGCCAAGAGACACAGCAAAGGTAACATCCTGCAAGCACAGACCCCAAGGTCCTGCTGGTCATACAAATCTGCATTTACCAGGAGACTCAGGGCTGCTTTTTGGGAGTTTTCCTCAGGTGTACCTGGGGCTGTGACCAGAGCCCCTGCATGACTCTCATCTTAGTCAACCTGAGGCACTTGAGAAGGGAGAAATAGGAGAGAGCTTGGCTGGAACATGCTCCTGGGTAGGGTCAGCACATCAGAAGGTGGCACTGGGAAGAGAGATGGGAAAATAGAGCAATTCCAACTCAGGAAAAAAAAAAAAAGAAAGAAAAGAAAAAAAAACCCCACCAAACCAAACCAACCAACCAAGAAAACAAAACAAAACAAAAAAACACACACACACAAAAAAAACCCCCACAAAACAAACAAACAAACAAACAAAAAACCAACAAGATGGGTTTGGAGGGTGGACACAGCTATACTTGATCATGCCAAAGCCACGATTTGGTGCCAAGTCCCTAATCTGCTACAGAGCTCTCTCCTGGAACAAGCCTGGGGCTGCCAATGAGCCAATGTCCAAGCACAGCTTGGGAGGCATAATCTAACTCAGGCAACCAGAGTTTCCACATTCCTGTGCTTGCGAAGCCACACAAGGTGACATTCCATTTCCTGCCTGCAGGAGGCTGAACCAACTGTCTCCAGCCCCCACGTCCTCAAGGTGCATTACAAATTCACAGTTGCCCTGAGAGTCGATCGAGGCCTCTCCTACAGGGAGCTCCTGGAGCTGGTTTGCAAGAAGCTGGAGCTGCAGCCTGAGCACACAGAGCTGAGGTGAGGCACTGCCAGCCCCAATGAGCCAGGGCTGTGTTCCAGGGCTCCTCACCTACATCCCTGCACACCAGGTACAAGCCTGTGGAGAGCCAGGAGCTGGTGACTCTGAGTGCAGAGAATGTGGAGGTGGCCTGGAGCCAGAGCAAGGACAACTGCCTGACAGTCTGGTGCAATGGCACAGAGGTCAGTGACAAGGTTAGCTACAGGGGGCAGCCACCCTTGTCTTCCTTCCTCCCTTTGTTTTTCTTGTCACAAGCACGGGTTTGTGGCTTTCAATATAAGCCAGCGGCCTCATGAAAGGCAGAGGAGCAAAAAGTGAGTGGAGAGGAGAAGCAGAGCTCATCTCTCTTGCCCTGGTACAGAGAAAGGAAATCAAGTGGTCATGTCTTCACCAGCTTGTTTCCTGCCTAGGGAGAGGGGTTTGTATCAGACAGCAGACCAGAGCAGTCACCGCAGGAGGCAACACCAGAAGAGGCAGGAACAACCTATGTTGTAGCTCAGTACAGTTATGAAGCCACCCAACCTGAAGACCTGCAGTTTGAGGCAGGAGACACAATCCTCGTTTTATCCAAAGGTAATTGTACTCCTTCTGGGACAGGAAAGGGGAGGGACCCCCCAGCTCTGGTGAGAGGGAGGGTGGTGTGGCAGCAGCAGAGCCCCTCCAGCTCTGCCCTGGGATTCCCATCCATACATCCCTGTTACACACATTTCTTCCAACGTATTTCCATCACTCCCATTTCCACTGCCCCCCTCCCAGCCATCTAGGACAGGAGTTATACTTGGGCTGTGTTTAAGCTTATTGATCACAGTGGATTCTTTCAAGGAGAAAGATGGCCTCATTTGAGCTGTCATCCCCACAATGAGGGCAGGCTCCCACTCCAATTCCTTCCACCTGGAACCTTTCTTCATGTGCTTTTCTTGTTAAGGATACAATCTTCCATTAGTTGGTCAATATTAATCCTTAGTGTTTATATGGGAATTGAGGCTTAAATACAGACTAAATCTCAGGAAGATCAATGAAGAATTACATACACAGGGCACGTTCCCCATCTCACTTGAGCCTCTGAGTGAAATCAAGACATCAGGAGTAAGTTTCAAAGGCAAAACCCCCTTATATTTTGCTATTGTAGTTATGTCAATAATTTGTGGTGGCTGGCAGGCTTTGGCAGCAGTACACAATCAGTTCCCCATCTAACCTTTGACAGGTTAGATTTTGCACCACACAATACTGATGACCCCCTCCACCCTAAAATCCTACCTTTTCCTTCATTGATGAGCTAAATATTTCTCAATACAAAGCCGGTTCTTGCCTCATTTGGTCCCCCCACAGCAAAACTGCCAGAGCTCATAGGCTTTACTTAACCCAGGGTAGCAGAGGTTTTGGGGGGGGTTGTTTTAGGGTTTTTATGTGAACATGGGAAACAGCTGACAAAACACTTCAGATGTATCCTGAAGAGGACAGACCAAGGTCTCGGATAATTTTCCTCGCTCTCTATACTCACTTTGTTTCCACTCAAGGCAGTTTCCAAGCCCCCTGGTCTCTATTTTGATCCAATTTCCTACCCCCACTTGATATTCCTTCTTACCTTACCACTTTGCTCTCTTCCTCATCCCTCCCTTTCCTCCACATTCCACTTCCTGCTGGGTCCTGCATAGCTCCAAGTTTTATCAGCAGAAGCACCATAAAATAGTGATCTCAGGTCTGTCTGCAGCACATTATGCTCCTGTACATCCCTAGGGTCATAAGTACTGTGTCAATTTTCCCTTCCAGTGAATGAAGACTGGTTTGAAGGCAGATGCAAGGGGAGGACTGGCATCTTCCCATCTGCATTCATTCAACAGCCCAACACTGAACACCCAGAGAAGTGATTTCAGAATAGCTTGAAGCTGTGGAGAGAAATTAAGAATTCAACTGTTGCCATTATGTAGTCTGCATATTAATTCCTGCATCTAAAAATGAACTTTAAATGTTATTGCTACTTGTATTAAAAGCTTTACATTTTCTCTTACCTTTTGCGTTGTTCTCTTAAACAGGAACTTTTTAAGAAGTTAATTCCTGTTAGGAATACATTCATTCCTAAATCCTGTGCTTGCCAAGAGACTTGCCATGTTTCCCCATCCTTAAAAAAGCTTTTATACAAACATGCCAGAAGCTGGGAACACCAACAAGAGGGTGGTGCAACCTGCATTTACAGCCCTGCCAGCAGATCCTGAAGGGGAAATGAGTTCAGGAAGCTATAGACCAGGAAAGCATTTGCTTCCTTAAAACATTAGTGCCAGTCCCAGGATCTTAGAAGACACCACATAGCCTCGACCTGCTCCAACTCACAATTCCAATAAAACTCCCACCAATAAAAGCAGACACATTTTCTTCATTGTTGCAATCTGTGCTTCAAAGTTTTTCCTGATCAGTCACAAGATACACTAACTTAGACACAGCCTGGAATCCCAGAGCTTTAAAGGTGCTAAGGGGACAGGGGCTTCTCCACTCTGGATTCTATCACACAAGTCCAGAAAACACCACTGCTCTATTAACCTAAATATCACATTTCTTTTTAAAGGAACCTAAATATCACATTTATTTTCAAAGGAACTTATTCTGGAGACCTGTAATTTCCTGTAATTTCAAAATCAGAACATCTCTGGAGTTTCCTGTGACATACCTGGAAACACAGAGACAGTGAACACCCTGGTCTACAGGCAAGTCAGTGGCAGAAGGATCTGTGTCCTCCATCTGCATACTGCACATGTGGTACCAGGATGAGTCTGCAACTAGGGAGCAGCTTTGCAAGCTGCTCCCATCCTACATATTTAGTTCAGTATGTAAAACACATTACACAGGCAGCACAAAACCACAACCAAATTATCTGTACCAAGCCCAAGCCAGAATCATTGTGATTTATTTAGGTCTCTTCCAAATTTAAAAAAAAAAAAAAAAAAAAAAAAAAAAAAAAAAAAAAAAAAAAAAAGTTCAAACATTCTTCTGGCTTCTACAGAAAAGTAATGCATTTTTAAAGGTCTGAAGCCAAGTCACACAGGAAATAAATGCTACACACAGACTTGGATGGAGAGAACGTGGTTTAATTAAAGGCAAAGCTGATTTCGGCAGCTGCAGTTCTTGCACAGACAGACAGAAAACACAAAAAAAGCTTACAACACAAACCAGTTTCTTTTGGGGGCCCCTTCCCTTGCTCCTCCAGGTGCTGGAGGGCAGGCGGAGTCAGATGCATTCCCGAGGCCGGGTGCTCATGCACAAGTGGAACGGTGCAGCTGGGACCTGGCACGGCCGGGACTGAGATGGTGCTCCTGGTTAGCTTGTCTGGGGTGCAAGAGTCAGTGATGGTGCGAACACAGGAATGTCACAGCTGCCTGGGCACACAGCTCAGACACACACCAGAAGGGCTGGAGGGGACACACAAGGGTGGGCTAGATTACCACCGGGTGGGAACTTCACTTTTTGGACTTGTTAAAGGAAATACAGCTTTGAAATGCAACACAGAACAGTGATGTTGCTAAGGTGGAGCTCGTAGGGAGATTCTCGTGCCCCTGAGGGTATTGGGTCTCCTCCGCCTTCCCTTTTGGTATTCTCTGGGGCTGCCCAGACTTCAGCGTCACTTCGGCTCCTGCATGTGCTTTGTTCTGCAGCTGAATTCTAGCCCAGAGATCCTGAATCATCACACAAACCCCTACTGCTAAAAACAGCAAATGGACATTGAGTTTGTTCCTGTAACTTCCCTGGGAAATCTAACAAAAACGCTGTCCTTTTCTTTAACAAAACTTCCAGTCTTCCTTCCCCCTAATAAATAGCAAATAAAACAGTTTCATTTGTCTTCCCTTCTGCACCTTTTCATCTATGAACAGCACTATGCTGTTTCCGTGTGTCCATGGGTGCCTTGGATTTGTTTCTGGCACTGAAAGCCTGGGGCTGCAGCTGGGACAGCTTTCTGCAGAGCTGACCTGTGCCTCACCAGCTGTGCGGATGCCCTATGCTGTCTGGGCTGGCTGTCAGATTCACCCAGCCCTGCTGGACCCCTGATTATTTTCTGCCATGGTAATGAAACTACGAGCGTTCAGCAAAGATGGGAGGATGGAAAAGAGAAAAAACAAAACCAAACCAACAAAAAAACCACAACAAAACAAACAAACAAAAAAAAAACATTGAAAGCTTTCTATCTACCTATTAAAATGAGTCAGACTGTGAATGCACAGACTAGCCTGCCCTTTCTGGGGCTAGCCACTATGCTACAGTAAAATGTACAGGAATCACACATTAATTTAAAACCCCGTAGCAGTTAACTTGCTTTTCAGCAGAGTGCTGCGATGCCCCATGTCACCCCTTATAGCTCAAACACCTACTGAGAGAAAGGCATTTCATGCTGGAGTCTCTAACCCACCCAAAGCCTCCAGGTGAAGCAGTGCCAAGTGCCAGACTCTCTTTCATGAAACTCCTTTGCTAGTCCAGGATACAGAGCCCCACCTCATCACCACCCACTGCGACTGGGGCAGCAACTGGGGCTTTCATTGCTACACACTGACTATGAAGCATGTCTGTGTAGAGAATTCAGTGTGATCTTACTTCTGAGATAGTCAAAGATGTTTAGGAGTAATTTCAACTACATTCTCAGTCAGCAAAGCAATCATTAATGGATTCCTATTGTATCTCCTCAAAGAGAGGAAAAGGATTGAGGAGTTCTCATTGGCTTCTCCCATCTGCCCTTTACTCTCAGCTTTTACTTCCCATGTGGCTGGGGACATGCACAATGGAGAAGGTGAGAGGCGGTGGTATTGGGTTACTGAGTGAGCCAAACAGCAGTTTCTCTCTCCCTCCAAAGGGCCCGGGGTATGGGAGAGTTCCTGATGTTGTTTGCTTGCACTGCAGATGTTTTGTGCACACTCAGTGGGTTGGTGGAGCACTTACGCCCTCCTGACAGCAAGGAACAGAAGAGAGGGCTGCCACCTGCACAGGACTGTGTGTGCCAGTCCCACAGACCCAACATGCCATGGTTCATGGAGCCGTCGTTGGAAGGGTTGTCTCCTGTCTCAATGCGGCGGATTCATGGCTCCTTGTCCGCGCTGCTGCTTCTGCTTCTGCTGCATCAACAGCTGCTCCAGGGCCGAGGGGCCGGGGTGCATCATGGAACTGGACCAGATGGACTAAAAACAAACAGCCAGTTTGTATTACATAGCCCCTCTGCCACATGGGAAAGCAGACACCATGTTCTATATTCTCCCTCTTGATCACTCGTACCTGGCTTATCACAAAAGTTAACTAGGCTTCAAAGAAGATATTCTAAAAAGAGGCTTCTTGGAAGAACTTTATCCTCCTCCAGAACCCTCATTACCATAAAAATTCATCCCACATTAACTATTACTAATTTTAGACTAGTCAAAGCTAATGTTAGAATTTCTTCCTGTATTGCCAGCCTGGGCTTGTTACACAAAATCTCCAAACCAGCCAGAACTGGACATCTTCCTGCACTGGTGACACCTCCCACATGCCTGTGTAAATGAATCTGCAGAAAAAGCTTTGAGCTTCTGGCACTGAACTCTGATGCTTCCAACAGGCTAATGCCCACCACTTGACTGTCCAGCCTGCAGAGCCATCCCTGAGTACACCCCCAGCCAAACCCACCTTCAGGCTCTCCATAAGCACAGCTGAGGAATCCTCCATGGCAGGAGGGCCTTGGACTGCCCAGGTACCACTGGGAGCACTGGACTGGTGCCAGCTGCTCTCCGAAGAGGATGACGTTGTTGGGAGATAGTCCAGACCAAACCCTCCCATTGCTAAAATGGCATAAAGACAAATTCAAAGTGACATGGCAGAAACAGTGCAAAACAAACACCATCAGATTATGGTGTCTGACAGCTCCATGCTGACCTGGAACCCAGCACTTGCCTGGCTTATCTGTTTTCCAGCGGTCTGTGACTCTCCGGTCTCTGTTGTCTGGAGTCCCAATGGGTCCGAAGTTGGAGAAAGGAACAGAATTGTGGTTATGGGTTGGAGGGGAGCTTGGCAAGCTGCTGGGGTTGGAGGAGTGAGGAGACTGGCTGGCTGGTGTTGAATGATCTAGGGATTACAAGGGAAGAGGAAAAAAAGTCAGCGACAGCAGCAGCCTCCCAGTTTTGAATTTCTTACTGCTGCTGCAAATTCTGCCATCACCCAGTTTGCTACAATGCTGAAGGTTAGCAGCTTTTATTCCCTCCATTACATGAGTAATGCAAATTCCTAAATTCTGAGTGAAAAATTTAAAGGAACAGAATGACTGTATTTAATGCTTACCAGAAAAACAAAACCCAGGAAGGTTTTGTTTGAGGGCTGGCTAGCCAAAGCCAGTTTTCCCCACGTCTCCTGAAGAACTTGTCTCAAAGAATAACTGTCTCCGAGCTTGACAAACCAATAGAAAAATTGGATAGGACCTTGAGGAGTTTGCAAGTTTACAACTTCAGCTCTCAGGTCTGGGAATGTTTTACATTTATAAGAATCTTAAAACAATTCAGATCAGAACCCAATAGTGAGCAAAACAGGAGAGGGGGCATGAACCAGGTTATCCACAGGCAGAATGGAACCAATGAAGATGTGAAAGGAGGAGTTGAAGTCATGTGAGCCAGAAAATCCTGCTACAATAAAAGCACTTTGCAACTCCCTCCATTTCACCCATGACAGCTTTTCCTGGTTGGCTGCAAAAGTCCCACCAAACATCTCATTCAGTGCAGATGTTATTTAAAATCCACTCATTTCTTAGATTCAACTAATTCCTCTCACACTCTTATAGATTTTTAGTGAAGATAAAATGACATAATAGTTATGGTTTGTGCCTTTAAGATAATTTCTAACAAAGAAGCTGGTTTGCTTTATGCACTGCTTAACAGTAAAAAACCAAATGTAACAAAACCCACTACTGTTGTATTTTCCTCCACTCTTCCCTCATACAGTTTCTTTTTCAAATATCAGCATTATGAAATCCAGTTCCTCCTGCTTTTTCCAAAAAAAAGCAACACAAATATATCTGAATTAAAGCACTGCTCCCAAATGGTTGTCAGGAAACAGAGTTAAAGAGCTTTCAGGATTTATCACCTCCTACAACATTTATCCTGATCAACTACTTAAATTAAAATCCAGGTTCTTACATTGTATTAATTACAGAATCCCCTTGTATTTCTGAAGATATATAAAGTAAAACAGAAACCTTCAGAGACCTTGTCAAACAAGTTTGGATTTTTTTTTTAAATTTCCAGTTACATATAACTTGCAGCTGGTTTAGAATTAACTCAAATTCTCTTAAATCACTAGACACAAGAAATGCCGTACCAGGATTACCTGAGCTGGCTGGAAGGGATGGAGACCATGGAGTCCCTTCAAAGAGAGAATAGAGTGATGTCTCCTGATGGGCAACTGAAGGGGTGACTTCTGTTTTTGTGCTGGTATTCATGTTTTTTCCATATACCTCATTGAACATGCTGCTGTTCGGATATCTTTCCTGAAAAAACCAAACAATTTAAGAGCTTACTTCAAACATTGAGAGTGTACACAGAAAACAATTATAGTTCAAAATATTTCCTAATTCCATTTTCACTTCCCAGCCCCCATCTTCTTTGACTATTTAATTTAACATTAAGTCCATCACATTCTGAATTAGAACAGATTTCTCCTGGTTGGACTGCAAAATCTTCACAAAATCTTCAGATTCCCAGTACTCAGAAAAGCTGTACCAAGACCCTGCTTAATTCTCTGGAAGAGAGCAGGTAATTAATTGCTCTGGAAATAAAAACCTACACACCACAGCATCCTGAGATGCACCTTTTCAGTCAATTTCAGGACTTCACTGAGAGCAAAGGGCCCATGAACTCAGCAAGATTCAAGAGTACATCTGCAGAGATATAGTTAAGATGAATTTGGGAAGAAAACTGATAAAGGCAAATATTAAGGCTGATACAGAGTGAAATTACACATCCCTTTTCTTTCAGGTAGATTTCTTTCAGGTTTTCCACTGGATTAACCACAGGCTGAAACAGCAAAAGGTGTTGGACTCTGGTTCTCACTCACCTGATTTAGAGAAAAGCCACTGAGGGACAGGAAGGATGATGACTGACACATCAATTCTGATGGTTTTTCCAGCAGGGACTTCTTCAGAAGCCAAAAAGGGGAAAAGTGAAGTTAGTGCTCAGTGTAGGGACCAGGAGAAAAGTGTGTAATCAGAAACTGCCAAAGTGGTTTTGTTCACATTTACAACCTGTCTTGCATTTTAGCTCCAGCACCCTGGAGGACAGGAGAGGCAAGCTAACAAGTGCAAAAAAATTCAGTAGTTTTCCTGCAACCTATAATTAATAATCTACAAATCAACAAACATGACAGCTGACAGTCTCAGACAAACTCCACTGCCAGAACAGGTTTTCAAATGCAAAGTCTACCACTGTACTTTGATACATCTAAAGGGGAGACTCCTGCCAAAAATAGCTTATGGTTGTGTAAAACCTTGTACAAGTGAGACAGGATCCCTCCCAGTGACACAAGGACTCCTTCAGGCAAGATTAGACTCTTGTATGTGGCTATTGACAGAATATTTTTTCAGTTCTGAGAGCATCCCTGTTGTAGAGACATTCTTAGACAGCAAGAGCAGCTACGTGCTTTTTAAATTAGGTTTAGTAGTCCAAGTGTCATTTAGCCCTCTCTCATTTCTATTATAAATTACTTGTAGAGAGGAAGGAAAAAAAAAAAAACAACCAACTCAAATGTTTCAAAGAAAGGTTCCAAAACTCCTCTGGATTTTTTACTTCCATGTAAATATATTATGGACCATGACTTTTTTTCCATCATCATGACACCTTCCTCTCACACAGTTGTTATTTCCAGCACAATATTTCTTGCCTTTCTGTTTGGTTCTTACTATGATTAAGGAGTGAAAAACAGTGTCTCTGAAATGAGCCTATTCAGAGAAGAAATAGCCAAGTTATCACCAACAGAAACCAAAGAAAAATTACCAAGCTTGGCTGGTAGACAATGAACATCAGCAAATCTAGGATCTGGATCACCAAGCCACAGAATTAGTAAAACCACAAGTAAAAATGTGTGTGAACCAAAATAAAAGCTGCAGTTATAAATAAACACCCTCTTGCACTCTCACCAGCTCACCATATCAGATGTTTTTAAATTTACTATTCAAACCACAAAAACCAGAACTAGCATCCCTGTCTTTAACACAGTCACAGTACCTGGAATATTTCTCCTTTTATCCTGTTAAGACAAACTGCCTCATTTGCTTGGCAAGCAGCCCCTAGCTTGTTAGATTTTCAAAGTGACAGCACATTGCTTTGAAAGCACGTTTTAAAAGACAGACAAAATTCCTACTCTGTACATCCATACAGCTTGCACAGCAAAGGATTTCCTTCCATTTGTCAGCAGACACAACAGTAGGAGCTTCAAAGGAAGCAGCTAAAGCAGCAGCTATTAGTTTCTTGGCAAAGTTATCTAATGAGTGAGAAACAAGTGTCTGTTTTGTGACTGGCTCCTTGGGATGGCAGGCAAAATAACTGAGGAAGATACTTAATCAGAGATTCTGAATAGTCACAAATAATTCTTTGTTACAGCCACTAATCTGAATGAGTGTGATTTAATGAATATATGCTTGTAGCCATAGTAGAAAGGCATGCTGCACTTTCAGAGGCAATTTAAAAATTCAACAGCTCTGAGACTCCCCAGCTAGTAAACTAGGAAGGTTTTAATTAAAAAAAAAAAAAAAATTAAAAAAAAAAAAAGCAGGGGAAAAACCCCTCTGTTAAAAATCACAGTATTTCTGTAAGCATTATTGTGTATTTATCTAGTTAATTGCTATTTTCTTCCAAAGCTATCTTTCTCTGTTTTCAATCTCTTCTGCATTGAATAGGGCAGCATCTCCCTCCCTCTATGGAATTTTAATATGCAGATTATAATCACAGAATTATATCACAGAATTGCAGAATAGCTTAGATTGGAAGCGACCTTAAAACTCATCTCATTCCACTCCACTGCCCAGGGATGAGTTCCACTATCCCAGGTTGCTCCAACCTGGTCTTGGACTTGCAGGGATGGTGCAGCCACAGCTTCTCCCCAACCTCACAGGGAAGAATTTCCTCCCAGTATCTCATTCACACTTATTTTCCGTAAGTTTGTAGCCATTCCCCCTTGTCCTGTCACTACACTCTTGTTCTGATGACTCCTCACAGCTCCATCAGTGTCTCCCCCGCCCTTTATTACAAAACCCATACAGCTGCAGAAGAGTAAGTTCATTAAATAATGTATCCACCTCTCCTATAGACTGTACTTACAAAAACCCCACAGTTATTCTGATTTCAGAACAAATTAGCAAGCCTGGATTCAGCCCAAAAGCTGTAGTTTTCACCCTTGTGAAAACTAGCTGAAAGGGAAGGGAAGTGGACAGGAGGGATGGAGGAGAGAAAGGAATTTCACATTTCTTATCATTTCACAACAGAAAGAGATGCCAGTTAAGAGTGAGAAGCAGCAGTATTACATCAAATACATACAAAGAGGCTTCGTCCAGGAAGAGAGGCGAGAGGCCCCAGCAGAGCTGGGTAAAGATCAGGAGGATTAGAGAAAATCAGCTCTTCCTCCTCCTCCAAGGCAGCCAGACTCTTTAACAGGTCCGGAGGAAGCAGAGGGGAGCTCTTGGGGTCCTAGTGACAGAAATGAGCACAGTGAGACAACAGAAGGTAGAAAGAACAGCCAGAGCAGGAGAGAGAACAGCAAGAGGAAGGCAGGAGACAACATGCAGAGAGAGAGGTGTGAATGGTGCTGAGGCACACACTGAGAGAACTCTGAGCAGAAACAACCACCAGCCATGCGGCCAAACATGCACAGGAGGATCACACATCAAAGTGACAGCAGGGAGCTTTAATTAGTGGAACGTGTGTTTCCCCTCACATCCATGCCACAAACTGAATCTATTTCCATGTACAAAAACACCAAACAAAATCTTATAATCATTCTTCTACAGCTGACCTGTGAGTAATTTATGTTTCAAGTAGAATTATGTTTGCATCTTATTTTCTCTGCTTGTAGAGTTTAAATCCCATGAGACTTATTTCCACTGGTGATAGCTGCTATGCCAACACACAGCTGACTAGTCCCCTGGGCCAGTGAAATCTGCTCAGTGCTGGTCAGACTGGACATATTTACTTTTGTGAGGGATGCTTAAAGCACAAGCATCACAGGCATAGCTTCTCTCTGTAGCAAAAGGTGCTGGCACCTTAGCAAGGTTTCCCTTTTAGGAATGAGGACACGGCTTTGACCCTGTCTCAATCTAAAAACCACAGCCTGACATCAAGGTAGGGGCAGACTCCTGTACATTGTCTGGCTTTTCTCTCAGAAGGATGAGCCAAGTGATCAGCTGACCTTCTCCATGTCCTGAGCGCATTTACAGAGACACACCCAACCAAAGGTTTAAAAGGCCTCTGCTTAGGCCTCCTTATAAACATCACCAAAAGCACTCACAGATGACTCCAGGGCTGTTAATAAACAACAGAGATTGCTGAGTTTATAAACAGCAACATGAAGCGTGATTACATAAACAGAAGTAAAGTATTCCATTACTGCAACTGGGAGCTAAGGAAGCCATTTAGTTCTCTCAGTGTGGTGGGATTTTCAGAAAGAACAAACAAACAAACAAACAAAAAAATCCAAGACAAGACTGCTGCTACCATCCTTGATTGCTCAACCTATTGCAGCCTCAGCCATTCAATTCACTATAGCAGTGTTAGGAGTTCACCTAAAGTGTAATAATTCAACTGCAGTTATTTAGGTGGCTTTTATGGTTTTCATCAGTTGCCAGACAAGAATCTCCCCCAAAACTATCAGCTGCTATGTTTCTCAACTTGGTAGACACAACATAGAGATGGATGTCACATCCTCACTGAACAAGACTTACATCTACTTGAAACCAAATCTTCAAGAGACTGATCCTACACATAGCCTACTAAAATGGGGAATTCATTACTTTGCACTGGAACCCAAGGTACTGACGCTCAGGTCCCTTCTAAATAAGTTCACATTGACCTATTCGGGACCACAGGGCATTCTTGAAACAGGGAAATGCCAAGAGTTGCCAGGATTACCAGAGCCTTAGTTTTCCCCACTTGTAACATGGATCTTACCTCAAAGGTCATCCTGGATACGGCATCCTGCTCGGAGTGGAAGACTCCCTGCCGCTTCCCCCTGCGGTCCATGTTTGACTGCTGGGTCACCCTGTTGTCAGTCATGCCATAGGAAGAGTCCCAGTAATATTCTGGCATCTTGACTTCTGAGGGGTTCTGGTTATATGGCTCCATTGGGAAAGGCTTCATTTTTTTCTCCAGAGGTTGCTGTTGCATCACAGGAGGCTGTAATGACTGTTCAAAGAGTTTGAGAGGATCCTGGGCCTGCAGGTAATAGGGCTGCTTTACAGACATGATCTTCCCCAGGGAGCCTTGGACTTGAGGAGGGTTCCAGAGCTGCTTCGATGAGTCTGTCTGTGGATACTGAGACAGACACAGGATTTCACCAGCAGGGAGAAACAATTCAAGTTACCTGAATGCCTAACTCCATCCAAGCTGTCAGCCCGGCTCATGCATGATAGTAAATCAGAATGTTTATGGAATGTCTGTGTTATTCATCAAAAGCAATTTCTGTAGGCATTTAATGCTCTCTAGTCAAGCTTTAAACCAACAGCCAGGTATAATCCTTACTCTCTCCAGTACCTTTTAACCCAAAAGCCTACAAACTAAACCTTTAGTAAGGTACTGAGCCAGCATTTTGCTGCTGAGAACACAAGCAGGGTCTCACCATCACATCCAGATTTGCCAGAAGGGAGATTTTCTCCGGCACAAGGTGAGCAAAGGAACTAAGAGCTGTAAGGGAACTGATACTGCAACCAGTTAACCAAAAGGAGAGTGCAAGTGGAGGTTCACACTCAGTCCTCATCACTCACACAAGAAAACTAGAAAGGCCTGAGACAGACATACCACCTCCATACCTTGTCTATATTTGAAACACACAGCAAGTAGATGACAGAAAAGACATTCCATTCCAGTACTTACCTTCCTTTCAGTTACAGCATCATATGTTCACACCCACCAAACTTCAGCTCATTTTCAAATTTGCCCAGAAGTTCACAATCAAAAAATTCTTTAACGACAACTTTGAAAGGCAATCCAGGGAAGATAAGTCTTGAATGTTGCTACTTATTTTTAAATAAAGCCCAGCACGTAGCACAGACCAAGTTTACCTGCTGGAATCCGGAGTGGTGTGGCGGGCTCTTCCCCAGGCCCTGTACAGCTTTCGTGGGGGACTGTTGCTGCTGCTGCTGGGCCAGAGCTTGCACCTGTAACTGGCTTGCAGACTGTGCTGTTGCCTGAGCTGGTAAAGATGAGAGGGGTTGCTGGGAAGGAGGTGGTGTTTGCTGAGGTCCCTGGGTCATTGGCCCTGGTCCAGAGGGCCGTTGCTGGCTGTAAGGAATGTGGGACTGTTTCCCACCTTGCACCTGGTTTCCTGCAGGCGAGTGAGCTGTGGGCTGGAGGAAGGTTCCTGGGACAGAAACACCACCCGGGAAGGTGTACCCCGTGCTCATGGAGAAAGCCACAGGAGGGGGGACAACATAGGCTGGAGGAGGAAATCCTGGAAAAGATGGAAAATGCACCTTTAATCACAATTTGGCAGAGCATACAACTCCCTCCAGAAAACTTTTAGTGGAGGTTTCTCTTCCTATGCTGCTCATTTGAGAAAGCAAGCACTAATCTGGACACATGCACTACAAAGTCCTTCCTCAGCATGGCATGTGCATGGCTGTGATCACACAAGGATTCCAAGTTTGTTTTGGAGTTTTCTAGAAATATTCCAGGTACTGAGAGCAGTCAGCTACGGCAGTATCTGAGGGTCATGTTTCCACATCCCTGTGTTCCTTGCTCCCCAGTCTCCCTGCTTTTTTTTGACCCCCACAGCCTTTTTCCTTCATTGCTCTTGGATTTTTGATGCTTTATCCCCAAAGTTTCCTCCCCTTCAAATAAATACATTTTGAGGGACTAAACTTCTGCAGGAACAAAGAGAAGCAATCAATACAGTAAGTGTACCGCCTCCTCTCAGAAGATCACCAGTCTCTGGATCAATTTAGAGAGGGACAGATAGTAATCAAACAAATCCCCATATCTGTAAGATCAATTCCTTCCCGTAGTTCAGGTTTGGAAGGCAAGCTCTAATTCTGTGTCTCACAGGCCAGATTTTATGCTGTCTTTGGGACAGGGAAAGATGCCCATCTGTCTTATATTGAGGAGCTCCATGTAAGAGGTGCAGGGAAGATACAGCTTCCAGTTATTCCGTGAGCAAACACGGATAGCTAAGTATGACAGGCAGACTCCACAGCAAAATGGGACAAAATACAGCAACAGTAGCAAGACCACACAAATTACAGCTTCAAACATGAGCACCACTACAAAAGAAAGTGAGTTTTAAAGCAAGCAGTGTGATTGATTTTTTGCAATGAAGTCTGGAGTACAGGTAATGCTTCAGAAGCAGTGCTAGCAGAAAGCTTTGTCATGTTCAGACCAACTACAGAAAAAGCCTAGCATGAAGTTCCTTGATCTCACACCCACTAAACCAGAAAGCTGGTGGTAGATTTCACGACAAACCTCAATTCCAAAGCATAAGGAATCTCATTTATCTCGTTTCAGTTCTGCTATGCCCCTTTTCGCTACTTGACAAAATGTTCAACGAGAAAATCCATGTTCATTAACAGAGCCCCTACCTTCCACAGGTTGCACCAACCAGTATTACAGGATTTTCTCAGTCAACAACAAATGACACTTCAGAAGAATGATGTAAATTACCTGGTCGGCTAGGAAGGGGAGGGAAGGCTCCTGGGTGATGAATAGGGATGAACTGGGAGCTGCTGGCCTGACTTGGAGTCTGAGTTACAGGCGTTTTCCTGGCTTCAGATACTGGAGTCTTTCTCATCTCTGTCTGGGATTTCACCTGGTGCAAAAGAAAATATGAAGAAATTAAATCACTTTTTCCAAACTTCCACATTAACCATATCACGTCTCAAGCAAAAAATTAAACTCTCAGATTGAGCGATTATTTTCTTTTCCCTAAGTGACTGAGCAAAGTTTGGAATACAGAGCCTTCCTCACTGACCTCAGGCAGACAACCCTGCATGTCCTCAGGCACTTCTCACCTCACAAAAGCACTCAAGGACATTTACTCAGAAGATGCAAGGGGCTCCTTCTCTAGTGAGAGAGAGAAGCAGGCATAGCATCTCACACCATCCAAGGAACATACCACACTGTTCACCTGCAGTGTTTAAAAACAGGAAGTGCAGATGCTACTATGCTTCTCCTAGGGCACTGCTTCAACCTAAGTCATGCTACTTACCTGCAGCACTTTAAAAAACAAACACTGCCACATTCTTCCTGGGGAGTTCTCTCAGCCTAATCCACTCGGTGATGTTTATGCACAAACTCCTCCACACTATGGAATTCTTTTGACCCAGAGCATACAAGACAAACAGCAGAAGTGCTTCACCTCATTCAGTTTACTGTGTAACTGCGGGGTGTTCTGTTAAAAGAGCTGCACCAGTTAAAGGCAGAGAGAAGAATGTAATGTAATGTAATGTTTACCTTATTCTGAGTCTCCCGTGGTCTGGGTCTTCCTGGGGAGGAAGACAGAGGGGAAGACTACTTTCCCTTTCTGTTCAGCTCGGCAGAACTGCCTGGAATGCAAGATGGAGCAGGCAGGAAAAAGACAGAAAGCAAGGAACCTGGGCAATACAGAAAGGGCCCAGGAGCAGACCTGACACCAAGCCTCAAAGGTGAGTGAAAGAAAGGGTTGTATCAGGGATCAAATTAAAAAAAAAAATCCAAACCAAACAATAACAATTAACCCCACACCATAACTGTGTGGGGTTTATTTAGACATTTAGTGCTGCTGAGTTGAAAGGAGGTACAGGACAGTTGTTTTCTGCCAAATTACAGTAGTAAAAGAATAGATGCATTCAAATCCTTTCTTAAGTTCCTTTTCAAATTGAATTTCCCCATTTAGAAATGATGGAGAATAGAGCTCTTGCTGCATTTGTAAAATTGGGAGGTTTGGGTGGATTTTTCATTTCCCAACAGAAAAAGTCTGGAGGGAACTCCACCTCAAGGTTCTGGCTGATGCTAAACACCACAAACAACGCAGGCCTTTGCTCAGGCCACATCTCTTCACCCTTCATCACATTCAGTATATTTAACTTACATTGTGCTGTCCCTTTTCCCTCCACAATAAGCCAAATATCTTTATAACCCATATCAAGCACTATGCATTCTTTTACAGAAATCCTGGAGAATTCAAAGACACTCTCCCTGCCATGGCATTTTAAAACTCAAGCTCTAGCCATCAAAAACTCAAGTATGCTATAACACATTTCCAGAGGATGGCTTCCAAAAAGCCCCCTGCATGATTTACAGTTAGATTTATAAAAACTTAAATCATTAAAACTGATTAATCAAGACAAATTTCAGTTCCTTCCTTGGTTCTATTTGGTATCACCCCAGAAGTGTCAATGCTACCAAATATTTACCCCCAAAATAGCCCTAAGTGTCCTTACATATTGCTTGAGAGAGGCACCATTTTATCACAGCAACCTCTTAAGAGTATGCTACACTTTGAGTTAGTCTGCATCAAACTTCATTGGCTCCTAACACTATCTTCCCTAGAGAGCAAGATACTCAACCCACATCACATCCTGCCTGAGCATGCAAGTTTCCCACGTATCTGCAAAGCAGGATTGATCACTTCTAAACCACATTCTTCACTTTTTTGTCAAGTAAGAACTGCAGCATTTAAGCTTTTGAAGGCAATGAACTATGTAAGAAATAGAGCGTGAAATTGCCAGGAGTGCCAAAGCAGAACACAAACAGTCCACCAACTGGTGGACTGGTGGTATGAAATCTACACTGGTTTCTCAGTGTAGGGAGAAGCAAGCCCTCCCTCTATTCTGGAGCAGGTCTGGATAAGCAAGTCCACCAAATTATATGAAACAAAAGGTAGATCAGTGGACTTGTTGCCCTAAATACAGCTGATAGAGTTTAAAAGCCAACATTAATTTCTGTTCAGGAAGAGACAAACAATAACAAACAACATCAGAGCAGATTCCACTACAGCTGGTTTTGTTATATCTTAAAGACTAAATCAAACAAATTCCTTATAAATAAGCTATCATCCCTATCCAGAAAGCTACACATAGTCCTCAGCTCTCGTAGGTTTTTATCCACCTGAAGTCCTTATTTTGCAAGACAGGGGCACAAAGATCAAAACCGGGAGTTATGCTCAGATTCACAATGATATTCCAGATGCATGTGACAAAAACAAGAAACTTGCGATTCTAACTCACCCACGCTGGTTTTCAGATACCAGAATCATGTTCTACTACTCACAAACAACTGCCCCCTGGTTTCTGTAGCCTTTACAGAAACCATTTGTACTCCAAGGTATGGCTCCCCTGCAAAACCAACTGAATAATGCTGCCAGTTCAGACATTCCATTTCATAACCATGATGTTTAACAGCAAATCATCAGGAGGAAAACAGGGAGAATAATCCAAGGATCCTAAACAACACAAGCTGGAAAAACAGAGATGGTTTGTCTAGCCTGGGGAGAAGACCTCAATTGCACAGGCCTTAGGAGCAGCTGAAAGAGGAAGAATTATTCTGCAGACCTGCCCTGGGCAGAAGTAATGGGCTTACACAGAGACAAGGGACATAAAGTGCATTAGGAAATGATTTCCACTTGCAAGGAAGAACTAACACAGTTTCTCTAGGGACACAGCAGAAATCTCCATCACTATCACTGAATGGTTCCAGTCATCATCAGGGAATGACTGAGATACAGCCAAATTGTCCAGAAATCAGATCAGCTCTGACACTCTTTATCATCATTTACTATTACTCAGTGGAAGGCAGACCAGCAAATTCACTGTCTCCTTGATATATTTCATATGTAATGCTCAAAGAAATAGATAAAAAAAGCATGCCCCTAAAAATATAACTGGTGAAAGAGCAGCTGATGTGAAAACAAGCCATTTTGAGCAAGTGCCTGAGCACAGACTGAGAATTTAAGAGCATAGTGAGATTCCTTACTTTGACAGAGAGACACCTCATTGCACCCACATTACAGAGGATCTTACTCCACATATAGAAAATTTGGTGCTTTTGTTCAGTTTGTTGAATGTGCACCAGTCAACTGAAGTGAAAATGCAGAGTACTCCGTTCCTTCACAACAGACCCCAGAATGGCAAGAGCATGGCTACAACTTGGCCACGTGAACTGTCTTGGTGGCCTAAAAAAATTGTGGAATAAGCAGAAACTTGGTTTTAAGATAATCATAGCACTTGTCGTTGCACTCTCTCTCTCTTTGAGACAGCACCAAGGAAAAACAGAGATCCTAAGATCACCATCACCTAGTCTTTGAGGTAGAAATATTTTATATTATTGAGTATTAGCTGCAGCTGCAGGGTCCACAACAAGACCTCAGCTCTACTATACTCAACACAAGCAGTGACTGCCCTGACAGAAAATAGCACTGTCTCGGGCACAGTATCTCTCTTAGCTGAAGGCTTACCTGAACTGCCACATTCTGCTTTCCTGCTTCCTGCATCTTATCCAAGCCGCATTTCTTGGTCTCATTCTTTCTCTTATTGTTATCCTTCTTCCCATCATTCTTATTTGCTACTATTCCTTTGCTAAAGTCCCGTCTCTCCCTCGCTATGTCCTTTGGGGGGTAGATGCGCCCTTGTTCTCTGTTCATCTCCCGGGGCTTGATATTCTCTTTGAAGGTGACCATTGGTTTTTCTCCTGCATCACAGCTGTTGCTCAGGCCTCTGCCAGAGGACAGCACTGATTTGAGTCCAGGGCTCCCATCAGCACACAGCGGCTCTGCCATGGATGTCTCCTGCAAGGTGAGACTCTCTTTGGCTTCACTAGGGTCCTCCAGTAAGAGCTCTGGGATTTCTGTCACAAACAAGAGCTTTCCTACCTCATTTTCACACTGAATCAACCTGAAAAAGACAGGAAGGAATTAAAAAGCAAGTACATAACCTACATTACATATCATAATCAGTCTGAGAAGGAACAGCATGCTGCCCAACAGAATATATTATTAGTGCTGTCAGCATCTTGTGCTCACATTACAGCTAACTGCTGTGTTGAACAGAGAGAAAAATAACATTCCACACTGGCACCTATGTCACCTCAGCTTCCAGTAGCATGGGAAACACAAAGTACTTGCAATTACCTTGGCTGGTTATCAGCAATCCATTTGCCTGTGAAGATCAGGCGCTGCTGCCGTATCCGACGTTGCTGCCCTTCTTTATCCCCTGTAATTGCCTGGTGGCCTTTGGAAAAATCCAAGTTCCTAGTATTGACAGAGAAGAGGGAATATTCATTACACAATTACCCTCTGCAATATCCTATTTTTCTAGAAATATAACATGCCAGCATTGCTCTATTAAGAGTTGTGAACTTTCACCAGATATTATTCAAAACATGGCAGTTAAGAGATGTCTGATTTACATATGTAATTCTCATCTGGTAAGGTGTATCTACATTAAAGAGGTTCAGTGGGGTCATGAGCAGTATTATAACCTCAAGAATTCCTTAGGGCTACACTGTCCATTGCAGTTGTTTTGAAGAGACCAACATCAATCTATACAGCAGTACACGCACATAAATAAGATTTTGTAAGGAACAGGCCAATGTCTGTACAAGTCATGATATCAGCAAGGATGCAGAATTCTTTAGCTGTCACCCACCTGAATGAAGGCCTCAGAGCCAGGAATCCTTGCAACTCAAATTCTTCTGGAAGGGGAGTTGCTGACAAACAAGACAGTAAACAGCATAAGCAAGGCATGAAAGCATTGAGCACAGTATCACAGCAGACACCTCAGCACGGTCTCTATACATACTAAAGCCTTCTACTAACTGGTCCACCCTGCAATCTGAGGAATTCAGGAATGATAAAGCAGAGCAGTCTGCTCAGAACAAGAAAAAGCATTTGCAAAGTATTCATATGAACTAATACAAGAAGACAACTTACTTCCTTATTTGCTCTTCAACTGTAATTCCCCACATCAGCAGGAAAAACATTGTTTTCCCAGTTCTTTACAGCACAGACTACAAGTGTCCTTACCATTATTACTGGATAGATCTTCTTCATGAGGCTGGAAACTATTTAGAAGAGAGATCAGCCAGGGCCATATGCTAAAAATTAGAAAACAGAACAACCGTAAGTGAAAACTGCAAAACATGGGATGTGTTTGCTTTACAAAAAAACCCACTGAATGCTGTTACCATCACAGTTTACATTAATCCTCTGATTCCCAAGAAAAGTTTCTCACGAAGTATCAGTGAAAAGAAAGAATTACTATGACTAAAAAGCCAACCTAAAGTTCCCAAGGAAGCGAGGCTCTCACAGCACAGTGCTTATTATCCAGCAGGCCAGAGAGCCTGGTGTGAATTTAACAAAAAAACCCTAGAGCATGAACAAGTGCTGCGAGCACCTGTCTGCAATTCCAGTCCAAAGCTACTGGCTCTCAGGGCACAATCAATGAATCAGTTTAGGCAGGAAAAAAATTTATCAAGACACAGCTGTGCAGAAGTACTTCTGCTCCATGAAAAAGAACATTGTACTGTAGTGCTGGAGCATTTACCACCAAGGGAAGAGACTAAGTAAGGGTTGCACCGAGAAAGATCATTAAACTAGAGGTGAACTTGCAGTCCCCTGCCTTGCCCTCACAATACCAGTAACAAGCAATGACTGGAAATTCTTCCCAAAGGCCCTGGAGCAAACAATTTTAAAATTACACTGATCACTGCATAGGTGATTAATGTTTTAACTGCTACCACCAGGCTGCCTGCTCTTGTTTACTAAAAGCTCCTACTCAGAAGTCCAAAAATCCTTCTGTTTTACTGATGGGCACTATGGAAACAACAGAAAATTATTTCAGAATGCCCACTGTGCATGGTGTAGGAGAAATGAATGTGTCCTTCTCAGCAAGGCTTTCAGCTGGAGAATGCACTGTGCCCCCAACAGCAATGTACACCCTCAGCTGCCTTCCAGCATGGCTGCAAGCACAGACAGCATGATCTTCATACTTATTCTCTACACTACACTGAACAACAGCTCCTCCCCATGACAATGAACAAAAGAAGGAAAAAAACACTCCAGAGATCTTCAATGAGGCAAGTCAAGTCAATAACATGTTGTCCAGAAAATGGGCTCCTTCAGAGAATCCCAGAATGGTTTGGGCTGGAAGGGACCTCTTACCTTGTGCCAGGGGCAGGGAGACCTTCCACTACCCCAAGGTTGCTCCAAGCCCTGTCCAATCTGGCTTTGGACACTTCCAGGGATGGGCCAACCACAGTTTCTCTGGGCAAGCTGGGCCAGGGCCCCACTGCCCTCACAAGGAAGGATTTCTTTCTAACCAATCTAAATCTACTCTCTTTCAGCTTAAAGCCATTTACTCCATGAATTACTAACTGCATGTCCTCTCTGCATGGACTACTTAATATCAAGTAGGTACCCTGCCTATTAAAACACAGAAAAGTCTTCCTTCAGGATGTGCAAATGGCAATAGTTATGACCATCTCAAAACCATATCTGAACTCTTTTCCTTATCTTGCCTTTAGGAATTCTGTGGTTTAAGCTCCCAAAACTCCACAGGGTTTTTTTTGTTTCTTATTTAACAAGATAAAGTTATAGGCATCGCTGTTCCCCATGCATCACACTGCTTTCCTTGGAGTGCCCATCTTAGGAAGAATATTCATCCAGCTGCATCAGTAACAGTCACTCTGATTGTAAGAAATCACCTTACAGAAACACTTTATTGAATCACGGTCATTTATGAAAAGTTAACAGACTATTAAAAAAAAATAGTGAGTTTTGAGCAATTTAAATCTTAATTTATGAGATTAATGGCAAAAGTGAAAAATCAGAGCAACAGTCCAGAACAGTTATACCTGCATTGACATTTAAAGAGCCCCTCTACTAAATTGAATTTGATTTCTAGGTAACTACATTCCAGCACTGCTCAGTGCACGAAACTAGTGATGGCTTAGTGCACAAAAAGTCAAGTATTCTCCTGTCACTTCCCCCAGTAATCTGAGAAGTGATTATACTAGATAAGACTACAGGAACACTCATTGGACATTATAAAATAGATCACCCTGATTGTAAAAAATTTTCAGCAAACCTAAAGACAATTAAAAAGAGTCAATTTGCTCATGTAACTAACAAGTCTCATGTTTTGCTTTATGAACTTTTTAGCATATACACTTTCTATCATTTTGGTATCTGTAATGATGAGTCGTATGATCACTTTTGCCATGACTAATTTGTGGATCAATAGTAATTAGGACCTTCATGCAACAAAATGTAACAAGAGAAAGAGTAACACTCACTACCGTCTTTCATCAACCACTGCCTCCTGGAAAACACTGGGCCTAAGTTTCAGCCAGTCCATGGAAACCTTCACAGCTGGAAGAGGATATGCAGCCCCAGAGTCCTCCTGGTAGTCATTTTGTAAAGGACACTTGCACAGAACTCCAAGAAATGACACTAGAAACAGTAAGAAGAAAAGGCAAAAGATGAAAACTCCATGATGTGGGAATGACACTTCAAAGTTGATCAAATAACATAATCAAACATATCCACCCCATAAACCCATATTCTAAGAGTTAGTTCTTTAGAACAAGGCAGCCCAGCTACCTCATCTTAAACAATCCACCAACAGATCACAACAAAGGGCTTTTAATAGTTTTCTATTGTGCAGCAGAATACTTATATCCCTTCAACTGTAATGACAAGTCATTTTGGTAAGTTAAAAAAATCACGTAAGACAAGCCCAGTGCAAAAATATTCACTCACCTATTTATTAGAAATTATCAACTCAACTACCTACCTGCACTTTATTCACTTCAACCAGAAGGCACACAAATGTACTGGAGCTCTGCAGGCAGGCACCCAGACCCCTTAGGGCACAGAAGCTGAGAAAGGGTAACCACACCAGCGTGACCATGGTGCCTTCAGAAACAACTTCAGGCTGGAGAGATTTCTCCCTTGGAGAAATCCAGCTATTCAGAAATTTAGATGTTGACAAACAAGGCCAAGGTGACAACAGGTTCAGTCAGGTTAAGAAAATCACTATTATGTGGCTAGAGCCCAAAATGCTCTGCACTCTCACTTATCTCCTGGTTGACATTACCAAAGCCAAACAAGTAGCTGAGATCCTGCTGACTCAACTTCAGTCCTGTTGAATCAGACCCAGTTCCATTCAAACCAACTCCAACTGTATGCAGCCAACTGGGGAGCAGCCTCCCAAGAGGGGTACTACTCATCACCAAGCTGGATCCAGTTTCACACCCAAGTTAAAATGTTCTTTCAGAACCAGGAAAATGATGCAGAGTTCTGTAAAGCTCCAAACAGAGTAAGGCTAGACACAGAAAACCAGTGTTAGTCAGCACTGCTGACATAAATGATCTTGTGTGACCATCATCTCTCACAACTTTCTCCCTAATGTCTATTCTCAGCACTTACCTCGCAGAGCCATTAAGGTAGATCATGACAGGAAATTACTAATGGATTCCACATTAAAATCAAGAGAATTACAAAAATCAATTAGCTCCCATACTTACTGAAGAGAGCCAGGAGCTGTGTCCAGCAGAGCTGCTCATCCTGGCTGTAGCTGTGTTGCTCTGTTTCATTGCTGAAGTCTCGCAGGTGGTGCAGTTGGAACAGGTTGATCACAGTAATATGGACTAACTGCTGAGAGTTGAAGGCCTTCTGAAACAACAACCTCTGCAACAAAGACACAGGGTGTATGTAATTTCAGACGGCAAAGCACATGCTTGAAAGGATTGGTAGCTGCTCCTTCACTGCTTGACTAATGCTTCTGCCTTTAGGCAACATTCATTCTGGATTTTATTTTCAGGATACCCCTCCCAGCACAGCACTGGGCATCCCAGGAGGACCCCACTGTTAAGCACAAGGTTTTCACTTGTACACCAGCTCAGACACACAACAAATCAACATCCCCTTTGCATATAGTTCTCTTCCAGAGCAAGTGCAACTTTGAATGCGTGTTGACAGCATTGCAAAGGGCCGTATATCCACTGGGTTTATCTGCCTTGCAAAGAACCAGCATGGAAAAGGTGACATTTAAAAAAAAACACCCCAGGAAAATTTAACTACCACATGGTTATGCATTAAAGACTAATTCCACACCTGACTTCATGGATCATGGAATGCCTTGGCAGACTGAATTAGCAAGAAATATTTCCAAATGCCTTTCAGTAACTATGCTAGAAAAGACACCTTTCTCAGGACAGGAAAGAGTCTTCAAGGCTTTTTGTGGGAAAAAAGGGAGCTAGCCTAAATCTCAGCCAAGTTATCTTCACACAACAGTCAGGTAATTGGGTGGATTAACTAATGTAAGCACCAGGAAAAGGTTTAAGCTCCATGTTCACCCTTGACTCTCTCATTTAGAGCATGAAGCACTGTACAGCTGACAACTGAGACTGGCAGAGCTGCCAGCAGCAGTACCCAGAGCCTGATTGAATGCTCTCAACCCTGCACCTGCTCTCCTCAGAGTTAAAATGAGCCACAAAGTTAAACTGATTCACTACCATACAGCTAACTTCACATCCACATTCAACTTGTTGCAGTCAGAAGAGGTGCTCTCTGATAAAACTAGGCCTTATATTGCATAATAGAAGCAAAAAAAAAAAAAAAAAAAAAGTTATTTAAGAAAAAAAACAGGGCTCAATTAGCTGT
>VWYP01009338.1:40631-52040 GCA_013400435.1 Pycnonotus jocosus
AAAAAACAAGGCCTTTAATTGAAAAAAAAAAAAAAAAAAAAAAAAAAAAAAAAAAGTTATCTAAGCAACAAAGCAGGGCTCAATTAGCTGTTTTAACACTATGGATCAGTCCAGAAAATTAAGACTGTTCCATATGCCTGAGCAATGCTCTTAACTATTGATTATAAGCACTGTGGAAAAAGCAGTATTTGTTCAACAGCCAGCATCACACACGGAAAGAGAGATACAATTATTTCATTTTGAAACAACATAAACTGCCAGGGTTGGAACAGTACACACTGGAAGTTAATTCACAGCAAGTTCTGTGGCTTTTTAAATTTATTTTAAAGACCTAGCTGTAGCTTCACAATTTAAGACAAAAAAAAGTGTAAAAGGACACTGTAAAGAACATTTGCCATTTTTTATATTGCTCAGACCACATTTCCCTTTCTTTTTCGCCTTGAAAAGCATCCACTGCTCCACTGAACATATCTATCCTCCCTGCTTCTTTCCCACAAATTAGGAAGCTGAAGCAGAGCAGTTTCCAAAAGGTATTTACCAGTTAACACTATGTCCTCTCTGAAACTGACTACTTTGCATAAGTATCTTACTTTTAAAATTCTTTTTTTCTAGCTCTTCGCTGAATTGTCCAACATAATGAGCTGGGCATGTAATCAATGGGACTCCTGGATTTTCCATGGAAAACACGTTCTGCATAGTTCTAGTCTACACAAAGTAAGGTTGTAGGGGACACTTTTCAAGGGCAAACTGTTAACGTGAGAGGCAAGTTTTCCAAGGCAGATTAAAAGCAGCCTTAATAACCACTGGGAGTGAATGAAAGCCATCCAAAAAATGAAGCTCTCAAAATTCCTCAGACCACCAAGCCAAGACTTCACAGATGAATCAAGTCCTTTTCACACGTATCCAAGAATCACCCAGGTTAAAGAGCAGAGAATCACCAGTGGTCACTGATTTCTCCTGTATCTCCACCAAGCATGGACCATGTGTCAAATGGGAAAGATCCCTAATCTTGGCAGAAGTTACCAGAACTATGCATTGTTAGCTGCAATGCAATCCTTTCCTAACTGGCTACTTGAGCTTCCTGTATTTTATCATGTGAAAAAACAATTACTGGACTGTAATTTCAGAACTCAGCTGCTAAAAATATTCCTCAGTATACTAATTATTATGTAGTTAGAACTAACCTTGAACTGTTCTTCCAGCTTTTCTCGAAGAGGGCTCAGCTTCTCCAAGCTCTTACTCAGGTACACATGGCCATGAAATTTAATAAATGCCTTGATGAAGTCAGACACGCTCCATCGAGTCTTCACCTCATCACGACTGCATTTGGAATAGAAACACCTGATTCAGTCTTTGGAATTACACACAGCTGCACAGAACACCACAAAATTACTCCAAAATGAGGGAGGAATGTCCATGCAAAGCTACTTTTTGGGTTGGCACAATGTGCTTATTTCCTGCATTCACTAATCACAGTCAGGAGCATCGAATTATTCTTTTTTCCATACACCTGTGAGGATGCTCGGACTGGACAAGAGTCAACAGATTTCTGATTCCACTGCCAAATAGGAATAACTTCTAGCAAGGCAGGTACTTTCAGCAGATATATCTTCCAACTTATCTGAGTGGCAATAATTTACTCTCAATCTCACCTTTCCAGTGCTTTAGAAAGTGCTTTTTGTAGGTTAGTGGAGGCAGCTGGGAAAGGAAACTTCACAGCAATGCTTCTGCAGTAGTAGAAAATTGTGGTCAAGTGGTCTCCTTTGGAGGAAGCTAGGATAGCCAACTGATTGTAAGGCTGACCTAAGGGAGAAAAAGACAAGTTGTCCAACAAGCTGTCCTGGGTGGGAGAAACATGCTAGGTTTCAGAGTATGTGTGGTCACTTGGAAAGGGAGCATAAAGTCCTCAGTTCTTCAGCAGACAAGGCTCAGATTCATCTGCTGACCCTTTCACCCCAGCCTTGGACCTGTACCACTTCAGTGAAAAAGCTGCTAAGTGTTGTCCTGATTTTTACAGCCTTCTGTTGTTTTTGTTGTCTTTAGTGGAGTTCCTCACAGACATTAATGTAAACAATGTATATTTTTGGAACTGCTCTCCTTTTGTTTACATTTTTCTCCTTGAGGAGAACATTGATGGACTGTGATTTGGACCATGTGGTTGGAGAGGTGGCAACCTCATTCTCCAATCTGTGGTCTTTGTCAGAAAACTATAACCCCAAGCAGAAAAATAAACTGCCCCTTTTTCCCTTCTGACCTCAAACTAAATTGAGTCTCCTTCTTTTCAAGTCCTATAGCAACAGCTAAGCTTCTAAATTTGTGGTGAAACAGCTGTTTGGTTGGGGGTTTTTTGGTTAGTTAGTTGTTTTTTTAATAATTTTGCTTTCTTTTGTTCACTTGTGTGGTGTGTTTTGTCTTTAGTTTTGGAGGGGTTTTGTCTTTTTTGTTTGTTTTTGTTTGGTTGTGGTTTTTTGTTTGTCTGGTTTGTTGCCTTTTTTTTTTACTTTGGATGGAGAAGGATTGGGTATGGGAGTCTCTGTATGATTTTGTTTGCTTGTTTCAGGGGGTTGAGCTTTTGTTTTGTTCAGTTAGAATGCAACTGGTTAGAAAATTGAATTACTGATTTCAGTAGCCCAGCTCAAAAGTGACTTATCCTTCTATCACCATCCCTACATGTTGGGCCACTGAAAGACCATAGCTAAAAAGCTAGATTTCTGAACTAAAGAACTCATTAGCTTCCATTAGTAACTTGAAAAATCTAATTTTAACTACTAAACTTGACAAATTGGCATGGAATAAACAATAAAACAAACAAAAAAATGCTGGTGTAAAGCAAATTCTCATTAATTGTACTTTAAAATGTATGAATGTAACAGAGCATAGCAGTAGTGAAGCCTTGGAGTAAAGCTGTGTATTACCTTCCTTGTTTCTAAATCCACACAAAAAGGAAGTAACACAGTTCATGCAAATAACCATTATCTGAATGATTTACTGATGTGTGAGGCTTTATTGTATGGTTGTGCAGAGAATTTGGGGAGGGACACTTGTATGAAAGCCCAGGTTTTCAACTGCCACAGAAGAAAACGATACCCCAAATCTTCCCTTGCAATTATGAACTGAAAAGGTATCCCAGACTCACCATTAGAAGGGACAAGCTGAGCTGCATGTCTATAGTAAGACTCTGCCTGGCTGGTCTGATTCCTATAGCGAGCTAAGAAAACAGCAAACAAAACCCATGTTGAGCCACAAAATTCTACTCCTCTGCAGTTACTTTCATAAAAGGCAACTAACCTGAAGAGCATTTCACGAGTATTTCAGAAATAAGCACCAGAAGAATGTGCAATTACACCAAACAGAACCAAGACTTGACACATTCAATTCTGATGTAGCTGTTTCGCCTCAGACCTAAGACTGTCTTACGGACAACAGTGCCAAAAACACCACATACAGAGAGCTAAAAATACTTTTCAACCCTCTTTGTACGATCACCAACTAGATCTACTTTTAGGTTGTTCAAAAAGCAACTGCAGATTCCTGTGAAAAGAGAATTTTCTACAACACAAAGTTTTACTTAATCGAAGAAAGAAATAAACCTATTGAATTTAATGTAAAGAAGAAACCCCATTTATGAAGGATTGGATTTCTAACTGGTGCCCTTGTACATAAGATGTTAGTGTTCTGGAATGCAGAACTGTGCTAGCATGCTGCAACAAGCTTTTGTAATAGTTACCAGTTTCAGCACTTCCCTGTGCCTACCAGCTAGAACATGATCAGAATGCTAGGAGACAGACTCTAGCAGTTCACTAGAAAGCCAGTGATTAACTGTCTCCATGTGTTCATGTGTAACACACACCAGATAAGTCTGCACAGTTTCTTTCCAGATCTTTCCCCCTGCAGCAACCACCATAGGCACAACAAGCAACTACTGAAGTGGAGCACACTTGCTCCAGCAGTTGCCACAGTACATGCAGATCTCTAGAAGCTGAACACAGACAGAACCCCACATCTCAGCCCTTTCCTGCTGAAACTCACCAATATCTCCCAGGTGGACAAGGCAGTGCTGGCAGATGTAGGAGCAGGAGCTGGACTGCGGCTTCACAATGGCGCTGGTGTGCGTCTGTTTATTGCTAATGATCCCCAGCTGGGAAGACTTCACACGGCACGGCAGGTCTACATTAAAAACTGTGCACAATTCCTGTAATAACTGCAAAAATGGGGCTGGGTCAGCAGCAACTCAAGACAGGCACTGGAAAGGCATCAAAACAAGTCACAAAATTAACAGAGCACCACTCAGAAGTATACTCACCACAGATGAGCCAAACATATTTGAGGTGAACAAACTACTGAAAGTGAGACTAAAATAATATATTCTCGATATGGAATTCATTGAGTTTCATTGTGTCCACTGTGTTTATCTGTTCCGTAAGAAAAAGCTCTGCATCCCAAACCAGTAAGCAATTCAATCTCCATGATATTTATTAAATCACCAAAGATTTATCAGTGGAGATTGACTATAGAAGGTCTACAGATATTGTTGGGTTTTATGGTTTTGCTTTGTCTTTTTGTTTGTTTTTTTCAGTATGATACCCAAGAGGAGTGGGTTTTATACCTTGATGAAGTGACACTGTTCTCTAAAAATAATAGAAAAGAACATCCCTCACCCTCCAAAGCAGCTTGTTCCAACATAACAAACCACACTATCCCATCCTTTAGAAAGAAGCTGCAACATAACCAAGTTCGTAAGCAATGCAAGGCAATACTAACGGTTCAGTGGCAGAGATGTCAGTAAATATTTGTGTTAAGCCAACACTGAGACTCTTTCAAGGAACAAGGCATCAGCTACTTGATCAAATATTTCAAAAGCTGATTGAATGAAAACCTCAACTCTGCCATTCTAATTAGAGCTTTTGAAGTTTTTCCTAACAGACTCCAGCAAATATTCTGCAAAGTAATGGCAACCAGAGAGTAAAGAGTGTTTGTTGGACTGAGTTCTAGGGTAAAAAATGCAGGTAAGAACTGACAGGCTTTCTCCCAGCTGGGAACATGCTCAGTTTCCAAATAAAACAGACCTGCAGGAGGGTTGCACTTCCAGATAAAGGCACAGAGAAAGCCCATGGCTGACAGACACACACTCCTTCAACAAGAGGCGAGGCAATGCTTTTGCTTGCTGCAGAAAGAGGTTTGTGTTACACCTCACTCCGTTTTGGGCCTGTCTTTATACAGTTAACAAAAATCCCCAAACAAGAGAGATCCTGCAGATGAAAGCTGGATAAAAGAGAGCAACTTGTCAACTTTAAAGACACCAAATTAAGACAATTCATGCTCTTGTTCAAAGATGTCACTTGCGGAGGCCTCACAGATGGAGAACAGGTACCTTGGCTGAGCCAAGGCTTTAGAATGAAACTGTTTAACATCACAGAAAACAGAGAAAGATGCCTGTTGCTATAGGACACAAAATGAACAACACGCACACAGCCAAGTGGTCAGGGCAAGAAGAGAGGTTTATTTCTTTGCTTTGATTTATATAGATTTCTGACAATGACCATGGATTGGAGGGTAAGGTTGCCACCTCTCCAACCACACTGGTCAAACTAGCAGTCTATCAATTGTCCCCTCCTCAAGAGAGGAATGAAAAACAAGAAAGGACAGTAACACTACATTGTTTACATGAAAATCTGTGAGAAACTCCATTTCAAAAATGCAAACATCAGAAGGCTGAAAAAGATCAGGGCGACAGATGCCCCTGTCTGTAGTGTCAAACTCAGAAAGAGTAAAATTCCCTGATCCATTGCAGGAAAGAAGAAGGCTCTTGCACGACAAACAGTGTAGATGGTAGAATGCCCTTGGCAACCATGACAGCCGGTCAGACCGGCTGTTTCCAACAAGGAGTTTCCAAAAAAAAAACAAAAACAAAACAAAACAAACAAAAAAACCAAACAAACAAACAAAACAAAACAAAACAAAAAAAAAAAACCAAACCCACCCTGAAGGGAAAAAAAGGGTAGCCACAAGGGTACCCTGGGGTTGGCATTGCAGATGTCTGGAATCCAACTAGGAAATGATACAGCACACATGACCTACTGTGAGTGCTGTAAACTGAAGACAGTGTAAATTAGCCATGACAAAGTTTACTCTGAACACTGAGAGGATTCAGCAACCACAATGTTATTGAAGCAGACACCAAATGACGGGGGGGGAAAGGAAAGAAAAGCAAGATATCTTTAGTAAGGCCATTATCATATGCTGACTCTTATTCTCCATAATTTAAAGCTGAAATCTAATGAAATCTAACATAGGAAAGTGTAGGCAAAAGTATGTCAGTAAGAACTAAGTACAGGAATCACACTCCTTCAGCAATTAACTGAAAACTTTGTAAAAGATTCTTAGCCCAAGAGCACTCATCAATATAGTTTTGCTTTAGGTGCAGAAAAGTTCCTAGAAGTGAACTAAATTTTCTAATTGTTATCGAAAGTAAAGACTTACACCTCAATGCTCATCATCAGTGCCAGGAGTCACAAGTAAGGGGCAAAGAACAAAACATTATGCCATCACACACATCCTGTGCATCTGCATCTTCTATAGAGATTTCTGTTCCTGAGTAACTTAATCCAAGAACAAACTAATTATCCTTCCATATCCTTCACTATACAGCATATGAATGAAAAGGAATGAAGGCAATACCCCACAAATACATACACAGGACTGAGAGGCCAAATGGGAATTTTTAGCGAAATGGCAGAAAAAGAAAAACTGAGAGTAAAGTGAAATCATCAATGATCTCATCTGCCAGGCTTGAGGTTTTTTGTGTCGTCACTTCTGTAAGACATTACAATTAAAAGACAAAATTCCTCACCACAGGTCACTGCAGAGACAGAGTACACAGCTTTAAGAGTGACTGGAGAGCCAGTGAAGGCTGGACCTAATAGAGGATTCACCCAGGCAGTAGTTCAAGAAGGCAACAGATGCACAGCAAGAAGGTAAGAGACAGTGCAATGAAGTCTCATTCTACCCTTTCCTGCTGCTTTATGGTTGCTCTGAGCAGTCACAGCAGGGCACAGTAAGAAACTACCTCCGACCTTATCCAAAACAGTGCAGTTTAGGCTTTTTAGGTTCTGTTAGAAAGGAACCTGCTGGGAGTCCAGGACATCCCTTTGGTCATCCTGGAGGGTCAGGAACCCTGGCAAAGTAGTCTGGGAACAGAGCAAGAAGGATTGAGACCTGTACGGGAGGGGTTGAGATCCGTAAAGGGGGGGGTCACAGACCCTGGCACAGAGCTCAAGAAGACACCGTCTTTGACTTCAGTCCATGGGAAAGGCTGCCAACATTGGGAGAGGAATTACAAGTTACAAGGGTGTGAAAGACAGTAGTTTAGCTTATCACAGGGTGGAAAATTTGTAGGTTTGGGGTTTTAGAATGGAGCTGAATGGGAGCAAGATGGAGAATTTGGGGCAGTGTCCTGGGTTGTTCTTCTTCTTTGTCTCCATCTTCTGCTGTGATGATGGCACAAGGTAGTTTGGAGAGATTGGGTCGAAGTAGAGATGACCTGTCTAGTATAGGTAGTAGGTATTGGTATGTAAGCATAAGTAACGGATAATAATTAGTATAAAAGGGCAGTGACAGCCCAGTGGGGAGGATTCACCTGGTGCCCGTGCTGCTGCACAGACCTCTGCTGGGCACAGAGCCAATTGTGAGATAAGAAATAATAAACAAAGTAAGAAACCTTGAAAAACAAGAACCTGAAGACTCTGCTTCTTTCTTGTGTCTGGCTCAGGGTTTTTTAGAGGGCAAAAGACTTTAAACCACCCAAACCTGGAGAGGAACCTAAATTGCACCAAAACAACTACCAGATGCACACAAGTTTCAGCTCAAGATTGATCAAAAGAAAGCCCATCACCAGCTCTGCAGACACCTGCTGAGAGCACCATGGTTAGCAAGGTGCACTGCCCAATCCAATACAGCAGCAGTTTCCTAAACTAAGGGCAAAGAACAGATTTTACCCACCTAAAACTGATCCTCCACCCATTCTGTACTTTGTGCAACTCACCTGTGTGTAGAAGCCACTAGCTGCTTCTAAAAATAGAGAAAGATTCGCCTGAACTTCGCTCCGATTCGGATTTGCTCTGTTTTTCGCCTGACCCTGGAGTGTTGTGATCTGATTTTTAAAGGCATGATTCCAACTGAAAATAAAAGAAGCATTTATCTTTTTACTTTGGAAGTGTCTTATGCAGATGGTATAAGCAACAGGAAAGAACTGTTTCATTATATAGCATCAGACATGAAGAATATTCAAATTCAGGCAACATTCAGATGAGAACAAATGTTAAATATGGAATAACCCCCTCTCCTCACCTCTCATATCTAGGGAAACATTTCCTGATATATATATATAGCTAACATATACGTGTATATGTGTATATATATTGTATATGGCTAATGCCAACATCATTAATATTTGCTTGCAATTGTTCTATTTTAGGCAGCATAGAAGTCCCTCCCTAAAACAAGATGTGGGGTACAGAAATGAGGGTTAAAAATCATTCAGTAACTAGAAGCATGGAGAGGAGAACTCAGCCAGCCTACTCATCTGGCTTCCCTCAACGCTGAAAGAATCACATGCTTCTGTTAACTAAACTTATTACAACTCGTGTCTGCACCGTAAATAACAGGGAATGGATTCAGGGCATGGAGAAAACACAGCTGGATCTTCCCCTGATTGGTAAGGCATCATGAACAGTCCATTAATTCTCCCCCTGATTATTCCTCCCTCTGCGCAGCTCTACCTCTTGGCTCTTCAGCAGCTACTCAGTTCCTGTTAGAGCTTGCTCAAAGCTCCAGTTGATTATATCAGGCAAATTTCCTCCTTTCTGGAAAACGCAAACTTCAGCCCTTCCCAATAGCAGAGCAGACTGGTGCTCCTTAGCTTCTCCACCCCTATATGCCTCTCCAAAACCCACTCCTAGCATGACATGGCTGCTTCTGAATTGCCAGAGGTACAATACTAACCTATCAGCCCTGCAGTGCATTCTCATGTTTCACCCACTGCACAGCTCTCATTTTAAAGGAAATAAGACAACCATTCCATACCATAAAATTGCTCTTCTGAAGCTCAAGGTTTCTTGCTCCCCAGCCTAGATTACATATATATACACAAACTCAATGAGGTACTTACAGGTCCTGCTCCACTTTTTTATCTAAAGCGTATTCCAAATCAGTCACTAGCATTTTTTGATATAAGTCCTGTAGAGCCTGTCTGGATGTCCAGACTTCTGCTGGACCCAGCTTTGAATCTGAGCAACAAGAAAGGGGAAAAAAAAAAAAAAAAAAAAAATGACACACAAATTTATGGAGGTAATCTGATTTTTCACTCATTTACCAAATGAAAGAATAGCGCTCAGTGTAAGATACACACCACCAAACATCTGCTTTTATCAGCTTCCTCAGAACAGTGAAATACAAGAACTGCAGAGAGGTTGAGGGTTGAGTGCTCACTGATTAACTGATGAGTGTCCTACAACACCAGAACTAGATGTGAACAAAGTTATCAGCTGTCAAGTAAAACAACAAAACAGGTAGCAGGACGTGATTTTCCATAAGCTATTAAACTGCAGAATTTCTGGCCACTGGATGAATTTAGAAAAATTTCCAGTGTAGCCTGAAAATAATTAGCAGACAATAAATCCATGGGGTGATGCTAAAGTCCATGGACACATGCTGTTGATATTCAGACAACAGTGTGGCAAGTACTGCTGCATGCTTTCCATTTTCTAACTCTTCAGTAGCCATCTGCTCTCTGTCCTAGAGGGTGAGTGCAAACACTACTCCCTGCTATTGAGTTACAGAGTCCAACTTCCCATGGCTTCTACAACCACCCAGGCTGGGGCTGCAGGAGCACAAGAGATGGGCCTCACCCCCAAGGAAATCATCCTGATGCTGATGGTGGAGTCACTCCTGTTGGGTTAGGGGGATCCCAGTGGTTTTAATATTCCTATGGTTTTAATATTCCTTGACTGCTACTTTCACTACACCTAGGTGCAAGCACAGTTGAGCAAAGGTTCATGAGGGAAGCTGCTTTTACTGCTGGGCTGATTCATGAATATAAACCATTTCAATTTCCCATTTATATACATATAGCTTAAATCACAGCCCACAGCATTTCATTGCATCTAGGGCTCCACTTTCACAACACGTGGTAGTGCTCAGATCAGCATTTCCTCACTCAGGTTCCTTAAAACCACCCAAATCCTGGCTAATCCCAAGTATAGAGTTCCTGTGCTAGTCTGGGCAGGAGTCTGAGAGCGAAGCAGAGACATGACCTTCATCTCCAAATGTCTGGAAGATCCAAAGTCAATTTCAAAAATATGTATTAGGTACAGGCAAAGGGGATATAAGTTGTTAAAATACTATTTATTTATATAATGAGGACAAGCCTTTAACATTAAGGTCACACACTTTCCAGAAAATTCTTAGGAATGATAAGCAAAAGGAACACAAAAGGAAAGCAAAACCATGAATAAATATTATTAATAAGCTAGATCAACTGTACAATAAAGGCAATTACCTGTCATGTCAGCCTTCAGGACTTCTGCCTGCCTGTAAGAAAGCAATAAGACAATAAATTAGAAACAGACAGATCAAAATAACTGAATTATGCCGAAGCATATTCATGCAATTGTGAACCTGCTTACAACTCACTCTGCTCTAGTTCACCCCACGCAGGATTTGAGCTACTGTTGTTCCACAGTGTGACTGCTCTTAGTTCATCCCGTAACAGTAGTCAACTGTTCATTTTTCCCTGTTTATGCATCTTTCTGAACAAATACAAACTAAAAATGCTTACATTATGGTTTACATTTTAACCTTTATGTGGCAGCAGTGTCCTGCCAACATTGGTGATAATTACGTGGGAACCTGATATCAACTCTAAGTTGTTACCCGTGAAATGCAGGAGCCAAGAAGAGTCAGAGCAACATACACTCCAGTCATGTCTGTCAGCACCTTAGTACAGCCATCCTGCCCCTCATGCTGCACTAGTTTTCACAAGGAGAAGTGATAAGACTACGGCTTCACCAATTACCTCTCTTCCTTCAACTGCACCCCTAAAGTAATGCTTTGATCAGGTTTCCAAGGGAAAAAACCACACAGTACACACAGAAAGAATGGCAACTACAGGTGACGATCTACAACTCCTGCACTGAGCATCCTCTGCAAATGCACTGCTGGTGGAGGTCAGCAAATAGCTTCCCAAAAAAACAAACACTAGGGTGTCGGAACCCAGGGTATCTCTTTGGCTGCCCTGGGAGCTCAGGAGACCCTGGCCAAACAGTCTGGGAACTGAGCAAAGGAAGTCTGAGTTTTGTCCAAGAGCACTGTAATACCCTGAGACCTGTCCAGGGGGATGAACGGGGGCGGGGG
>VWYP01009338.1:52212-72348 GCA_013400435.1 Pycnonotus jocosus
TGGGGGCCACAGACCCTGGCACAAAGCAGAGATGAATTACAAATCTCAAGAGTGTGAAATACAGCAGTTTGGCTTGTAACAGGGTGAGAAATTTGTAGTTTTAGGTTTTTATAATAGAAGTAGATGGAGGCAAGTTGGCGATTTTGGGGAGGTCCCTAAGGTGGTTCTTCTTCTTCTTCACCTCCATTTTCTGCTGTGACGTTAACACAATATAGTTTAGAGAGATTGGGCCAAATAGAGATGACCTGTTTAGTGTAAATAGTGGACACTGGTAGGAAATTGTAAACAATATGTTCATAATAATCTGTATTTAAGACAACGACCTCCCAGGGGAGAGTTAGTGCCCTGATGGTCGGTATTCAGGACAGTCCTCGCTGAGAACAGAGCTAACTGTGAGATAAGAAAAGAATAAACAACATGATAGACCTTGAAAAAAACAGAAGCTTGAAGCCTCCGTCTCTTTCTTGCGTCTGGCCCAAAGATTCCAGGAGGGCAGAAAGGACTCTTACCACCTGAATCTCGGAAATCATAATCCGACACTAGGGCAGTCCTCAACAAATACATATTTCTGAATAGTCAGTGTCTTGCTGGAGCACACAGCGGAGGTGCTACAGTTAAGCACTGTGTGAGGACTACATCAGGCTCCAAGGAGCAGCACTGCTGTCCTGTCTGATGGACACAATCAACCCAGGGCTGGCAGAGGGAACTCGAGGCTGCCTAGTTTGGCTGGGTTTGGATGGGACAAGTCCCTCTGCTCTTGCTGCACTCAAGTAGTGATGCATATTTGGAGAGTACAAGCTTTCCACACTGGACATGGAATCCTCCTAGCATATGAAATGCTCCATTCACCTGCCTCAGCCAAAAATATAAACAAACAAATAAAACAAACAAACAAAAAACCAACAAAGCCCCAGACAGATGGAAGACACACTGTCTTTAACATGAATGTCAGATGCCCGCTTGGAAAAGAATGGAGAGGCAGGAGAAAGCACCACCTAATCCATAATGGGGCTGCAGAAACCAGCATAAACTTTCTCTAGCCAATGTGAAGTTGTGGTGCCTATTAACAGTTTTCCATTTTGTTCTGGGATCTACCTACTGGCCACAAATTATAGGGAAGGTTTTGAGGTTCACATGAGAATTATAAAGGTATCAGAATAGGATATACATTGCTAGGAAGATGTAAACTGGTAAGTCCCTTCACAAAATTTCTGTCTATTAAATGCAAGCATTATCTATAACAGCTCACCATAGCCACCTCCATCCAAGAAGCAATGGGATGACCCAAGAACTTTAATTGTCAAGAACAAAAGTCAAAGACAAAAGTCAAGGACATCTTAACTGGTATCAGAAGTGAATCTGCATGGTCCTCACCTGACCCAAATGTAATGCCTTTAAGACAACTTTTCAGTTTACTTATTTCAAGAAGGTGTTAATATGTTTTTTTAACTCCTAAAAGCAGGGAACACTAGAAGAGATAATAGAGACAAGCAATGCAAATTTTAGCTACAGTGTCAGGAGAAAGCTGAAAGCCCAAGAAACATTTCTTCCTCATCCACAGAGAGGTAACAGAAAGCATCTAAGTGGTGGCTCTCTGTGGCTGCAGCCAGCACGATAGGAATCAGCAGATCCTGCCCCCGTGGAGCCAAGAAGAGCCGAGGAGTCGCAGGAATCTCCTCTGTGTGCTGTGCCTCGGCAGCCCCTGCACTGCTGACCCACAAGTCCAGCCAGGCACAGAGCTGAGCCAGATCTGTGGTGCTGGGGCTTGGCAGCCAGTGATGCCACTGCTCCCAAGGAAAAGCTGATTTGCTCAGGTGCTGGAATCTCACTTTTCTGAACAGCCAGCCATGTTCCTACAGTGTGGCTCATGCTTCAAACATCTTCCAGTGCTGTCAAGATCCCTGAGCTGAGAACACGATCTGTGCAGCCAAAGCCATGATTGATGAGAGTCTCAGCCTCAGCAGGACACGCAGGACTGCGCCCACAGACACGAGCCCACAATTCTCTTCCAGGCACAAAGGCTCTGCCCTTTAGAAGCCAAGAACTGCTCCTCTGAAAATTGTGTGGAGCTACCTTCCACTAAGTATAATCTTTAAAAGGGGAAATATAAAAGTGCTTTTTTCCCCCCCAGAAGTTTGCCCTCAGTGTTACCTAGAGAATTCGGATGAAGAGAATCTCAGCCTCTACATCAATGTAACTGCTGACAGACCCTCTGTAAATGCAAAGACCCAATCATATGGCTAGACCCGAGCTTCTACCATAAAGACTTATTTAAAACACTCTTTTTTGGAAGAGAAGACTCATGGGCTCACAGAACAAGAGACTTTAGCCCCAGTCGCTTCACCAGCCATAACACAGACTGCCCTGTATAATTTATAAAATTGCAACAAGCAATACTGAAGGGATTGTCTCTTTAATTTTTAGTAAAATGTATAGAAATTATTTCAGTACTTCCTAGAGGCCAAAGGAATTAGGAGAGTTGATCTAACATTAGTATGCTGTTTCTCACTTCCACCCAGAAACATTTCAAATAGGTGCATTCTAAGCCAGGATAAGAGGGGGCAGCCTGGGTACAAAACTTGTTCTGCATCAGTGGCAAAATATTAGCAGCCAGAGAGAGAGAGGGAGGGAGGGAGAAGATAAGAGAGAAGATGCACTGCCTGTTCCTTAAAGAAATTTCACAATGGGCCTTTGCTGGTGCTCAGGGCCTCCTAGTGGGCACCGACTGGAGCTTCTCACAGTGCCAATGGTTCCTTCTATCACCCAGCATTTTCAACAAGCTTTCCTGGCCATATCTGTTATTGCACCACCTCATAGTGAATTTACAACAGAATTACTCATTCTGGGGCAAAAAAAGGTTGCCTGCTAGAAAACTTGGTAGGGCTTGTTCACACATTGTATCATTTCAAGAATATTCTCAAGTACCTCCTTGCCGCCAGTTGGACCCAGCTGTTCAAGCTTCTCTAAGTTTTTCTGGTCCAAAACCAAATTAGGACAAACCATAGTTCAAAAAATTATATTTCAAGTATTTCCATATACCACCTCAATATGTCATAATAGCTACTCTTTATCACTTCCTAACCAAATACGTAGATTCAGCTCTGTGCTTTAGTCAAACTTGAAACTGAAATACAACAGCCTCCCACCCAATTCAGTAAAAATGTTTGATAGCTAAAGCAAATTTCATTTCATTCATAAAATTGAAAAGCTTCAAAACTCTAAAATACAGTAGTCAGGGCCATCTCTCAAGGTTCTAAAGGTGTAAGATAAATAAAAATTTAAGTCCCCACAGAAAACAAATCAAATTTTTCTTCTCTTAAGAACCTGAGAGTATATAAAGTTCTGTTTTGCTGGAACTCAGATGCTACATTTAATCTGGAATGGCAAAGGAAGACACAAGAAAGACACATTTCGTTTCCCCTCTTCCAAGTTTTTACCATTCTTGATCAATTAATTTTAGCCAAAGCAGAATAAGAAAACAAGTTGTTTCTCTTAAGCTGGTAAGCACTACAGAAAGAAAATCCCACAAATATTGGGATGTCTCTCCTGTACATATATTTTGAAGTGTTTACCCCATTTACCCCATTACACTGAAAGATACATCCAAAAATCATGCAGTCGCACCTACTCTTTAACACTAGAGCAAGTTTGCTTAATTTAATGTTAAAATAATATAAGAAAAGACCATACAGCCTTTTGGGTTAACTATTCTATTAAAGTTTTCCTCTTGTTGCTATCTGACTTCCAACTTTATTTGCATATCACTGAACAAATTGATCTATTTTACCATTGTCCCCAAAATACCTCATTTCTGTTCCAATATTTGTCTTCAGTTCTGCTACAACTCAAAGCACCCACTTTCAGTGATCACAAATTTTCGGTTCTGCATACACCACCCTGCATCTCTAACAGGGCCTTCTACAGAAGCAGGGGTCTGCTAACAAGCTTCATTATCAAGCACAGATAAGCCAATAAAATTAAACCCAACTTCTCAAAGCAGCAGTTTTGTGTTACCCAGCTAACATCCTCTGTTTCTGGAAGTCAAGCCTCACTTACACCACGCCTCTCTCATTTTCACAGTGAGGATCTGCCAGGCATGATCTGCTGTGGCATGACAAGTTCTACAAAAAATGTGGAAAACCCCAGACCTCACAAAGCCAACACAGAACACAGTCCTGCTTTCACCCTTTGTGAAGGGGCATTCCACCTGGTTTTCCCCTGAAAACCACAAGCACTAGCAGCTGTATCAGTTCCCTCATCAAATCTCAGTAACACAATCACCCTCCCCATAAGGATTTGAGGACTTACATGACTAAAATGGGCAATGAATAGGCAGCTGGGCTTATAAAAGCCATCAGAATCCAATCACATGTTCTGTGATTCTAAAAACTAAAAGACATTAAATGGCCAGGAGCTTCACTCCAAGCAGAAACTCATACTCCTACAGTTCTCTTTCCTGGAGGTGTGTGTAATGAAAAGCACCTGCAGCCTAATGTGCTTTAACAGGAGGTGACTGATCCCAGGGCTCATCAAGGGCACCTCCAGAAAGTTTTCATTCTGCTGAAAGGGAACAGAAAAATACAGAGAACATATTGAATAAACGTGGGAAATCTTTCATTTTGGGTCAAAATGGTAAATTTTCTATACTAGCATACTGAAAGTCAAACACTTAAATTAATATTTTAATTTCATAATTTCAATATTTGGAAAGGCTCACACCCAAAAGGAACTTCAAAGCAACAAACTGCAACTACTGTTTTAGATCTTCCTCAAAATAACAGCTATCTTCAACAAAAATTTACAATGGTTTTAATACTGAGTGGGTTTTTTCCTTTATTTGTCTGCATTTAAGCATACTCATGCTGATTCAGGGCAGGTGGAGCAGTAGGAAACATGAACAGCATGGACATTGAATATTGCACAGCATATTTAGGGAAGTCTGGTTGTTCAGAAGCCCCCAAGCACTGTATCCAAGACATCATTCACATCTGGAGTATAGCACTTTAACAGCTTTACCTGTATAGAACAAGTTCTTAGTGTTCCAAACTTTCAAGTGTTGCCACCTAATTTAAATGACCACAGTTTGCATAAAGTTCTGGAATCGCTTGTTTTGGGAGCTGGCAGGTTTGGGTGATGTCAGCTCTTACCGAGGTAGCAAGAGATCTTCGGGTCATGGGTCATGGAAGTAAATGTTCTGTGTGCCTTGGAAGAACACTGCTAACACACACACCAACAAAGAACACCTTTAACAGAACCATCTTACTGTCAATTTTATACGCTAAGTAGTTTAAATCTTATTATTCCTCTTACAGGCAGCTGAAGTCAGGGTAGAGCTAATTTCCTTGACCTGCAGTTTAATCAGATTATAGCTGTAGATCAAAGCCACAGAAACGAGTATTTCATCACCACTAAAAAAAAAAAAAAAAAGCCCCCAAAAACTACACTTCTGCAAGCAGATATTAAAGCAAAGCAATCATCATCTGCATACAAACCCCCTCAACAGGGAATCCTGCTCTATTCCTTTTGTGTTCTCACCGTAGCCGAGAAGCATGTTGAGAAATGGGGACACAGAACATGGTTTTTCTTAATTCTATCTTCCCTCCTTCCCCTCTATTAGAAGCAAGTCAAAATAATCATCCTCAAAACACAACCACCAAAAGCAACTCTTTCCAAGTTTGATCAGAGCTGACAATCCTCCTCTTTGGATAAGGGTAGAAGTACCCTTGCAGTCAGTTTCATTCAAACTCATTTTCTTCCTCCAGTTTCATGGAAGTCAGTTTCTTTATCCCAAGAGTTTACAGTTATGTGCCCCAAAGGTAAAAGCATTCCTAAGAGAAGTTAATGTGTTCTTAACCTCTGATTTAATCCACAGAGAGGGAAATACAAATCTCCTACACTGCTCAGGCTTCCGGCTTTCTACTGGCTCCACTGGACTCTCCGCTCTCCCTCTCCTTACAACCTGGAGTCAGAACCTGAGCTAAATGCCTCAGAAATGGAGTCCAGCTGCAAGATCAGCAGTATGCCTGGATCTGTTCCATAGAACTCCAAAATTTAAGCCAGGAGAGTAACCTGAAAACTATGTACCCAACAATCTGTATTTTCCAATTCAAGCAAGAATAGCTGGCAATAAATATACAGCATTTGGACTAGCTCAGGAAAGCTCAGCTGCATTTCCATAGTAATTTTTTAAAAATACTGGCTATGCTGCTCTTTAACTCATCATATTGACCTACTAGTTATGTGGAATTTTACTAAAGACAACAGGGATAAAAATAACCTCTAAACGGATGCTGCCCAACAAAGAAAATCACAAAAACTCTAGTCACCTTTACCTAGTTTACCTTCCAGGACCTGACAGTGTAGCTCTGTGGGTAATTTGACACTATTTTCAGTATAGAAAAATTCTGGTTCAGTAACAGTAGTAAGAATTTATCAGCTATAAAAAAAGCATGCTCAGGAAATAATAAATGGATCCTTAATATGTGTGGCAATTCAAGACATTGGTATGTTTTCATATGTTAAGGAATACATTCGAAAGAAAATTTCTAATAGCAAACAGTAAAAAAGTAGTACTTTTATGGAATAGCGTTACAGCACATCCATACAATACCACATCTACTGCACTGGCTGCCAGTATTTCAGCTTTGCAGCTGACCTGAGAACAAGTGAAAGGCAAACCATTTAAGATAAAATATATAATCCATCTGTATATCTTCTCCAATCTTCACACCATCCCTTGAACAAGCAGATTTCTCAAAACTAAGGCAATCTTAAAGGTGCAAGTGCACAAAAACTTCAAGATTGCCCTCTAATCCTCTCAGCCATTACAGCCCTCTCCTTTAAAGGAAGACAGACACCGAACATAAAGCTCCGCTCCTCACTACCCACAATAAGGAACTTTGCAAAAGCACACAGAAGGGTTATCAGTTCTTAGGACTATGGGGCCCTAAGAGGGATGTGAGAGATTTACAACTGAACTTGCCACGATAACTCCCACAAGGTTTTGAGACTGAGCAAGGAGAAGCAACAGAATTATTTTCTGAACAACAAAACCCCCCTGAACTACACCCTTGCAATAAACAGACAGTGTGATGTTGGCTTTCGCAAATGTTTAATGTATGCTATAAGGCTAAAAAGAAGTTCTGTTCAGATCTGGTGGGTTTTTTATATATGTTTTGTAGTGTTGAAAGTTGATCTCCAACCATTGGGAAAGTTGAAGCAGGAAGGACTGCACAGACTCCCAAGACGGGGGACCAAGGAAGAGCTGGCTCACAGGAGTGACATATGCACGAGTGTGGGGAGGGTTGGCTTATCAATGACATATTGTTACAGGTGCGGGCAGTGTGCCTCTGGCTGCAGCTAAGAACCTAGCACTGTCCCTTTTTCCTTATTCAGTGCCTTATTGTGGTTCAATAAACCTTTTACAATTTTAAGAAGTGAAGCGTTGTTTCTCACATCCTTTTTTTCTCTTTCAAACCCATCCTGATGAGAACATACACTATCAGGTCTAAGTGGTGATAAATCTATAGTAACACCAGCAGTAATTTGGTATATTACAGTTCCTGGCTAGGTAAAACCTTCACTTGTCTTAAGGGGCTGGAAACTGCAGACAACAGACGTTAGAACAAGTGAATATTACTTCCTTTAACAGCTTCTGCACTATGAAAACCATTTCCAGAATTACAGAAAATGCAGATATCTGAGCATTGATATAAGCTTCAGATGAGTATCATCAAATCAGTTTCAGTAAGTTCTGCTCTTCAAGTCAGCCCTGCAGAACCCCAATCCAGGTCAGGCAGCAGAATACCAGCCCTCCCTGGACACTGCATGAGATCTCCCAGACAAACGTAGAGAATTCAATTTAAAGGAAGGAAGTCACAATCTGTTCAGTGCCCTCTCGCCTGCCTGCAGAGCTGGAGAGCAGCGACACATATTTCCCCCGGAAAGGCCACTCCACTTTGCATCAAGAGAACAACTGCAGCATCTGAACCCTGACTTTCAACTCTACAAGTTTCCTGCTGCCTCCAAGCTCCACTAACAGCTTGGGATATACAACTCATATCTCTTGCTCATTTTTGGTGTTCCCTAGAGAACCCCTTCCTCTCAATCACTGCCTCAAATTACCGCTTGCACAGTGGCAAATGCTGACCTTTATGCTCAGTAAAGCTGGAATGAATCCAGAGGAAATGATCATTTAAGAGGAGTCAGTTACTGGGAATTTGAGATACTGTCTTCATTGCTAAGCAGCAGATGGGTACAGAGCAAATCCATTAGACAGTACCATCAGAGGTGGCAGAAATAAAGCACAAGTAATCCCTCATACTGTGTTTGTAGCAAGTTAGCTATCATAGATACAGTGGAGTTCAGTGTTTTCATCATGTGCTCTCCCAGTTCTAATACTAAGATCTATGCCCAGATAGTCAAGGCCTTCCAAAACATAAGCCTTAAAGCAAAATTATTGATATTTAAATATTGTGGTCATTCAGTAAACTGATTTTTGCCAACCCTATTTTATAAACTCCCAATCACATCAACCTCACACAAAACATACATCTATGCACAAACATGACATACTCGAAAGTTTTAAACAGCTATTCATTATTAAGAGGTTTGAAAGGACACCACATGGTACAAACAAGTCTTGACAAAAACACTCAAATTACATCTGGGCATGATCCTAATTTCAAGCTGCATCTTAGAAATTATTTTCAACTCTCCATCTTGAAAATGCATGCAAACCATACTCTGAACGCACAGTAATGGCAGAGGGCTGAACATCAGTCAGGGAGAATTATATCCTCTATTTATGATAATTAAATGGGTATTCTGTACATCATTGTCAATGGTTTACAGACGTCTCATTAGCTGCTCCCTATTCTCTATCAGAAACACACAGGCAATGCTGTTCTGAGATAAACTTACTTTCCAACTAGGGAATATTCAAATAATTTCTGGCTTAGCAATACATGACTCTATTGGTTCTTCTCAGTTCAGGAGTGGCTCACCCAGAAGGGCTGCTGGCTACAATACACATGGTGCTCCTGGAATATGGGAAGTTACTCTGTTCTGTGCTCAGCTGAAGGAGAAACCTATGACCAATCCAACCAGCTCAGATCTAGCAAATGTTATTAGCACAGAAGAAGGGAAGCAGATGAACACACTACTACAAGAACTGTCCTCTCCAAGAAATGTGCAGCTTGAAGTTTTGAGGCCCATCAAACACCAATAGGGAGGAAGAGGAAGAAATCCAGCCTGGTTGAAAAGATGCAGTTCCCTGGCCCAAGTCCAGCTGACCTGTGTAGCTCTGCTCCAGCAGGCCCCAACTGTCCCCGAACAGATCTGCTGCCACCATTGCCCCACCAAGCGCTCCCAGCTACTCTCAGTTAACCAATAACCTCCTTTCCCATTTTGAAAATTAATGGATTGGTTAGGAGCAAGTATCTGAGCAAATTCATAACTCCCAAGGTTAAATCTACTTGTGAGGCCTAAATATTTTTATTAAAAAAAACCCCAAAAGTTGATTTCAAATTTAAATCTCAAGATCTAAAGACAGAGTCCTTTCTAGTTCTGTGTCAGGAAAGTTCACATGAACATTCAGCTGACTACATATCAGTATCTGCTCTATGAATCATATATGGATCATATATGCATCATATATGGAAAAATGTGGGGGTTTAGCAGACCTTTACTAAACATAAACTGTAGAAAAGAACAACATGAATAGTTTTCCAGACAGCAGTCTCCCTTTCAGCAGACCAGACTGCATTATCGTCTGCAAAGGCTAAGGAAAAGGCTCCATAGCAATGGATTAACACATCCCACCTGAAGATCAAATTGTAAGCCTACAAAGGACCTCTAAAGGTTATGTAGCCCATTCCATCACCCTGATATTATTTCTGACGAACATTTAGTTGCTTGTTTATTTAAAAGTCCTACTGAGTCACCTCCATAGCCCAAAGCGGTATCCTAGACATTGTGACAAGCCATGCCCACATGGCATTATGTCTTGGCTTCAGGAATTCTTCGAGGCTCTGTGCCTCTGTTCACCCACTCTGGCTCCATCCACCAAATCTCGCAGCAAAAATCACAGCCTTGCTCAACCCCCTGCTACTTTTGGAAGATGGGGAATGGTAGTAACTGTCCTCATGCAGAGAAGACATTTTCTGAATCTTTGAGGTATATTAAGCAAGAAGAGACAATGCCATCAAAAGATTTGACATGTGACTACACAGTTACCAGGTATTAACTTAACATTCGTGTGTTACTCAGGCTGCACAAGCCAATGCAGCCCCTGCATTCCACTTTGCAACCAACTATAGGTTGGATATCACAGTCACTTGTTTTCTTGTGTAGTATACCAGCACATCCAAAAGAAGTTTGAAAATAGAATAATTTTAGCACTGTGCTTCAGCATTTGACAATAAGGCAGGGAAACCAAGTGAATCATGCTGCTTTAATATCAAAATCTGAAATTTTTATGTTCAACAGCATTTCCCATTATAGACAAAAAATTTCCTGCACCCAAGTCCTTAAAGGCCCAAAGATCTTCATGTCTTTTGGATCTGTCCTTCCTGAAGACAAAACACGCTTGACCCGCACCACCTAATGCTCCAGCATAGCAGTTCTCAAAGAATTATTTCCAGAATTAACAGAAACAGTTATGCAGGACAGAAGACACATTTCTGTAACCATTTTTAACCAAAGAGTACAGAATTTTAAGTGATCTTGAATGAATATCCCCAAATTCTTACCATGTGACATAATGCTACAGGCAGACATAGCACTTTTTTTAGTGCTGACTTCTGACTGGCCACTTATGATGGAAGCAAACAAAACAGTCTGTAGTTGCACAGGCAGCATCAGCAAGCAGTTGACATCTTCATTAGAAACACAATGGAAATATTTTTCTGGGTGCTTTCAAACATTTGAGATTATTACGGTCTTTGATATCAAAACCAGAAAATGAGTACTTCAGCTGAAGTCAGAGCAAGCCATAATCCCCTACAGATGTCTTTGCCTCAAGTCCCCTATCTCCTACCATTTACCTCAAAACAAAAGAAATCTCTAAATTAAATAATGGTATGTTCAAGCTGTGTGGAAAACCTGCCAGACATTCATGCCCTGGCATAATCTATGTGACACACTCATAAATTAAGGCCCACTGTAATAATTCAAATGCATGTCCACAATGCATATTAAGGATTTTATCACTTCTTTCTGAGATAAAGATTTCACATACATGTTAACATTACAAATGCTAGTGGTATTAAGACAAACTGAAACATCCTCTAGATATTTACTGCAAGTTTACTGTGCATATTTCAATAATTTAATTTACCATCATTAACCAATATAGAAATCTCTTTTTTTTTTCTTAAAATTGAAATAATATTTCCTTTATTTTCCTAGTAACCGAAGCAGCATGGTTGAGCCACAAGAGCTGCTATAGTTTTCCTGGTTTTATACACTTTTAGTGGGTCTGGGTCTTTCTTTAATACTTGTAATTGTGGCTTAAATCCTTTGAACACTATTCTTACCAAGAGATTGGCTTTTACCTGGGACTACCTGGCTGGATCAAGTCTCTCTGCTCAGAAGTTTGGTCATGGCATTGTCATCGACAAGTACTTACACTGCATTTCAAGACAGACAACTTCAACAGCCAGAAGTCTTGTCCCATGCTTCTTTCTCCATAGGTATAGAGGATTAGCATTTCCAGTTATAATTTTCAGTTATTATGCTAGTTTGGAAAATCTGCCCTAAAGACCTGTCATAACAGCTCAAGTGTACCCTGAATTAAGAGCAAGAATGCCCAAAGACCCTGCCAAAACCAGGACTGTCTGCAGAATGAACCAAAGAGGTCAAAGGCTGTTTGGATTAAAAGAACAATTATCACACAGTCACAACTGTTTGACACATAGCAATATCCACATGCTTTCTTCACATCATGGTGAGACCAGCACAGGACATGGCAAATCAAATACCAGGAGAATTTCACTGCAACAGACAGTAGCACAATTTACAAGACTATCACAAAAGAAAGGGAGAAAATGGTCTTCCCAACAGATTTATCAAAAATCCTTTTATTCTTCACGTGTAAGGAAGTTAAGATGTGGCAAATAACACAGCACAGNAAACTGCCCTTTGCTGTAGCCTGACCAAATAGGAACAACTCTCAAGACCTCATTAAATCAAGGCATCATGAAACACCTAAGTCTGAGATAAAGATGCTTAATACCCAAAAGGTCTGTTTTTCAAACAAAAAAGTAGTTTCCTTTAAGTAGTTCAAAAAATGCTCCCCTAACTATTTTGGCAGAATCAGTCTTGAAGGTTCCACACTCAAAATTAATTTCTCATTTTCTAACAGCTAGAGAGTAGCTCTCAGACAATTCAGCTGTACAACAAGCAGGGCCCACAGACTCAAAACAGACAATATTTCAGAGAAGAGGAGGGGGAGAAATAACATAAAAATCGGTTTTACCCATACCACCCTTAGACAAAGCAGAAAACTGTTCAGTCAGGCTGAGCACTAGAGAACACTCCCATCACCAAAAACAATGAAATTAAAAGATGACAAATAGACTGCTGATGCATTCAGGACACAGTAATAAGTACTTTCAGAAACATTGTGTTTCTTTTCCCTGAAGATGGAAGAAAATATTAACTCTAGCAGGACTCCTAAGTACCTTAAGAGTATCTCTGATTTGAGTCCCATCAGTGAAATTCAGTCTGTCACCCACACTGTAACAATCCCAAGACATTCAGAGACTCCTCAGCCTTCTGGTCCCTTATGATAATCCCTTGAGTGTGGAAGCCAGTGTGAAAAATCCAAGAGAAGTCTGACTGGAATACAGAAAGAAGAGAAAGCAGGCCTGATGTCACTCAAAAAAGTTTATTCCACCCCAGCTCACATGATTACACTGATATGAACAAGTACCTGCTGATTTAACTCAGAGAAATTTAAATACTCAGCTTCAGAACATTGTTTAAGCCAATTCCCCCTCATTTGGTCTTCTGGGAAGTCCCCAAGTTTTCAATCAAAAATTTGTCTTAAATTAGAAGAGCAGCAGTGGGCAGACAAGTCTAGAAACACGGTCCAAAGGAAGGACTCGGAGCAGGGCTGCACAAGTGGCAGCTGGTGATGACTCCAGTACAGCTGTAACACTTCCAGTAAACCCTTGTTCAGTACAACAACTCAAGTGCTCAGCAGGCACACACAAAGCCACCAGCCCTCCACCCTCTATGGAATCATGAGGAAAAGATGGCCCAGAGTCCTCATGTCACTTTACAACAAACAATCTGTTAGTCCTCTATACTGTTCACAGCAGTAAGAAACAAGGTACCATATCCCTCCCCGAGCACAGGAAAATCTGTTTTCCCAACCACCACTGAAATTTATGACCTCCTTCATAATACATTAAAAGTACAGAATCAAAGTACACATCTCTGCTAATGATTTTAAGGAAAAAATCTGTGGGTTTATTCCCCTCCTGCCTGACAGCAGCTGTGTAGTTTTTCCAGTAAGATGAGGACAATCCTCAAGTTCAAAGCAATGAAAGCAACAACTACTGTCCTCCCACATATATTCCTTACAAATTAGAGCTGCATTCTTTAACTGCTCTTCTAGCAGCCCAGTGCTATGAGTGAATCTCTGCTGCTGTTGTGAAGATCTAACAGCAGTGATGAAGAACCCTTAAACCTCTACAATCCCCAGGAGCTCCTCATCCAACAAAAACCAGATCCTACAGCAAATTATCCTCTCCCTAGCCGCCATGCACTTGAACTGCAATTACTTCTCTTCTATGCTCATTTTTGCTGGCTGAGCAGGGCAGGGAAGATGCCAAGGCATTTATCCATCAAGTCACTGTCTTCTCCCATCAACCCAACCTTTCTTACTCAGATAGGAAACACCAAGACATCTGAAAATGCCCACAACAGCCAATGTGGCAAACTAAAAAAAGCAGAGGCTGCTCTGCTTCAGTTTCCAGATAGATTGATTTAAACAGAGCTTTAAGATGCTTAACTTAAAAGTTTGTGATACAATTCAGTGCTCAGATCAGCTCATTTAGAGGCCAAAATCATCTCACTGGACCAAGCTATGGTTACTTCTTAAAATTTCTTAGGATAGAAGAAAGAGATTTTACAAGTAGCCAGAATATCCCAGTATACTTTACACTGAATACTTAAATAAAACAGCTAATTCACCAAGAAAATATACCTTCTTACTATGAACTGAAATGAAGAAACAGAGGGGAAAAAACTCTCCAACCTCTTATACTCAGAGATGGGGGGAGCCTTCTCAAAATGCTTTGGGTGCACTCCCTCATTAACACTTCAGAAAAGCATCACCTGGTTTTACTGCCACAACAGAATTGTCTCTTTTCCAATAAAGATCAAACTACATAGGAATATGCAGGTTAGAACAAGAAGTAATTGCTACAGAAATCATCCCTGCCATCATAAATAAATAAATAAATACAGCTGTAACTTTACTTACACTAACCTGCACTTCTAGGTCACTGGAACGCTGTTGTGCAAGTAACCTCATAGCAGAGCACAAAGGAAGTGCAGTGAGAGCATTCACAATAAGCTGTGTTCTGCAGCAAGGGAAGACTCTCAGTCCAGACTGGAAAGAGGGGTATGGTTTGTCGACAGTGATATCAGGTATATTCTATAAGGATGATATTCTATATACAGCTACAGCCATAATCTAGGAAACAGGACACTATTTACTAGGGTTCTGGGTCAATGAACGCTTTAATGATTACAAACCCTATCGCTCCAAGCAGCAATCCGACTCTGCTCTTAACCATTAGTGCTTCAATCTTGCTGCACACAACTTCACCCTTTTGGTCTGTAGTAACAATGAATGGTATCAGGAAACCAACTCGGACCAAACCTCACAGGTAAAAAACAAAACTAAAGCAGTTTTAACCTAGTCTGGTTCCCCAGTTCAGCTTACTTTAGACTTGGCCATAAATTTATGCCATCACATCAGGGTTGAGAATGAGAAACTTCTGTCAAGAGCTGTTCAAGTTTAAAACCCACCTTTGGTGTGTATGGCCAAGCTTTTGCCAAGTACTAAGCAAGTCACGTTCTATGGTTACTGCAGCCCTCTTCTCTCTGGCACATATTCACCTTCCTGCCAGCCCCTCCAGCAGGAAAACATGCCCAGCACCTGCTAACCTGCACAGACACTCCCAACCCTGCTGTCACCTCCCTACAGGAGCATGCTCAAACCCCAGCACAAAAACAAAGTGCTGCTTTACCCCAGCTGGGCTCTGCCTGCTTCTCTCTCACCAGCACACTCGTTTGGATCACCCAAACATGATCACCCAACCAGCTATCTTCCACACAGTTATAATGGCAGCAACCAACTTCAGCACACTTCAACAAGCCTCGTTTCCTTGGGAATCTAGGTTTGAAAAACAAAATATTATCACAGGTCTGACAGTGACTTTAGCCTAAGTTGTCCCTGGGTAACAGAAGATGCTCAATAATTCCTCATGATAGGAAAAAGGGAAAAAGTAATTTCTGTCCAGACATCTGAGGAGTATGGTGTGTGTCTTGGGGCTCTCAGCAAGATGTATTTCCTTCAGCAGAAAGCTCAGTGGGGAATTGCTTGACACCTTTTTTATTGTGATTCTTTTTACTTCATAAGTCACCACAAAAAGCTTTGTTGATCCTAAGTAAATAGCAGCCATCATCAATCTTTGCCTTTTTAAATCATTACTCTCACCCCCAAAGAAGAATAAGAAGTGCTGCTCATATTAAATATTGGCAGAAATTCTAGTTATCAAATGGTGGAGACATCTGGTATAGAGAGAAAAAAAGAGACAAAACTAGAAGGGAGACTTTATGTTCCCCCAAAGAAAACATCATGCTACGAGGTGTCTCCTGGAAGGCCAAAGTAGGCCCTACTACATCTCCCCTGTTTGTAATTCAAGAATAAACACTTTGTTTATGAGTATGAAAGTAGCATTAATCATTTCAGAAAACAAAAAGCTGGAGAGAACGCTTTCCACAACTGACTTGGTCTTGTTCAGATACCAAGACAAATCAAGAAAGCTGTGGAACAACTGGAGCAAGACCTCCAGAGCAGTCAGGGCTGGAGTACTTGCATTTGGGATGGGAGGAGAGGCTGTGGGAACCAGGCTAGGTCAGCCTGAGGTAGGGAAGGCTCTGGGGCACCCACAGCTGTCACATGCCTCCAGGGAGGGGATTGAGAAGATGGATCCAGGCTCTCCAAGTGGTGGGAGGAAAAGAGACAATGGGCATATGTTAAAAACATGAGAGGTTCAGACTGGATGTACAGAAAATCTTTTCCACCACGAGGGCATTCATGTTGCCCCAAAAGGCTGAGATGTCTCCATCTCTCGAGGTTTTCAAGCCCTGGGCACTTGGTCTGACCCAGAGCAGTCCCTGCTGTGAGCAGGAGGCTGGACAGGAGACTCCTGAGGCCCCTCCTCCAGCTTTGTGATCCAGCCAACTCCAGGAAGCCCACTGCAGGGACACACTTTAAAGAGGTTACATTTACTTTTTCCTTCATATACTCTCAAGATAATTAAATAATTGACTTAGTCTCGCTGAGACTCATTCAAACAGTATTCTGGTTGGTGCCTTTCCAGCACAGACAAGCATCACCTCCACATCATCCTGACCAGGAATCAGTACCAGAACATGCTCACACACAGACTGCAATTACCTCTGCTCTACCCTCCTCCTTTAACAGGGAAGAAACACTGCAAGAGGTGCATCAAGGGCTGGCAGACAGCAAAGGAGCAACCATGAAGAGACACAGCAGATGCAGGAGTTAATGGAGCTACTGATGAGTCTTTGAAAAGAGACCCACAATTTGAATTATTAAAGCAGCCAAACCTTTAATGAAGTTGGTTACAGCCTCATCATAAGGCTACAGGAAACTACCTACTGGTTCATCAGCACTGGAATGTCTAAGCAGTGTTTAAGCCCTGTAATTCAAGCACTTTTTATTCTACATTTGTCCTTGTGCTAAAAGCCACAGTTTACCAGGGCAATGCCACGTTTAACTGCTAACTGAGCTCACATCTTTTTGAAATGCAATTGAGACAGTCATATGTCAAACTGCTAAACTTCTGAATCCTAGTTAAGTCCATTTTGAACATTAACATATAGAATTGGCATTGAAGATCATTTCTCTAAAGTGAACAAACATGGACAAAAGCTCAACGCTGGCTTATAAAATGGATGTGCTCAGAAGTTTCTGTGCTATTGTGTCAGAAATCCTATCAGTGATATTTTGCTTAGAAGTGACTTCTTTTGTATCTAACAGGATACATCAAGTAGAAAAGTGCTCCACGGATTAGTTTGATTTATGGGGAGTACTTGTAGATTTCCCAAGCAGCACACATAGCACGGATACAAATTTTCAGCAGATGCGATGAAAAGATTCACCTGAACAGGGGAGACTTGAACAGTGCCCCTGTTTCCTAAAATATCTTTTAGGTTCTTATCTCCTAAGGGAACCTTCTGAAAGGTCTACTCACCTTACCTGATGCAGTGCAAATCCTTGAGAAATTACTCAAACAATGACTCCAAAGAAGCAGGTAGGAAACCAGATGGGACGGAATATACTGCAATACTCGACAGGTGACTTTGAAAAGGATAAGACCAGGAAAGCAAAAATCCCAAAAATCTGTTGCAACATAAGAAGATGACTTAAAAACAGACTCTTCTGTAACTTTTCAAAGACTCAGGACATGAAGCCTGATCTGATCTGCTCTTCCTGGAAGACTTCTGTAGAAGGCTCATGTATTCCTCAGTTCTCACAGGTTCGTTGAAGAGGCACAGTCCTTCAAGGACAGCATTTTAAAAAACCTGATTCACACACATATAGAAAGCAAGAACCTAGAAGTGGAAGAGTTAAGGTAGTCCAGCCAAAAGCCCCTTTTTCCCTGCTCATCTTTTCAGCAGTTCGATTCTTGCAGAGTCATTATTTCACCAGCTATTCAACCACTACATGTTCACCTTAGAAATCTGTCTCACTCCCATCTAAAATTCAAATACGCAGAAAAATTATTTTTGGCAGAAACTTTTCTGTCCATCCTTAGTGTCAAGACAATGAAGGCAGAAGAGACTAATTGACTCATGTCTTCATTTGGCACGATGTCTTGTTATTTGTTAAAGCTGCCCTCTCACATTGTTATACTTTGGTCTATTCTTTCTTCATTATAGTGGGATTGAGCCTGTCCTGCCACAGTAAAAAGGAGGATGCCCTCCTCCTAAAGACACAGGAGTAACAGCACTGGCTCAGAGACTCTGAGCCTTTATTCCCAGTTCCCTTTATGAGCCTGGGCTGCAGTAATCCGCAGCCGCATTTCTGCCCTATGCAAATCAAACAATTTAAATGTACATTCTGTGTACGTAAAAAGCACTTCATAGCTTTTCAAGGAAACCTTCCCCAAGCACACCTTCTACACTGAGAACAAACCCAAATGGTCTTTAGACGCAGAAGGAAGATGATGGACTACTGAGTGCTTGAAAGGTCTGGAAGGGGGACTGTCCTGTTGTTTTAGGAAGAGAGAAAATTCTTGGTGACAGAGACACTGCCTGTAACACAGCAGTGTGCACACACTTCAGTCCTGCTTCTTTGGCACAATATAAGCAATGCAGTCAGTAAAAAGCAAGAACAACCCAGGATGAGCTGAAGTGTGGGAGGAACAAAGAGAGGAGAAACAGGTGATTCCTGCCCACAGCTTGCAGGAAGGATTTCCAGCTTGGCACAGCAAAATGCTAAGGAAGAGCCTGGTGGTGCAGGAAGGTGCCAGCACAGGGACATGTCTTCAATGGTATGGCCTCCTACAGCCCAAAGCAGCCAAAGGACATGTGCAGTCACAAGAAGGAACAGGGAGCCAGAGGTTACAATACTATTAAGACACATCCTACAATAAAAAAGCAAGTCTTTTACTGGTAGATGATAAAGCATTTAAGAGCTTTGTTATAATGTAAGAAAAAAGAAAGAATGAACAAGTTTTATGACAGCATAGGTGTACTCACCTGGAACAGAAAAAGGTTCATAAACTCAATATTAGATACAAAGATTACATTTTTTTCTTTTTTGAATAAATAAACTTGAGGTAGGATCTGGGATAATAGAAGGAAGCAGAGATAAAAGAAAAGATGAGGAGGAAGAGAGGAATCTGGAGAACCAGTAAGGAAAGACCACTGAAGTGTTTCAGAACTTTGTACAGAAAGTGCTTTCAAAATGAATAATCCTCATTGCATTCACTCCTAAATCCTTTCCAAGCCCTGAACTCCTCAGATGGAATGTGCATGCCCTTTTGGCATACCTATTCCTTTTCCATGAGGTGTTCTGGAAGCTTCAAGAGTCACACAACATGATCAACCTGGACATTAAGTACTTCACAGATACTGAAATGCCATTGCAGCTCACAATGCTGCTTTCCAAAACCACTAGAGAACGAGCATTTAGGTGTAAGTTCACCCAAATGGTTACGTTCATTCCAAACCTTATCAAAGTTCTGCTCGGACAAACGTGAAGTAGCTGGCGCTCTCAGCCTGGAGGACTCGGGAAGGGTTCTGTTCCAAAGCACAGCCCTGGCTGCCTCACTGCTCTCCCAACCCCTTAGCTGACGGTCTCCAGCACGGACCGGCTGTGTCAGCCGTGACTGAGGACTTTCAGCTGATGGCGAGGGCTGAGACACGACTCCTGCTACTCTCGTTCTCCCAGAGCACCTCCTGCGGCTGCGAGCACTGGTCCCGCTCCATAGCCGGGGTCAAACTTCGCGGTCGCTCCCCAGCGGCGGGTTACCCTGCCACCTCCTTGGGAAGCGATGGAGAATTCCGCCAGAGAAGCCGGTGGACTCTCCTACACTCCCCGCGGCTCCAAGGCACCGGCGTGACCTTGCTGGGGAGCCCTGGGCCATGCGGCAGCCAAGCCCGCCCGCCCGCAGGGCTCAGGAGCTCGGCAGCTGGGTCCCCCACACGGCCCCGGGCACGGCCCGCTCAGCACCCAGCGCCCCTCGCTGCCGCTGCGAGGCCTGAGGGCTCCAAGTCCGCCCGCTCCCCGCCGTCCTCGGGCCGCCCGACCGCGGCCTCTCCTGGCCGCCCCGCTCCGGAGATACTCACCGGAGATACTGC